>LR738710.1:879753184-879804256 GCA_902687465.1 Secale cereale
GCTGATTTTTTATATGATTTTTCTGGATTTTTCCTGGCAGTTCTCGTAACGTGAAAACCTGAAATACAAAAACAGCCGAAAACAGAAACTGGCACCGGGGTGCACTGGATTAGTAGGTTAGTACAAATATGATCAAAAGTGTATGGAAGTGTATGAATATCATAGCAATATCACCCAAAAGTGGCATGGAGCAAGCAGAAATTATAGATACGTTTTGGACGTATCAATGACCCACTGGAGGCCGAACTTCATGCAGTGATGCAAGGTATGAGCCTTGCCATCCAACATTCGAACTGCCCGGTGGTGGTATAGTCTGACTCCTCTCAAGCGTTGTCGTGCTTGACCTTGGGTGCCTTGCGGCGATCTGCATATGACCTGTTAGTTTTGGAGATTCTACACTTAGCTGGTATTAGGAAGTTTTTACCTCAGAAACTTTGTCGCTCTCAGAATAGAGTTGCTGACCGTTTGGCGAAGTATAGCCGAACGGAGTCAGCTACCGCTGTTTGGCTTAGCGCAATTCCACCTTGAATCGAGGACTTGTGGCCTCATGACTGTAACTCTATGAATTTGCAATAAAACTCCCTTTACCCTTGCAAAAAAAAGAGTCAAACGCAAAAGTGACAAATGAGTGAAATGACACGTTGGACCAATTTCAAGAATTTGCATGTTAGAATGTGGAGCACGTTCAATTTGTTTCATCTCATCATCAAACTTAAACATTTATTTATGGCGGCTGCTAAAAATCAATCGGGTGATTTGTGCGACTTGTAAACCACCTTCGTAGCCGTCCAATTAGACAAATACCCACCGTCCGATCTGGATCGAACCTGGGCCACCTACGGGTGTTTTCCGCCGACCGCTCATTGCAACGAGCCGCATGCTGCAACGCAACAACGGCCAAACAGACTGCGCCCCACCTGACCCCCGCAGATTGCGGGCGGCAGCGACTGCCGCTCCACCCACCCCCAGTTGCCCACCCTCCGGCGCCGCTCCGCCGCCAAAATTCCACCTCTGCATCGCCTCCGGTAGTGCCCCGCCGCCCTGAATCATAGCAGTATGTTCTCCTCCACCCGTGCATCTACCAGATGGCCCAGCATATCTACCGAGATATGCTCGCCTCCGTCTTAGCTACAACCTCCCATGGATACATTGCATCCAGGTGGATGGATCCAACTCCGGTGAACTACGTAGCACCTGCTTCAAGTAACTACCGGAATCCACCGGTCTTCTTCCCAGAAAATCCGCCTTGTACTGTCAATTCCTCTGCAAATTGGGTAAGTTCCTACAGAACCCTAGCGCACATGTTTGTATTCCTTGCTGCAATGGCGCTTTGAAATTGGTATTCAGGCAGTAGTTGTGATTGTAAACTTCAAGTTTAGAAACTGGATCCGGCACTGTTTACCACACTATCCATGATAAGAAAGTTCAGAAAAAACTACGAAGTTCATAAAAGTTCAGAGTGCTGCACTCAAATTCAGAAAGTTCAGTTTCATTAAGTTGATGTTTCCAATGGTACAGTAGATAGAGAATGTTCTTGTTGCAAAATTCAGGAAACATTGTTATCATATTTGAATACTATTTTAGATTTTAAATGATAGTGATATCTAATGATATTGGTTTTGTGAAATTGGTACTAGTATGTTCTAATCTGGATAATGTAAAAAAATGATACGATTGAGCATTTATATACTTTTGAATAGAACAAAAACATTCCTAATGTATTAATGACTTTTGTTACATTTATAGGGTGTCGATGAAAGGACATGAGGTTCGGAGAGCTATGCACAACCGCATGTTGCGGCAAATGGAGAGATAAATTCAGATGCCGGTCATAACTCAACTGATGCAATGTATGATGACGATCAAGAGGATGATGAGATTTCATCTCAGCCACTTATGCCCTATGTTGGCATGGAGTTTGACTCTATTGAAGATGCCAAAACATTCTACAATGAATATGCATTCAAGATGGGCTTTGGCACACGCATAAGTGCTTCTAAAAACAGCCAAAAGAAGGGTCCTCTGACACTTATCAAGCGGGTTTTCCAGTGTGTCCATGCAGGGAAGCCGGAAGGTGAAAGTAGTACTGCTTCAGAAGGTCTCTCGGTGGGAGGAACCTGGTCTAGCAAACAAAATTGCTTCGAAATAAATGTCACAAACAAGCGTAAAAAAATAGGCTGCTGCGATATGAATGCAAAGCTCACCTGATAGTTGGGCTGAGGGGCAATAAGTGGGTTGTATCACATTTTGTTGCAGACCATACACATCCTATAATGCCACAGCCGGAGCTTGTACGCTACTACCGCTCACACCGCAACATTCCGGAACAACATATGGATCTCATACTGACTATGCATGATGTAAACTTATCAACTTCGTCGTGCATGGGACTGCTTGGAAGGGTGCGTGGCGGAGACCGCAGGATACTACCATATGTCAAGAGGGATGTTTCAAATGTTCGGTCCAAGCTGCGGCAAAACCTAAATCTCCGAGACATGGATTTCACAGTTGAGTACTTTAAGAGGCGGCAAGCTAAGAACCCTCAATTCTACTATGCAACAACAGTTAATAAGGAAACAAACTCTGTCACAGGGCTGTTCTGGGTGGATGGGAGGACAAGGGCATTGTACCCTAAGTACAAAGATTGTATTTTCTTTGATACAACATTCTGCACAAATCGATACAACATGCCATTCGTTCCGATTGTTGGAGTGAACAATCACTTGCAAACAGTGCTGTTGAGTTGTGCGTTGCTACCAAATGAACAGATTGAAACATTCAAGTGGGTGTTCCAACACTTTTTGCTTGCAATGAACAATGAACACCCACTCAACATTATGACCGACCAGGACAAGGCCATGGAAACTGCCATATCTCAAGTCCTGCCCAACACGGTGCATAGATGTTGCAAATGGCACGTCCAGCGAAAAGCGCGTGAGAAGTTGGGCGGGATAATGAGCAGGGATGAGGTTTTTGAGCAAGCTTTCTACACATGCATCAACGATCCCGACACGGTTGATGAATTTGAAGAGAACTGGCAGCATATGATACATTGCTTCGACTTGGTTGATAACAGGTATCTATGCAACATGTGGAAGACTCGGCACACCTGGGCTCCAGCGTTCTTCCGGAAGTGCTTTTTCCCGTTTACAAGCACTACGGGGAGGTCAGAGGGACTAAACTCCTACTTCAAGACATTTGTTAATCCTCAGGACAAAGTGTGGAGGTTTGTGCAACAGTATGACGTGTTGCAGGAGACCATGCTAGACCGTGAGGACAATCAAGCTTTCATTGGTGCTGCAACCACAGCTCCACTTTACTCACGGTACAACATTGAGCGTCAGGCCGTTGGTTTCTACACCCGCAGCGTGTTTGGCAAGTTTCAAGCAGGAGTGATTGCCTCCACAGGTTTTGTGATGAACCAAGTTCCTTCTCATGACATTGGAAGCATGAGATTTGAGCTCTTTTCAAATTACTATGAAGAACCCAAGATATTTACAGTAAATGTACTGATGCCAGAAGAGACATTTGAGTGTAGCTGCAATTGTTTTGAAATGAATGGCATCATATGTGCCCACATCATTAGAGTCATGGTACACCTCAATGTGCAAGCTATACCGCAACGCTGCTTGCTAGAAAGGTGGTCAGAACAAGCAACAACACCAACAGGCGGTAGTGGGCATCTTCTTGATTTCGGGCTCCCTTCAAACAACTCAAGTACAACTCATTGTGCAGGAAACTCACCTGGTTGGCCTCCAAAGCTTGTAGCAATGATGTTGGCTACAAAATACTAAATGATGCAGCTAATACGCTTGAGACAATTATAGTTGCAGCAAGAAGAGGGGAACTACCAGAGCAGCGGGAAGCACAACAACAACATCCAACCCAGCATCAGAGCACAACATATGGGAAAGGGCAGCCAGCACATCAGCAATACAATCCACAAATGCAGCAGCAACAACCACCAATTCAGCCAAAGCAACAACAAAATAAGCAACCAAGGCAAAAACAGTCAGATCGCCCAACGCAACAACAACAAGCAGCAACCCCACCGGTAGCACAAGATACCGGGGAGGGGGCCATGCTTCAAAACCCAGCACGTGTGCCGAAGAAGGGTCGACCAACGGAAAAATCTAGAAGAAGAAAGACTTTACTTGAGCAGCGAGAAGATGCTCAAAAGAAGAAGGCAAAAACATATGAGAAGAGGAAAGAAACCAAGTCCAAAAGTAAACCTGGGCCAAAGAAGAAAACAGATGTTTGTTCGTATTGCAAAGAAGATAATCATAGTGTTGTAGCATGTGAGTTACTGAAGGCTACAATGGCTGTCCAGAAATGCAACTACTGTCAAGAGCCTGATCATGCAGTGAAACATTGTCCTTACCTAAGGGTTGCGATGTCAATGGAGGCTGGTGTCACTAGAGCAACAGAGCTTAGCTTCTGAAGAAATTTAAGAGAAGAAAATTGACATGAAGAAAAACAATCTCAATTACTCCATGTGAATGTGTTTGGTGTACCTCCCTACATGAACTATTTTTTTGTGCTAGTTTTGGTCGCATGAGAAAGTCTGCTTAAAACATGTAAAAAAGCTATTTTTGCACAACAAAACATTTGTGCTTATATTGTGTTGTTGGACAAGTGAGGATGTATATTTTAGCGTATATTTGCACTGGTTATATTGTGTGGATGTCTATTTCCGCATATATTTGCAGTGGTTATATTGTGTTTATTTTCTCAGAAAATGCTTTTTGGTGTGTCTATGTTTGAGTGTTGGACAAAAATGATAATGTGTGATTAGCTGTTAGTGCCTCCTTAATGCTCCATTGAGACAAATCAAATTTTAAAATACAACCATGATTAAAACTATCCTGATGCTTCATGGAACAAAAAGAAAAAAGAAAAATGTTACTGGATTGAGACATTTATGCAACAAATTTCATTTGGAGCAGAAAACGCTTCTTGTGAGAAAAACTAAAAGATTCACTATAGGGGTCGCCATACTGCTTCCTGGAAGTATTTCAAAAGGAAAAATGTGGAAATGTATATAAAACCTAGTCAGAACCTGTGACATTGGTTTTCAAACAAACTGAAACTATAGAAAATAACACACTAATGATATATTCATCATAGATGAAACGTGTTGCAATAATTTTTGACAATGAGAGAAGGGGTACCAAAAGATGCATGTGAGGAGAGCGAAAAACATTTCATTAAAGGCGGTGTATCAATATCCATACAAGCATAGAAGCAACATAGAAACATGTCGAAGCGCATGCGGGCGGCATGTCTAACACAAAAGTACAATCGCGGCACGGAGATTACATCGTTACAGAGAAAAATGACATCTTGTTTACAGACTACAGCCACCAGATAAGAGCATCTTGCTTCAGCAACCAGTACTCCCCTTGATGTTGACGACGAAAAATGATCTTCAATCAAAGTTCCAGCAACTTCTTCAACTGCTCTGCAGGGTCCAAAGTATTGCTGGGATGCTTTAACAGATCTGCTGCGATACGTTTCCGAAGATTGGGGATACAACTCTGTGATAATCAAAAAAGAAATGAACAAAAAACAGGGGATTAAAATGGGTAGATATTTTTTTTATAAAATCCCAACTAAAACAACAATATACTCCTATTTATAGGAAAATTGTACCTCATCAAAATGCTTCATCACAACACCATCGAAGTTTTCCAAGAATAGAATTGCATAGAAGCCACAATTATAACTGAAAAAATACACAACCCCACAATTCAATCTCTGTATTTTGAAACATAAATCAACATAGCTCTTGATCAAGAGAAAAAAAATCTTACTTTGTTAATTGCTTTGGGTAAACTAGGGTGACCTTCTCGAAGCAATTAAGATCAAATTTAAATGAATATTCACTGCTTGCAACTTTCTTTATGTTTGTGATCTGATTGGATGCAACACAATAAAAAACAGGTTAAAATGTTAAAAAGAAGTTGTGTGTGTTTTGAATCATACAGATGCAAAGGATAAAAAAATAAAGCAAAAAAACACAATATATTGGTCAATCTCCAAAAGTAAAAAGAATTCATTACCACATTGTTGGTCGCCTTATGCAGCGATGTAATATCCATCAGGTTAATGACGGAGTCGAAAACGTTGAATTGCTTATGCAACAAGTTGACAACAACGACAGCCCAATGCTTATTCTGAACGACAGTAATGAAGAGCTGCGATGGAACAAATAGCAACTAGATGTTAAAAAAGCAGGGTGCAAAAATAAGGTAGAAAAATGAGTCTGGAAATGACATATGGGGCAAGCAGCAAACATACTAGATCGCTTTTTGAAATCTGGTTATTTTCACAAGCTCTTCTAAACTCTCTTTCACAATTCTTGGGATCAAACACATCAGGATCCATCGCTAATTGAGTCTGAAAATGTAAAGAATAAAATGCAACAATATAACACAAACCAGCTGAGTCTAAATACGTTACGAATAAACGAAAAAGAAAACAAGATGTAGGGAACACTAACCCCCATAAACACTGAGAATGCAAACTTTTTTGGCTTTTTCTTGTTGTAGATCTGCTCCAAGTTGAAGGTTTTTAGATAGAGTGTCATTACCTCGCAGTCAATATCAGCTCGTGGCTTTAAGGAGCCATGGAAGTTCTGAAGCGATGTATGAAAACCATCTATTTCAATGAAATTAGGACTGCAAAACACAAAACACCGACCAACCACATGTTTCAATAAGGGGAGACACCACAAGGTATAAACCAAAAAAGAATGCAAAAAGCAAAAAGACTCACATTGGTTTGTCTTTCTTTGCTCTTGTTATCTTGTACCTACTCATCACATACTGCTGGTACAATGCGTCATCTTTCCGGTCGATCTTAATCTTCTTCATCTTTGGAATACCGTCAGGAGGCGGGGATGTTCTTTTCTTAACTGCCATCTTCACAGGACCTATGCGCACGCTGCTGGCCTCAACAGTCTTCTCCACTCCCTCATGCAACTGTGCTTCTGGTCGGTCTTGTTGCACTGGCACAAGACAAAACAAATGATGAGAGAACATAAAAAACTTTAAAAAAAAGTGCATTAACTAAACGCCACATATACTTTAACAAAAAGATTGAAGGAGAGTAGATGACCAAAAAAGGACAAACCTGGAGATACAAGTGGAACTGGGATTGTAATTGGAGAAGCATCGTATAAGGGTTCCCGAATGTCAGCTGACTTAGGAAGCTTTGAATCAGTGTCAAAACAAGGAACCGATGCTTCGTACTGCACTGGAAACTTTGAGCTGTTGCTCTGCCTTGCAAGCTGGGGGGTTTTGTCGAAGGTAGGCCCTCCGGAAAACGGTTGTTGCAAATCAGGGGGTGCCACAACTTGATTTGGAGTTTGCACAACATTCCTTGCGGTCTCAGCATCCATGGTGAACCATTCGTAGTCTTCAGTTTCCTCTTTGAACAGACTACAAGAGGGACCATCATCAAATTCCAATGCAGCAACTGTACCCTGTGATAAAATCACCCTCCCACCCTCGCCACCAACATCTGACACTTTCAAATCTCCCTTAATAACTTCAGGAACTACCAGCTCCTCCCGTTCCCCCTTATCATGTCCCGGATGCTCATCTTCCTTCCCAAGTTTATCACAACTTTCACTTATGTCCAAACTAATGTCTTGATGATCTCCATGGTGGTTGGTCTCAGAACAACCTGCAACTTCCTTTTCAACCTCAGACTCTTGTGCTGCAGAACTCATGTGGGGTGCAGGGCTAGTGTGGGTGGGAGCCCTGGTTTGATCTACACCTATTGAATTGGCTGCACTGCCTGCATTGCCTGTTGGAGCATGAAAAGTAACATCTTCGAAGATCTGCTCCTTGGTACTTACTGCAGTGGAGTTTGCTTCGACTAAAATAGATGCTACACGCTTACAGAACATTGACTGCATAAGTCGACCAAATGACGTCAGAACATTCTTCACTTGTGCTGCATACAACTGCTTGTGCTTCTCATATATTGGTATCATGTGCTTTGGAATCTGGATAATAGAAATAAAAACGACTGAAACATATGAAAACTGCAGTTTTACATCAGCAAAAAATGTAAGCAAATGGGTCAACAAATGAAGGCAAATTGAAAGCAAAAAGTGTGCATGCTTACTTCCAATTCTTGACTTGAAGGCAGCGGGTGCAGCCACTCATCTAGAGACCCGCACACATTGCCACCAATCTCGCTCTCATCCATGACTGGGTTGCTTGGTGGTATCTCGGGAATGTTTGCATCTCCACTAGCACCCTCAGCAGTGTTGTTCTCGCGATCAGCTTCATTGCAGCCCTCAAGAGATACGTATGGTGTCTCTGGCAAACGGCAAAGCTGCGAATAGCAAACGGTCCAAAAAGGTTAAGCACCAGATCAAACAGGGCAGCAAAAAAATAAAAAAGAGAAAGATATATGGAACTTAAGAAAGGAAAAATGTCTCTTACATTCCGTTTTCCAAATTCAATGTTATCAAGTCTGAGCTTGTTCTTATAAATTTCTTCTACCAAATCGAAGTCGTTGTTGCATACAACACATGCCCTTGGAAGAGAGTAGTCAATTCTATGCTCCGAAACCAACACCCGAGGCACATCGACAAAGTCCATATAAATTATCTTCAGCAAGCACAAGAAAATCATTGTGAGCATAGATTGTTTGGAAGAAAGATACTAGAGCAAAAAAATAATATAAAAATGGCGAAAAGTTGCAAGCTGATGGGGCATACCGCAAACATTGGCAGACAACCGCCGATCCAAAAGCCACTTTTCCCTGCCTCCCTCTTCCGTTGGTACTTCTTCACCTCCTTTAACGCAGCAGCCAAGAAGTGCTCGTCCCATGCAAACTCATCGATCATGTCCATATCCACCAAACTAGCAAGATACTCCAGGGGTACCATGTTGCCAGTCC
Source organism: Secale cereale (assembly GCA_902687465.1). Taxonomy (NCBI): domain Eukaryota; kingdom Viridiplantae; phylum Streptophyta; class Magnoliopsida; order Poales; family Poaceae; genus Secale; species Secale cereale. The sequence goes on from LR738710.1 coordinate 879,762,104, forward strand.
CAGGAGATAGCACAAGAGCGATACATAATAGCAGCCATGTCCTATTTATACTAACAACATCATCATCCTCTACATCCTTGAGCACTTGAATACAATGCTTCATTGGAGCCCTTGACCCTACTCGCTAAGGTTCACGGAGCATGTGTGGCTCATTCCTCCTCAACAGCTCCACTGGCCTTGACCCAGAAGGGACATTAAAAAAAATCGCACGATGGCTTTTGTAAACAATATAGACTTCTTTTTGTGACTACAAAAAATAGATGCAACAGCTCATATAACAAAACAACACCAATTGCAACAAACAAAAAAGAAAGAACCACAAAAAAGGAACAAGGGAAAAGGGGGGAGTAGAAGCAACTGGTTGTGTTTGCAGACCTAAACAATGCCTTTTCTGGGTCAATTTTCATGACTACCCAATCGAGCAGATCAGCCGGCACAGAGAAAGAGCTGATATTCAAGAGGGAACCAAAGCTGCATTTACTTATAAACTTCCTTCTTCTTCTTGGACTGACTATCTGCAAACTGCCGCAACCGAGTGGGCGAGAAACGGGTTGAGAATGACCCATCAGCCGTATATTCATCGTCATCCATACTGCAAAAAAAGAAAACAAGGAAAAGGAAAAAAATCCATGAGGATGAATGTAAAGACAAAACAAAGGAGTACCATTGCAATTTCCACTCCAACAGTAGATAGTTAACTACACTACATTGGAAAAACTGATCTAAACATCACTATATTATAACAATAACTAGTTCACTATACTACATTCTGAAGAAAAAATGTTGTGCCGCCATAAAACTAACAAAAAATGACATGAAAACTTACTGTACATCTGAAATTTAAGAAGAGAAAATATTGTGCTGCAATACAACTAACAACAAAATAGACATGAAAAACCTACTGTACATCTGAAATTTGAGACTAGTAAACCAGGGTATCTACAGATAGCACACATGAAACCTACTGTAAATCACAGAATTCAGAAAGAAAAAAAAAGATGCTACAATCTACATTTATATCTGAACCTAACTACACATAGCACAACATGCAACCTACTGTACAAGCACATTGGGGATGCCCAAAAAATGGTGAGTTTGGAGCCTTGGATTGTGCTGCAATGTAACTGTTAGTTCCAGCTGCAAAATTTCGCCCCTAGTAAACTGAAGCAAACTGAACACCCTGCGGCCCCAGCCGACGCCGATGAAACAACACAAAACGCAGCGCCCTCCTACCTAGCAGCTCCGACGAGCCCAACCCCACCCTGTGCTACTCCCCCTCCTACGAAGCAGCTCGGACGAGCACAACCCCCTACCTCCCGCACCCCCACGCGCTGCTACCCCTCCTACGAAGCAGCTCGGACGAGACCAAGCCCAACCTCCGCTACTCCATCCTTCACACGAAGAGATCTGCCCCGATGCCTTCCATTCACTGGTGTGATTTTTGAGATCTGGAAAACATACCTAGTCACTAGGTCGCCGTTGGCCATGGAGAGGGACGATGATGTGCGCGTCCTCGCTCCCTCCCTACCCACTGACGCCGCCGTTCCTTTGCCTCACTGCCGCGCTGACCGTCGCATCCCAAATTGCCGGATCTGCGCGAGCGGTGAAGGTGGAGGAGAGAATGAGACAGAAATGGGAGGGCCGAGGCAAAGAGGAGTGGTCTGGCCCGATGTTGCAATGGATAGGGAGCAAACCAATACACCTGGTCGGGCCGCGCGTGAACCGACCGAGTCAGATAAGAGCCGCACGATCTTCCCGCAATCCGACGGCTCTCGAGGAGGTTTGCGCGAGAGAAAGATAAGTCGGATGAAAACAAACGTTTTCCTTTATTTATACAACCGCTGTGCCGCACGGCACAAAACAGAACGTATGCACAGCTATTCGGAAACAGAGTTTATAGCCGTAGCCCCCCTTGCCCTCCCTCCTCCCCGACTCCGGGCGCGCGGCCTGCGACTCATTACCCGCCTCCCTCTCCCTCGGCTGCGCCCTCCAATGGAGTTTCTAAAGATCGCCCCGATTCCTTCCTCTGCGTATGCGGGTTCGCGCCGCACCTCCTCCACAGCGGACACCCCGGGGCGGGCGGCGCACCTACGGCCCGCTCTCCGCCTCGGACCGGCCGCGGACACCGGTCCTGCAGGAACGGCGTGTCCTCGCCGACTCGCGGTGTCCGCCGCGCGTACCCGCTCCCTCTCGCCTCTTCCAGCTCTACCTCGCCCGATGGCGTGGGAGTATGCGGCGGCCGCGCGCCTCCCTGCTTCGGCCGCGTATGGCGGCGGCCTCCGCGCTTTCGCGGGCTTCCCCGAGCATGGCCTCGCGTCCCTTTGCCGGCCGGTGGTGGCCGCCACTCCTAACCGCTTGCTCCTGCACGTGCCCGTGCTTCTTGGGCCGATGGCCCCAAAGCACTCCTCGGCGGCCGATGCGCGCGGCGGCCTGAGGCTTCCCCGGGTACGTTCTTGGTTTCTTGCAAGTTCTTGTTCTTGAATTCTTGGTGGATTTGGGGGTTCTTGGTCTCTTGCAAGATCTTGTTCTTGAATTCTTGGTGGATTTGGGGGTTTCGGTCGATTCTTCGATTTCAGCATTGGTCGGTTGACTGATTTGGTTTGAAACGCGCGCAGGGGCGGTTGCTGGTCAGGTGCACGCAGCCGGCGGAGGGCGATGTTGGTGCCAGTGTTACCGAGCAGGAGGCTCCTCTAGCAAAGTTAAAGAAGCTTGCAGCCAGCTTAAACTGGAAGATTCGTTTGGCTGCAGCTTTGGGCTGTATAGTGCTCGCTGGAAGAGTTGTCATCCTCGTCTTCGAGAGTTTGGGGCTGACGGTGCCAGAGAAGCTGGCTAGGGCAGGTGCAATCGCCCTGCTCGTCTTCAAGACACTTCACAGTACGATCAAGGACACTAAGGAATTTTCAGAGCTGGTCCTCTATTTCATCAAGCTCTACATGGAAGATGTCAAGAAAAAAGGAACCTGAATATCGGAGCTACAAGCTGTCGTCAGGTGTGCACAAATGAGGAGGATGTCGCCTGTCAGAGGTCACTAATTCTGTAGATAGATGACCCACACAGCAGAATTGTCACTTGTGTTTTTTCCTTTTCAGAACAATAGGTTGTAAAAAGATAGATATTTCTGCAAAAGGAATTTAGATACTCTCTGATCATGTCTAGGCCTGCAAAGTATTTGTTGGCTGTCGTAATGCAATGGATCCAGAAGGGCATATGCTCATGTAAATTGATTATAATTAGCACATATAAGCAGTGCACATGGACATACTTCACCATAGATTTGACCACAATTACAGACAATGGAAGGCAGAGGACAGTTTTAGCTGAATTTCAGCATCAAGGTGGAAGACAGGGGACATGTTCTACCTTGGGGCCCTTTCCTTTACTCCCTGAATCTGTAATTGAAATCATTTGCCTGCACCTCAGATTGGCACCCTTGTGCCCTGAACTTTGGTTCAAATGCTGTTTTTTCAGCCGAGAGAAACGAGAGGTAAGCGGACGCCACTGGTTGAGGCGCCCGCATCACCGTAATATGAATAAGGGGCTGCCGGTGAGGGCTACACCATTGGCAGCGATTAGACCACTGCCTACCAGGTCCCGAAGCCACCTTGCCATCCTCATGGATACCACTAACCTATTGACCAGGAGAAAATTTCAAACTTGTCTTCATCAATCGCTACTAGGATACCACCAGCCGCACCGGTGCCAGGCAAAGATTTTCAGGCAAATTTACGAAAACCATTATATTGTTCAAAAAGCCAGGACTAAAGTCCATTTCTTTGTTTCAGAAAAGGCCACTAAATCACGCTGAGTTTTGTAAGTTGTAATACACCTCCTTCATGCATCTCATTCTATTCAGGTGCCCTAGTTATTGCACATCTAAGTGAATCAATCAAGCATAAAACGGAAAATGAAATGAAAAAAGAAAATACCTACACGAATCTCCGCGTAAGATCAGTGACATAGGACTTAGATGTGCAATACTTATGGCACATCTAGGTGTGCTTTAGCAAAACTGTTATTAAAAACCCGGACATTCCAAATCAGACTAGTCATTTAAGCATTTTTATTATATTTGAGGGCAGATGACATTCAAACCTTGCTTAAGCGGCAATATTTTGCAGTTGTAGTTGTCATAAGGAATTGAATTCTATATAACCAGAGATTTGGAACCATCATATCAGGTAAAAACCAGCATACTTATGGCTTAGGAAGAAATATAACTATGGCAAGATGTGGACAAGTCTAAATTTGCATGAAATAGACGCGACAAAATGACAATCATAACTTTTGTTGGAGGGACAGAGGCGATTGGAAGAGCTGAATTTTATTGTTGTTGCTTGAATTCTGCAGTACCATATGATGAGTAGCAAAGAGCCTGAGAGAATACATGTACTTGAAGAGAGGGAGTACCTTTTGATAAGCTAGGAAATGCAGGTGGCACTGGAGAACCCTGGGCCTGCACTCCATAAATCTACATTGCACAGTTAACAAATGCAGTTGTTGCGCTCTGTTCAAACAGTATAATAGTTAAGTACTATGGTGTTGTATCTCCCAGTGAGCCTCAAATAAAAATACTAAGTACAGAGAATGGAAAACAGGGGACAGTTGTAGCTGAATTTTAAACCAAATATAACTGAGGATGGCAATGTGTCTTCAAGAGCTGGTGGAAGACAGGGGATATGTTGTAGCTTGGGGCCCTTTCCTTTAGTCCCTGAATCTGTAATTGAAATCCTCTGCCTGCACCTCAGATTGCCACCCTTGTGCCCTGAACTTTGGTTCAAATGCTATTTTTTCAGCCGAGAGAAATGAGGGGTAAGCGGCCGCCACTGGCTGAGCCGCCTGCGTCACCGTACCATGAATCAGGGCCTGCCGGTGAGGGCTACGCCATTGGCAGCGATTAGACCACCGCCCACCAGCTCTTGAAGCCACATTGCCATCCTCATGGATACCACCAGCCTAATGGACCAGGAGAAAATTTCAAACTTGTCTTCATCAATCCCTACTAGGATACCACCAGCCGCACCGGTGTCAGGCAAAGAATTTCAGACAAATTTAAGAAAACCATTAACTTGTTCAAAAAGCGAGGACTCAAGTCATTTTCTTTGTTTCAGAAAAGGCCACTAAATCAGGCTGAGTTTTGTAAGTTGTAATACACCTCCTTCATGCATCTCACTCTATTGAGGATTTGAGGTTATTAAAAACCCGGACATTCCAAATCACACTAGTCATTTAAGCAGCAATCTTTTGCAGGTGTAGTTGCAATAAAGAATTGATTATGGCATGCCTGAAAATATAAAATATATAACCAGAGATTTGGAACCATCATATCAGGTAAAAACCAGCATACTTATTGCTTAGGAAGAAATATAACTTTGGCAAGATGTGGACAAGTCTAAATTTGCATGAAACAAACGCGACAAAGAGACAATCATAACTTTTGTTGGAGGGACAGAGGCGATTGGAGTAGCTGAATTTTATTGTTGTTGCTTGAATTCTACAGTACCATATGATGAGTAGCAGAGAGCCTGAGAGAATACATGTAGTTGAAGACAGGGAGTACCTTTTGATAAGATAGGCAATGCAGGTGGCATTGGAGAATCCTGGGCCAACACTCCATAAACCTACATTGTACAGTTAACCAATGCAGTTATTGCACTCTGTTCAAACAGTCTAACAGTTAAGTACTATATCTCCCAGTGAGCCTCAAATGAAAATTCTAATTACAGAGAATGGAAAACAGGGGACAGTTCTAGCTGAATTTTAACTGAATTTCCGCATCAAGGTGGAAGACACGGGATATGTTGTAGCTTGGGGCCATTTCCTTTAGTCCCCGAATCTGTAACTGAAATCCTCTGCCAGTCTGCCTGTCCCTCAGATTGGCACTCATGTGCTCTGAACTTTGGTCCAAATGCTGTTTTCCAGCCCAGATAAACGAGGAGTAAGCGGCCGCCACTGGTTGAGGCGCCTGCGTCACAGTAGCATGAATCAGGGCCTGCCGGTGAGGGCTACGCCATTGGCAGCGGTTAGACCACCGGCCACCAGCTCCCGAAGCCGCCTCGCCGTCCTCACTGTCCAATGCCTGAAACGCCTCGCCACCAGCACTACCTCGGTACCTCCCCTCCCCTTGTCTCTTCCTGGCCGCCGCCAACGTCCTCCTTTTCTGCTCCTCCGTCGGCCACCTCATCGTCTGCCCGCCACCTGACACGTTCTTGTCCACCACCGCTTGACTAAAGTAGCCGGCTGGGCGGGCTGGCCGCAGTCGCCGGAGAAGGGCACGCCGGGTGTGGCGGCCGCTGGAGGAAGAGGTGGAGGGAGAGAAACGAGGAGAGCACTGCCGCAAATGGAGACGGGGGAAAGCGGAAGCACGGTGGAGATTGGGGGAGGGGCGGCGGCAAGAGCTATGGAGAGGAGAGTTGTCCGGGGACGACCGGGGGTCTCGACTCTGGAGGCAGGAGCCGCCGCCCGCCGGGCTGCCACCACAGCTTCTCTCACTTGCTAGACTTGTTAAGAGAAAAGTCAGAGCTGTAGTTCTCCGAATTTGCGCCCTATCAGCCGCCAGATCCATCATCAACGCACCAGATTTTTTGCTAGAGTTGGCACTACAAAACAGCTGGTGCCGTACGAAGTGCACTGTAAGTGTAGGATTTTTTATCAATCTAGATCTTTTATTTTCAATCTAACAGAGGATAGAGGCTAAGAGCATCTTCACTAGATGATGCAAATTAGATGTAAAACTAGGAGATCTAAAATTTACATCACAAAAGATGCATTTTACATCTTCAAAAAGGAGGCAACTTCAACAGATGATGTATATTTGATGATGTAAAATCCAACTCGGACAGATGATGTAAATTTGAAGATGTAAAACGGTCGGCGGCCACGAGGCGGAGGCACCAGAGATGGTAGGGAGGGGCCACAACAGCGGTAGCCCGGCCGACCTCCATCACGGAGCGCGGGCAGCAGGATGTCACCGTCAACCACGACCAGCGGCAGTTTCGGGCGGCAACAGAGCCCCGTGAGCCGAGCTCGGGCCATGGCGCCATGGTGTCCAGTCTCGAGTAGCAGCGGCGGCCCTCCCCAGCGTGCCCTCGAGCAGCTGCATGCCTCCTCTGCTTGAAGCGCGGCGGATGGCCGAATTCGGGTGACGGGGATGGTCGGCGTCGAACTGGAATGGCTAGGGGAGGCGTCGGAGCTGGCCAGAATTAGTCAGCAGCGGCGGCAGCGGAAAGGGGAACGGACAGTTGGGAACTTTCATGGTGGCGGTTGGCTGTTTTGCACCTGGATTTACATCGCGTGTGGTTGGTGATGTAAATTTGCATCGCGAAGTGTTGTATTTTACATCTCCTGAAGGTGGAGATATAATTTTTTTTGCATCTACATCATCTGTTGAAGGTGGATTTTGAGACCTTAGAGATGTACTCCCTCCGTTCCTAAATATTTGTCTTTCTAAAGATTTCAACAAGTGACTACATACGAAGCAAAATGAGTGAATCTACACTCTAAAATATGTCTACATACATCCGTATGTTGTAACCATTTGAAATGTCTAGAAAGACAAATATTTTGGAACAGAGGGAGTATAAGTTAGTTATTTTTGCATCTACATCATCTATTGGAGATGTTATAAGTCAGTTGTAACGTTGCCTCTCCTAGTCAGACAATCCACGCTGCATGTCAATGGGTACCCGCTATCCACTTACGGCATGTCCAACACCGGCTCCAAAACGAACATTGTGCTTGTCCGCTATCCGCACGGACAATGATACGAGAGTCGGCCATTCAACCTTGCCCCATAAATGTTCATCTCTGTGTTTCAAGTCTACGAGCCCAAAATAATAGCATATGAAATCTTGGGTGAGAGAAAATATTTTCAAGTGTGACACTGGTTCTAATTTAAATTATACAATCCAACAAAGTTTTCAAATAAATTAGTTCATACTTAAATTTAACTCACACATACTCCCTCCGTCCCAAAATAAGTGTCTTGAGCTTAGTATAAATTTGTACTAGAGCTAGTACAAAGTTGAGACACTTATTTTGGAACGGAGGGAGTATGTTCTAGTAGCCCCTTTAACTGCCCACATATGATCAATCATGTCTTCCTTGAGCTGCTCATGGATTGTTCGATGCCGAATTTGTTGATGCATTTCAACAAACCCATCAAACGGGGTTGGATTCTAATGAGTTGGATAGCATCACCAATGTTCTCAAATTCTAGACCTCCGGCAGCATCTTCACCCTCATCCTCCACGACCATGTTGTGCATGATCATACAACATGTCATCATCTCCCACAAGGTCTCTGGATCGCATTGTAAAAACGGTCTTGAAGCAGAACATATGCCCTCACCACATCGTTTCCAACTCCGTTTTGTCTACGGGCAAAAATGAGCTCTTTTTTGACCAACTGGCTCAGAGATGGTTGTGACAAAGATAGCCCAGGGAGAATAATAGATGGTTGTCAACCTAGCTAGCAAACAATGGAAACCGATGTAGTACATTGACGTCATTGTGAGACCCGGACATACCAAAGAAAGTGTGCCAAATCCAGAGGTCGTGTAATGTAACAGCTTCAAGAATGATGGTGGGCTTCTTAACGTGACCCTGATATTGTCCTTGTAGATTTGCACTCTTCTTTTAAGACGTAACTTCATATGGAAAATCACTCTTCTTTTTGCAGATTCCAGAATAACTGTTATCACTTATACAATCTTGGATAACTATACGCACATTACACTTTTGTCATTAATGTGATTCTGGAAGTTGTACGAATAAAGAAATGTAGAATTGATGGCAATAAATACAGAATAGTCTCATACCCATACATATGTTTTTCACGGGCATAAAATTGTACTCATACCCTACCAATCGGGTAAATATCCATGCCTATGCTCCCATCGTGCTGATCAAAACAAAATTGAAGGGTGATTGACGTAATTGCTAATTCCGTGTGTGATGGACGCTCTGGCTACGGAGAGAGAAAGATGATCGGGTAACACATGTGAACCACCAGGAAGATAATCGGGTAGGATATGGGTATACCCGTGGGCACAAAATCATATCCGTGTCCTACCCATGACTAATTGCGTAGCGTTTGGGCACTGTCCGTGGGCATGAAAATGTGCTCATACATACCCATGTGGGTACGAAAGGAACAATAACATTATTTAAATAGAGTAAAAAAAATACCCATGTGGGTAGTGGGTAAAACTGTCATCCTTAATTGCAGACTCATGCCATCATTAATCCAAGTATGATTGAGGTGCCAAAGGAATTTGTTAAAAAAAATCCTCGAAATTCCTTAAAACAGTCCCCTAAATCGAAGTGTGATAAATAGATAAACATTGAGGGTGCATATACTCAACAAATCTCAGCTCAAAAAAAAGGCAACAAATCTCACTAAAGTGGCCAGCAAACATGCGTATCTGTATCTTCCATAACCCACAAACTTTTTTTTTTGAATGGTTCCCTAACCCACAAACTAAGTGCTTGTTCGGAATCACCCCCATATGCTAACTCCGCTCCGCGGAAGGAGCTCGGGCTGAGCCGCTCGCGGGAATTGTGCTGGCGCTCCCTCTGCTCCGGGAGCTACAGTGGCGGAGCGGAGAGGAGCTGAACAGGGCCTAATTCTGCTTTATTCCTCGCAAAAACAAAAAACAAAATCTGCTTTACGCCCAGGATATCTTAAGCAGAACGTGGAGATCGGCCAAGTGAAAGTAGCGTTCGGAAATGCACCCAACCAAGGCAGTACGAAGTGGACGGATTAGCTATAAATAAAGAGTTTTCTTTTCCAATTTCAATATAAACACTAGTGCTATTGACGCTCTGGCTACGGAGAGAGAAAGATGATCGGGTAACACATGTGAACCACCAGGAAGATAATCGGGTAGGATATGGGTATACCCATGGGCACAAAATCATATCCGTGTCCTACCCACGACTAATTGCGTAGCGTTTGGGCACTGTCCGTGGGCATGAAAATGTGCTCATACATACCCATGTGGGTACGAAAGGAACAATAACATTATTTAAATAGAGTAAAAAAATACCCATGTGGGTAGTGGGTAAAACTGTCATCCTTAATTGCAGACTCATGCCATCATTAATCCAAGTATGATTGAGGTGCCAAAGGAATTTGTTAAAAAAAATCCTCAAAATTCCTTAAAACAGTCCCCTAAATCGAAGTGTGATAAATAGATAAACATTGAGGGTGCATATACTCAACAAATCTCAGCTCAAAAAAAAGGCAACAAATCTCACTAAAGTGGCCAGCAAACATGCGTATCTGTATCTTCCATAACCCACAAACTTTTTTTTTTGAATGGTTCCCTAACCCACAAACTAAGTGCTTGTTCGGAATCACCCCCATATGCTAACTCCGCTCCGCGGAAGGAGCTCGGGCTGAGCCGCTCACGGGAATTGTGCTAGCGCTCCCTCTGCTCCGGGAGCTACAGTGGCGGAGCGGAGAGGAGCTGAACAGGGCCTAATTCTGCTTTATTCCTCGCAAAAACAAAAAACAAAATCTGCTTTACGCCCAGGATATCTTAAGCAGAACGTGGAGATCGGCCAAGTGAAAGTAGCGTTCGGAAATGCACCCAACCAAGGCAGTACGAAGTGGACGGATTAGCTATAAATAAAGAGTTTTCTTTTCCAATTTCAATATAAACACTAGTGCTATTGACGCACTGGCTACGGAGAGAGAAAGATGATCGGGTAACACATGTGAACCACCAGGAAGATAATCGGGTAGGATATGGGTATACCCATGGGCACAAAATCATATCCGTGTCCTACCCACGACTAATTGCGTAGCGTTTGGGCACTGTCCGTGGGCATGAAAATGTGCTCATACATACCCATATGGGTACGAAAGGAACAATAACATTATTTAAATAGAGTAAAAAAAATACCCATGTGGGTAGTGGGTAAAACTGTCATCCTTAATTGCAGACTCTTGCCATCATTAATCCAAGTATGATTGAGGTGCCAAAGGAATTTGTTAAAAAAAATCCTCGAAATTCCTTAAAACAGTCCCCTAAATCGAAGTGTGATAAATAGATAAACATTGAGGGTGCATATACTCAACAAATCTCAGCTCAAAAAAAAGGCAACAAATCTCACTAAAGTGGCCAGCAAACATGCGTATCTGTATCTTCCATAACCCACAAACTTTTTTTTTTTGAATGGTTCCCTAACCCACAAACTAAGTGCTTGTTCGGAATCACCCCCATATGCTAACTCCGCTCCGCGGAAGGAGCTCGGGCTGAGCCGCTCGCGGGAATTGTGCTGGCGCTCCCTCTGCTCCGGGAGCTACAGTGGCGGAGCGGAGAGGAGCTGAACAAGGCCTAATTCTGCTTTATTCCTCGCAAAAACAAAAAACAAAATCTGCTTTACGCCCAGGATATCTTAAGCAGAACGTGGAGATCGGCCAAGTGAAAGTAGCGTTCGGAAATGCACCCAACCAAGGCAGTACGAAGTGGACGGATTAGCTATAAATAAAGAGTTTTCTTTTCCAATTTCAATATAAACACTAGTGCTATTGACGCTCTGGCTACGGAGAGAGAAAGATGATCGGGTAACACATGTGAACCACCAGGAAGATAATCGGGTAGGATATGGGTATACCCATGGGCACAAAATCATATCCGTGTCCTACCCACGACTAATTGCGTAGCGTTTGGGCACTGTCCGTGGGCATGAAAATGTGCTCATACATACCCATGTGGGTACGAAAGGAACAATAACATTATTTAAATAGTGTAAAAAAAATACCCATGTGGGTAGTGGGTAAAACTGTCATCCTTAATTGCAGACTCATGCCATCATTAATCCAAGTATGATTGAGGTGCCAAAGGAATTTGTTAAAAAAAATCCTCGAAATTCCTTAAAACAGTCCCCTAAATCGAAGTGTGATAAATAGATAAACATTGAGGGTGCATATACTCAACAAATCTCAGCTCAAAAAAAAAGGCAACAAATCTCACTAAAGTGGCCAGCAAACATGCGTATCTGTATCTTCCATAACCCACAAACTTTTTTTTTGAATGGTTCCCTAACCCACAAACTAAGTGCTTGTTCGGAATCACCCCCATATGCTAACTCCGCTCCGCGGAAGGAGCTCGGGCTGAGCCGCTCGCGGGAATTGTGCTGGCGCTCCCTCTGCTCCGGGAGCTACAGTGGCGGAGCGGAGAGGAGCTGAACAGGGCCTAATTCTGCTTTATTCCTCGCAAAAACAAAAAACAAAATCTGCTTTACGCCCAGGATATCTTAAGCAGAACGTGGAGATCGGCCAAGTGAAAGTAGCGTTCGGAAATGCACCCAACCAAGGCAGTACGAAGTGGACGGATTAGCTATAAATAAAGAGTTTTCTTTTCCAATTTCAATATAAACACTAGTGCTATTGACGCTCTGGCTACGGAGAGAGAAAGATGATCGGGTAACACATGTGAACCACCAGGAAGATAATCGGGTAGGATATGGGTATACCCGTGGGCACAAAATCATATCCGTGTCCTACCCATGACTAATTGCGTAGCGTTTGGACACTGTCCGTGGGCATGAAAATGTGCTCATACATACCCATGTGGGTACGAAAGGAACAATAACATTATTTAAATAGAGTAAAAAAAATACCCATGTGGGTAGTGGGTAAAACTGTCATCCTTAATTGCAGACTCATGCCATCATTAATCCAAGTATGATTGAGGTGCCAAAGGAATTTGTTAAAAAAAATCCTCGAAATTCCTTAAAACAGTCCCCTAAATCGAAGTGTGATAAATAGATAAACATTGAGGGTGCATATACTCAACAAATCTCAGCTCAAAAAAAAGGCAACAAATCTCACTAAAGTGGCCAGCAAACATGCGTATCTGTATCTTCCATAACCCACAAACTTTTTTTTTTGAATGGTTCCCTAACCCACAAACTAAGTGCTTGTTCGGAATCACCCCCATATGCTAACTCCGCTCCGCGGAAGGAGCTCGGGCTGAGCCGCTCGCGGGAATTGTGCTGGCGCTCCCTCTGCTCCGGGAGCTACAGTGGCGGAGCGGAGAGGAGCTGAACAGGGCCTAATTCTGCTTTATTCCTCGCAAAAACAAAAAACAAAATCTGCTTTACGCCCAGGATATCTTAAGCAGAACGTGGAGATCGGCCAAGTGAAAGTAGCGTTCGGAAATGCACCCAACCAAGGCAGTACGAAGTGGACGGATTAGCTATAAATAAAGAGTTTTCTTTTCCAATTTCAATATAAACACTAGTGCTATTGACGCTCTGGCTACGGAGAGAGAAAGATGATCGGGTAACACATGTGAACCACCAGGAAGATAATCGGGTAGGATATGGGTATACCCATGGACACAAAATCATATCCGTGTCATACCCACGACTAATTGCGTAGCGTTTGGGCACTGTCCGTGGGCATGAAAATGTGCTCATACATACCCATGTGGGTACGAAAGGAATAATAACATTATTTAAATAGAGTAAAAAAAATACCCATGTGGGTAGTGGGTAAAACTGTCATCCTTAATTGCAGACTCATGCCATCATTAATCCAAGTATGATTGAGGTGCCAAAGGAATTTGTTAAAAAAAATCCTCGAAATTCCTTAAAACAGTCCCCTAAATCGAAGTGTGATAAATAGATAAACATTGAGGGTGCATATACTCAACAAATCTCAGCTCAAAAAAACGGCAACAAATCTCACTAAAGTGGCCAGCAAACATGCGTATCTGTATCTTCCATAACCCACAAACTTTTTTTTTTTGAATGGTTCCCTAACCCACAAACTAAGTGCTTGTTCGGAATCACCCCCATATGCTAACTCCGCTCCGCGGAAGGAGCTCGGGCTGAGCCACTCGCGGGAATTGTGCTGGCGCTCCCTCTGCTCCGGGAGCTACAGTGGCGGAGCGGAGAGGAGCTGAACAGGGCCTAATTCTGCTTTATTCCTCGCAAAAACAAAAAACAAAATCTGCTTTACGCCCAGGATATCTTAAGCAGAACGTGGAGATCGGCCAAGTGAAATTAGCGTTCGGAAATGCACCCAACCAAGGCAGTACGAAGTGGACGGATTAGCTATAAATAAAGAGTTTTCTTTTCCAATTTCAATATAAACACTAGTTCTACTTCACCATACCCGAATTTCACTTATGCAATGAAACGGAGTCTGAACTCTGAAGTACTAATGTTTGTTTATTTCTTCCATTACCTTATTTTGCGGGAAGAAAGAAATTCGGCACAGTTCCCATATAGTACTAACAGTTTAAGCCCGAGTGCAACCACAGAGTGGCTGACGGATATCACAGAGTCTGTAACCGTTCTGCTCACAGGCGACTCTGCCTTAATGGAATGCATGGTGTTCCTGTAAAGGAAAAAACTACAGTAATTCACTACTACTAACATTTTTATATACTGCTCATTGTCATACATATCATGTACGGAGTACAAGTCTAGTCTCCCGCAAAATAAAATAAAAGGGACAAGTCTAGTGATCACAATGTGCGGTTTTTTTTAATGAATTGTTTGGTTTGCTTACGACATGTGTCATGTGGTGTGCAGGTTATTGTTGGCAATCACATCCGCGAGGAACCATCAGAAACAGGCTTCTTGGAACCGATCTCATTGTAGGTTGACATGGAAACCCTTCTGTGTATATTTCATACTCCGTATTTCAGAACATCTCTCAGGAGCAACATACATTGTCATGTGATACCAGAAAATGCTATTGCGGCTATAATACAACTAGCTTATCCGTATATGGTTGGTAAACTACCACCCGATGGTTCCCATTACAATGTACCGATGCTGTCGCTTGGTTAATTCTCCGAATCATTAGTTACTATGGCAATTGTCAAAAGAAGTTGGAAAAGGCTGTCTTGCCAAATCGCACCTTCTTCCATCTGCTCTTGAACAGGTACGGATGGAGGCCCAATACGTGCTCAGGCATGAAGTCATGCCGTGTTAATATGCCAACAACAGGCGCCCTCTGCATTCAGACAGTAAACGGTCCAAAATTAATCACAGATAACCATTTGAACAAAATATATACGGTTTTGAGGACCGAGTTCTCATGCATGCAGTATAAAAAGATAATTATACTAGTAGCAAAGGGATTCGTACGCGCTCTCTCGACCTGTATGACTAATCATCATGGTTGCTCTCGGTATTAATCCATAATCATGATTATAAACAACTTGCCAGCAAAACACGTGACGGTTGCAGCATACGAGCATGAGAAGGGAATAAGAATGAATTACAGAGCAGATTTAAGAAGTAATCCTTGAAAATCTTAAAATTTGAGATAACTCAGATGTAAACAGAGTCGCTCACCTTGGAAGTTTTTGGAAGAACCAAAAGGTGTCTTAATCCAACTTCACGAAAAAGTATAAGAGCTTTAGCCAAGGACATGGTCTCAACCACAGTGTAAGGGGAAGTGTTTGTGAAAGGATGCAAGTCTATAAACATTTCCAGTTCTTCTGTAGTTAATTCAATGTCCTCAATTCTGTCATGCTTTCCTGAACCACGTTTAGCAAAATCATCAGGTGAGAAATGCTTTGAAGCATCTGATGCTGAAGCTGTGGAACTACTGATGAACTCTTTCTTCCTCAATAGAACAAGCAGGTGCGACCGAAGAACTAGACCGTATAACAGAGGAGTGTCTGAAAATGGTGGCTCATCAACGACAGGGAAACCATTATGACCGGTTGCCCTCAAGGTATCCACAATACGGCCAACCTTCTCTATGCCATTAAATGTCTGTAGAGGGCCAGTCACAACATCACTAACTGACAGTTGTCGCATGTAGGGTTCAGCATGCCCTTCAAGAAAAGGAAAACCCTTCAACTTAACAAGCAGATCATAGACGTTTGCATTAAAAGCATCTGCCACTGTCTTTGATATGATAAGGACCAGCATAACCAGAGGAAGCATCAGCAGATTGTTTGTCAGTTCTAGGATAACAACACAAACTGAGACAGTCATTCTCATCGATCCACCTAGAAGGGCAGCAGAACCAAGAACCGCAAAAAGACCATGATCCAAAGTTGATTGCGACCCAATCAGCATGCCAACCAGACGACCGTAAGCTGCACCAGTTAAAATAACTGGTACGAAAAGGCCAGATGGTAAGGCGAGGCCATAGCTGAAAATTCCCAGGAAATATGATGCAATAAAGAACACAAGGATCGAGGTGATATGGAACTCATGGTCAGTGCCGTTACTGTAGAGGTTTCTAATGGTGTCATCGTTGGTGTTAAAGAACAGGCTAGCCAAGTCATTGTAGTTATGCATTGGACACTGGAACTTCTTGAAATTTCCAGATCTCCCTATTGATGGACAAGCTTCTCTTGAGTCAGCTGGGCAAGGTTTGCAAGCTGCAAGCCATGGCAAGCCAAAGAGGCAACATGAAGTACAGACGGAGACTGTTGCAGCCAGGAGTAGTCTGTAAGTTCGACCTTTCCTGAGAGTAAATTGAACAGATCAGAAATGAAGTTAAGCTGGGGCAAATGTTTTCACTTCGAATGGAGAAACAAGTCTAATTGAGAACTGCAAGTAAGTATCTACAAAAATTAGCAGTAAGTGTGCATTACCATTGTTATGGACAGTTTTGAACTTTTAATTAACCGATTCTTAACATTGATAGGAGATCATATTTCAGGGAAATAATGTATTCAGGAATACTAGGACTTTACCAAATAGAATGCCTGCAGTTAAAAATTATTGAAGTAAAGATCAGTACATACTCGTTGATAACATTGTAGAGACGAAGAACCTTGTCGAGGAAGAAGTTGTACAAGCTCCCCAGTACTCCTCCAAAAACTGCTAGAGTGATTACCGGAGGTAAATCAATCACATGATAGTTGACATAGCCCGAGGTCACATCAAACATTATAAGACCGCCTTTCCCGAACAAGCCACACCGGCCTCTTTTACAGATGTCTATTAATGCTCTAAGCACAACGGCAACCACTGCTGTTGTGAAGAAAGCTCGCCAGAGTAGGGCACTCCTCCATCTGCAAAGACAACAAAAAGGATGGTCCACAAGTATTTTATTCATTGCAAAATTTTCATTTCAAAGGATATGCTTAAAGGGCAAATATATTGCACCCTACTACCCTTCACTGCATCAATGATAATTTCTAGCAAGAATGGTCGGATAGGTAGAGTGATGGTTCAAGATTTCAGATAATCACAATAAGATAATCAGATAATCCCAACTTAAGGAGAAAACGTGAGAATAAGGAGAAACTCGTTTTGATATCAGGTGACACATGGTAAAAAGCATCATTTTTTTATGGGATTGCGTAAGTCTAAAGTTTTGCCACTAAGTGGAGCAATCTTCTCCTCACTTTCAAGCATATAAACTTCAAAGCCAGCAAGTTGCTAACTTGAGGCATGTATTGGAGCATCGAGTGTGCCACCTTAATTAAGCATAAACCTACAGAAAACTATATGTAGGCAAAACAAATTCCTGCATTTCTCAAATGTGGAGGACATGTTCTTCTCTCAATGAGTAAATAATGAAATTAATACAATCAATCGAGGAAAGTCCAAAAATTTATAATCATGGAGAAGTTTATACCGTGAAGACACTGTTTCCAGAGCAAAAAGAACTCCGGCGACTGGAGCCCTGAAAGCACCAGCAATACCAGCACCAGCACCACAAGTGACAAGGTCCCTCCTATCCCTATCATTCTTGAAGTGCCTTAGCCATTTACATGTCATGCGATATTTACGCGAGCCACCTTGCCCAAGTATTGATGCAATGCATGCACCTGTGTGTACCAGAGGACCAGCTTTTCCCACATGCAGTGATGATGATACTGCAGCAATGCATCCCACAATCTGTTCAGAAACCAGAAGATATTTGAAATTCAGGTATATTATAAAACAGGAACGAGCAGAGGCAATTTGGTCTGCACAAAAGATGAAGGGAAAGTGTAGTGACCATAATGGCATTACAACAGCACATGTCTTCCCTACATCTTTTATGTATACGAACTGTTGTGTGGGTAACAAAATACCATAGCATATTTCTGTTGACATAATTTCCTACCCCATACAGATCTGATCAAGTCCAACACTCCCACTTGCGAAAATCATCGCTCACGTGATGTGTTGAATAAAAGCAGAATAATCATAAACAAGCGTAACTACTGCAGATCCCACTAAGATGTCTGACAAGTAGATTAGAAGTATCTCTGCTACACAATACCAATCCCAAATGACAGGCCAAGAAACCAACCAAGCAGTCCATTGCTTTAAGTTAAGCCAAGTGTGAGCTACTAGTAGTGAGTGCCGAGTGCCGGCCATCATGAATGCAAGGGCACATCATCATACCAATAATTCATGCCATGAAACAACAGGGGTGAAAGCGAAAGGAATTTGCTACTCTACCTTCACCACCAGTGTCTTGAAGCAGAAAATGTTGGGTGCATCGACGCCGTTCAAGTAGGCCTTCACCTCCGGGATGCCGGAGCCGGCCGCCGCGGGCGCCACGTACACCGTCAGCACCGTGGCGAACATGGTGAGCAGGAAATTCGAAAACAGGAAGACCAGAAACGCCGATTCAAACCTGACGGGATCAATTCAATTTTGGGTCAGCACTGAAAGTCAAGCCGATATTCACACCTACTGAATCGCAGTCAGTTCAGTAGTTCAGTTCAAGAGAAAGGGTCCGGCGTCCAGTGAACAGCACTGGTGGTTACCTGCGTGCGAACATGCGGTTGGAGGTGACGACGAACTTGGCGCCGGCGACGTTCTCGACGCCGAGGTTGGCGACGAAGGCGGCGGCGGCGGTGAGCGCGCCGACGAGGAAGCAGAGCGCCCACTTGAGCGCGAAGTAGCGCAGGATGTGGCCCCGCCCCTGCGCCCGCCAGTCCTGCTTGAACACGTCGTTCTCGATCAGCCTGCGAGCAGCACCGAGAGAGTCAACAGCTGACACTGATTGGGACCAGGCCGGCGGAATTGCCGGAGAGATTGGGGGGAGGTGCTTAATTACTCGTAGTCGAGGCTCTCGATGGGGCAGAAGTCGGTGCCGACGAGCGCGACCTGGGAGGTGGCGTTGGACTGCAGCTGCCCGCCGAGGAGGAACCTGCGCCGGTTCCGCCGCTGCTCCTCGTCGCCGGAGCCGTCCTCCCCCGCCCCCGCCCCCGCCGCCGCGTCCTGGAAGAAGAAGGAGGAGCTGTAGGAGATGAGAGGAGCCTCGATGTCGGCCTCCGGATCCGCCGCGCCGCCCCCGGCCCCGGCGCCCGTCTGTTCCCTCGGAGCCATCGCCGCCGATCCGCTCCGCCCCGCCACTGCCGCCGCGACACACGCGACGCACGAGGAACAGGGGGAGTGGTGCTCGCTCTGCTCCGCTCTCGGCGAGTCCAAGGGCCAACGACACAGATTCCCGGGACAGTGAGACTCTTATTGACCGCTGGGACACTGCCGGGTGGGGCCGGCGCTACACCGGGCCCCACGTGGACGTGACAGTGGTTGGGCACGCTTGCACGCCCGGGAAGTCGGGTCGGGAAACGGTTGGCTGGCTGGGGGATCGGGGGAAATACTCGATGGCAGCATGGAGAGAGATGTAAAACGAAACGCTTGTGGCCAAGGGATTCAACGTCGATTGGATCTGATCCGCGTGGGCGATGTGTCTGGTGTAGCCGTATACTATGATACTTTTGTGTGGATGTGTCTTGTGTAGTGTACGAGAGTTGTGTTTGATTCTTGATTCCTTTGTGGAGTACAATTTTCTAGTGAGTCTTTTGTCTTGAATGCTGATGTGCTCCTGTAAAGAAAAGATGTTGATGTGCTAGCTACGGCGGCAAATTTAGTGAGCTTTTCCGTAAGGAAATTAGTTTTGCTGGTGTTGTATCTCCGGGTACGGTGTCGTTTTCGCATGCGTGATCCTAACTTAAACTCATAGTTATTGCTTGAAAGGGGATTTTTATGTTAATTTAATAATTTAATTTTTGCGAGGTTTTCACAGGTAGACGCGTGTTCAAATGTTAAAAGTGCATGTGTAGACGTTCGAGTTGTTTAGTAATTAGTATGATGGAGGTTTTCATGAAAAAAGATCGATTTTATATGACAGGTGGGGGAAAAAGGTAAATTTCACAATATTCTTTTATGATAAGATTTCACACTTGATGATATTCATAAATCACCCCGGTGCTCGTATCAGAGGTAAAATAGTTGGTAACAACTACTAATTGTTAGCAATTCAGCACGCAATTTTGGTCTAGGAAACATTGCTGACATTTTAGAACACAACTTATACGTCAATCTTAGATTGCAGCAACTGCAAATAACTGAACAAGTTATTCTACACGTAGCTGATTCTGTCGGCAGTTTCCCAACATCTAAACTTGTGAAATAAAAAAAATTGCTGACGAAGATGGGAGAGAGGTGGGGAAAAGAGAGCTTAAAAAACGCCCCGCGTCGCCCCCCCGCGGGCGACTCGGGTGCCCTATCCCCGCCGCCGGCCCCAGCCTCCCTCCCTCTCCCCCTCCCCGCCGCCGCCGGCGGGCAAAGCCCGCGTGGTGCCGGCGGCGGCGGGTCTCTTCTGGCCCTCACCTGGAGCGGTGGTCGCGGGGGGGGGGCGCTTCTTCGGCCTGGCGGCGGATCTCAGTGGCCGGCGCGGCGGATGGAGGTGCGCCGGCGGGAGGTGGTGCAGGGAGTCGCGGCGGCCTGGTGGGGGCGCGTCGCCGTGGAGTGGCTGGCCGGCGGCGGCTTGGTGCTCCTCGCCGCGAGGGTGTTGGTTCCTGGCCAGATCCAAGCGGGCCGTTTCGAGGATCTCGGCCCGGATCTGGTGCATCTTCGGCGCTGGCCGGCGTCCTCGGAGTGCTCACGGCGGGGAGTGCGGCGGTTGTCTCTGGATCCTTGCGTGGAGTGTAGCGGGATGGAGGGTGTAGGTGGTGCACCGGCTCTTGCGGTGGCGGCAGTGCGAGCGCAGCCATGGCGGCGGCGGCGCTGCGAGGCCTTGCCAGGAAGGGTCTTGGCGGGCAGCAGGCGTTCGGTTGCTGCCATGTGAGGCGTGCGGCGATGCCTCGGCGGTGTGGGTGCCGGAGGGTGGTCGGAGGTGCAGGTCGGATCCACTATGGTGGCAGTCCCCTGGCGCGGGAGAAGGCCACCGTGGCGGATCTGGCTTTGCACCGCTCAGTGGTTGTTGCGGCTCCTAGTTGATGTTGAAGGTGATGGCTTTTGGCGTGCTCCCTCGGCAGTGAGGGGGCTTCGATGGCAAGTTGTTGCGGTGACGGCGGTGCGAGGCATCTGATCGGGACTGGCCGGCATCTTGGAGACGTGGAGATGTGCAGCGCTGTGGATGAAAATCCTGTTCGGTGGTGACCGGACCGGCGTTGATGGCACCTGCGGGTGTCATTCACCTTCCTAGAGGCTTCGCCGAGCAACACCATCTTCCTCGCGACCTCGTATCGGCAACTGTCTCCGAGGCGAAAGCCTTGATTCGTAGGATCGGCACGATGGCAACATCTTTGAGGTTGTTACTCTGTTGGGAGCATTGTGCTGGGAGACTCGAGGTCCCATGATGCACTTCTCCGGTGTACACCGTTGCCCGAATCTTTCTCCTCCGGCGCCATGTACGGTCGTCGCTGGCTATTCCAAGGAAGCTGGAGTTGCTGTTCTTCAGAGATCTTCAGTGTCGGCCGAGACGCGGCGAGGGGTTCGATGTTGGGTAGGCTTTTTGTGTCGTAGCTGTGTTGTTGTTGTTGTTGTGTTTGTTTGTCCTTGTTCGAACCAGGTGTGGAGTGGGTCGCCTTGTTGTTCGCAACGAGTGGTAAACGTTGTTGTATGCCTTATTTCTCTTCTTCTATAAAGCTAAGGTATGCAATTTGCGTACCCTCGAAAAAAAACTTGTGAAATATGATTCTACACATAGCTGATTGTGTCGGCAGATTCCCATAATTTAATCTTGTGAAATCTGATTCTACACGTAGCTGATTCTGTCGGCAGTTTCCCAACATCTAATCTTGTGAAATCTGATTCTACACATAGCTGATTCTGTCCGCGGCTTCCCATAATCTAATCTTGTGAAATCTGATTCTACACACAGCTGATTCTGTCGGCAGTTTCCCATAATCCAATCTTGTGAAATCGGCTGGCCCTAGTTTTGAAGTGGGCGCATTTATTCCTAATTCTATGCTAGAATACTTATTATGGATAGACCTGCAAGTTTTAATAGGAACCAACGTTAATATTTATAGTGCTTCTGATTTTGAAGATAATTATGGTTCCAATTAGTTCACGTTTTGGGTTGTAAAGATTACCCATTTTGATCGATCATGATTTTTAACATAATTATAGGAGTCAGTGATCTAAATAAAATTAGGAAATGTTCCAAATGGTCATACCTCTTAAATTCAATCAACGACCATTGTGGTATGATAGTAATTATAACAACCAAGTCAATACGTTTTTCTAAAAACATGATGGGATCTTAGTAACTACTCCCTCTGTAACGAAATATAAGAGTGTTTAGATCATTACTTTGGTGATCTAAACGCTCATATATTTCTTTACGGAGGGAGTACTTCTTTGGAATTACGTTTTCCTTTAGCTCCTGCCAAGACCCTAGTCGAGGTGTCTCTAACCATGTTGTTATCTTATTAGATGCGGGTGATATTTATCAAGTGATTCAAACTAAATCCTTTTCGTTTTGAGTTGTGTTGATCCCCAGAGTTGATCCAAGAGATCAGATCTAGCCCATATTGTTTCTTAAATTTGGCTTTAAAAAGAAGCAACAAACTAATTTAAATACTTGGCATAATTGTTTTTCTAATACCGTAGAGTTCTTAAGGGGTGGGATCACAATATAGAAGATGAATATAAAAGGTCTATGTGAAATGGTTTAATGTCACTTCGAGTAGAATTTTCTTCCGAGTGTTGTTGCTACTATTTTATGGACTTTGTGGATGCATATCAAGCTTTCAAAATATTTGCCCCGAGGATCCAACTAATGTGATACTTTTTTGGGGTACTTTTTGAAGAGAGATGCTAGACTTACGGACGGATTGCAACGAGATTGGACTTACGGAATCACGTGGAGAGTTATTGTTGGAGAAGATTAGGAAGAAAAGGTCCTACCAGCTATAATCAGGGAAGTTGGTTGGTGAGAGATGAGTCCGTAAAGCCAATCCGTAGACGCTTTCCGTAAGTGTAGCATTTTTGCTTTTTGAATTCCTAGGCAACTTTGCAGAAAGGCACTCTACATCTGGGGTCAAATAGGTTGGCTCAGGTGGCACTCTATGATCTTATCAATTTCAGCCTCGGCGATGTGGTCAAAGACCGAAAAAACATGCTTATATTGTCTTGTGTTTCTTCCTGTGTAATGGTAGTAGAGTTCATTCCGGCACAAAGTTCTCCTAGATCGTGTTTGTAATCTTAGTATTGCAATTAACTAGCTTACATTCCGTATTTTGTATAATAAAGAGAACTTTATTAACTAGCTTACATTCCGTATTTTGTATAATAAAGAGAACTTTATTGACTCAAAACCTCGGATCAAACCCAATGGATGTGCAACAAAGGTTTAGGCTTCTGTTAGCAGTTTTGCATCTGTTATGGCGCTGTTGCGATTAGGGAGTATTTGCCTGCGGTTTCTTCATTGTTCATTCCTTTTCTGCTGTAGCTAACAGCTATGGTTTCATAAAGAATCTAAAGAAGGCCTTGTTTGGTTCATTTTGTTACGCTTTCTATAAGGCCGAAGTTTGTAGTGCCGGAGGTTTCTATTAATACAATATAGGAGGAAATTAAATCGCTCTCACAAAATTGACGCATCAAATCGACAAAAATAAAATAAAAATCAAACACAAATACTTCGTTTCGGCGTTTCCTAGGAGATGCATGTCCAAAAGAAAGTATAGAATAAAAAAGATGAAGAACCCGTGCCGCCCAAAACTCAAAAAACTAGACAAAGCAAGCAGCACCGTGATCAGGAAAATACGTGCATGCTAAAAACGCTGAGAGAGGTAAACACATCAATTTCTTCGACCAATGTACATCACGAAGATCAGCAACAGGGCGAGTGATTCTTACCCGAGTAACGTCGACGCATATATGCTCATCGGCCACGCCTGGAACAGCAGGAGCGGCGCCGTCGGGCAAGGCGACCTCGGCAGGTATGTCGCCGGCAGGTCCCACCGCCGTCGACATGGACGCAGGTGCTCTGCATAAGAGGAACGCAAGGAAATGCTCTGTCACCGCCATGTTCAGAAACCAGAAGAACCAGAGCAGCACTGTCCCAAGCCATTGGAGACGGAGGTTGAAGGAGAGGAGCATACGTACCACCAGGGTGGACACACGTACGTCCGTACTATGGAGCTCAAGCGTTGGAACCAGCTGCCCGTCGTCACCGCCGGATTTGTACCCCGTCGTAGCAACTAAACGGACGGGA
Source organism: Secale cereale (assembly GCA_902687465.1). Taxonomy (NCBI): domain Eukaryota; kingdom Viridiplantae; phylum Streptophyta; class Magnoliopsida; order Poales; family Poaceae; genus Secale; species Secale cereale. The sequence continues at coordinate 879,786,494 of LR738710.1, forward strand.
CAAAAGGGCATCCATCGGACAGTGACACTCTCGACAGCTGACGGGAACGGAGCCGGGAAGCTGTAACGCAATTTACGCAAGCCAACAACCGGGGCATCAGGGCAAGGGAACGGAGCCCAGCCTCGGCGACATCGCTGTTCTCTGGGCCGATCGACCGCGGCGGAGCCAATCGAACGCACGCACGGCAAATGGAGAGGCTGTCGATCGTGCCGGCCTTGGAGCTTCTCATTTTTTGGGAATGCCACGAGCTTTGCTGATGGCGACGTCTGACGCGGGTGCTGCAAATGTCGGGAAGCAGCCGGCGGCAGCGGGGAGCGTTGGAATGGACAGCCCCGGCGGCGCGAGAGCAGCCAACCACGGCTTGGGCCGGGGGGCAATCGTCGGTGGCGACGTGGGACGGTGGGAGCAAACGGCGGCGGCGTGAGGATACCCGGCAGCCTGTTTGTGAGGGCGTCTAGAGCTGCAGCGGCGCGAGGGCATCAAGCGGCGGCGGTTGGCGGCCGCGGTGGAGCAATCAGCAGCCCATCTGCGAGGGCATCAACAGGCGCAGGCCGGTAGTGAAAATCAATTGGTGAAAATAGCCCGGTATCCATGGATGACATGGGTGATGATTCGTGGCTCTCGGGTGCCACACGACTTTATGTGAATATATAGCATTAAAAACATTAGAAAATTTTATAATTTTCTGAATATTTGGGATATTAAACCTGAGTGCCCATTGTACATCCATGTCCAATTTCATAGAAAATGGGTGCTCATGGTAATGTTAGTAAAAAAAAGTTGAAAAAAAAATCATACATATACAAAAAACTATTTGGATGCATCGTATCACGGATCATATTTTCTTTGTCACAGATACCACGGGCATCCATTCCCCACGAAACTAAACATAGATGTACAATGGGCACATATGTTTGATATCGTAAAATTTTATAATTTTGAAATTCCTTGGTTTTTTAATGCTATATCCGTATAGGGGTGTGTGTGTGGGGCACCTGATATCTTTAAGGCCCTCTACTATGTAGCCCAAAACCGATGCCAAATTCACTTTTTGAGCATTTGGCATTGGTGTCCTACATTGCCGAGCCGATGCCAAATAAAATTTTCAGGCATCGATGCTTCTACTTGCTCCGACGCCATATTTCGTTTAAGCAATAAACAAAGCAGACATTGTACTTTTGCATGGGAGACACCACCGACGAGATATTGGTTTGAGCATTACTAGTTTATATGTAGATGGGCCAGAGGTTGATGGATGCCAAATTATTCACGTTGTGGTGCCGGTGCTAAATATTTTTCATTTGGCATCGAAGTCCATGTGGCAAACTTTTTAGATTTCTAGCACCGAACACATAGTGGAGGGCCTAATGCACCCGTCTCTAGTGACGGTTTGAATTATTTGTTTGTAAATGTGTCAGCTTATTAGAGCTATGTGTTGCTTGATTAGTCATTTGATATTTTGATACACACAAATATTTGCTGGAGGAGGTTGTTTGTCCTATCTTCGAGCATCCGGACGAGGGGCGTCCTATATCCTCTTCACCTGCACCCCTAGCCGAGAGGTTTTGGGTCACAGTTGGCACTTGGCGGGCGAAATCTTAGATGCATTCACATGCGACTATGCACACTTAAATATTATTATAGGACGTGTTTGGTTGCTCACATCAATTTTGTTTCCCCTTGCACGAGTGGCCCGGTAGAGCCTGGTTTAGTTAATAGAACCTCTGAACCATGTTTTGTATTTTATTTAGTTGCCCACAAAGTCCAGGCTACATGAGAGCAGAATCACAAGCACATCGTTTTGGTTGCTAGTTTGTGTTTCCCAGATGTAACGTGCGTCTGTTAGGTTAAATGCAAGACATGCAGTGTGGTAACCTCTTCTACGAGTCATGAGTTTATCATCACACAAAATCATAGAAACAATATAGTGACGACAACGGTGAATAATAGATATCAAACCACATCGAACAAGCATACACATAATAGTGGCACACATATAGTCATACACATTAACCACATTCATACGAAGTTCAGTACGCGCACACCAATGGAGATAAATTAGAAATCCCTCACTCATCGACCATGGCAAGGGCTTGATTGTGGTCGTCACACTTGATTGCCACCTCTGCACTGGAACTGTCGAAGATGGTGACCCTGGAAGCATCCTGGGTCAGGACGTTGAAGGTTAGGAAGTACCCGACCTGCAATTGGTGAGTTATGGAAAAGAAGGAGCACCATTACTCCATGGCAAACCTTCCGTTGACATCCTGGACCTGGCCTACCAGTTGCATCTGGTGTTCATCTTCAGAATGGTATGCCGTGGGATGGTGCCCAGGCGCTACCGAAAGGTATTGAAGATTGGAAGTAAATCAAAACACCTTGCAGAAGTAGGTTGGAGATACTTCCGCATGGAAGCGGCCAACCTTTATCGGTCTCTCCGGCCTCTCTTGGACCACAGTGGGCCAAGGCAATCATCGTCGAAGACGTGGGATAGTGGGAACAAATGACAGCGACACGAGGACATCCAACAACCCGTTTGTGAGGGCATCTAGGGCATTAAGGAGCAGCAATTGGCGATCGCGCTGGAGTAGTCAGTGGCGGGGCGAGGATATTATTTTAGAAGAACAGGGAGGGCACCCCAGTTCTATTAACTCGAATGAAACCCATACATTGTAGTAGTTCAGCAGCTGCCAAAACAGGTAGCAAAACAAACGTCCATTGGCTTACAGTCTTCGACATAATCCTAAAGAGTACTACGATAGAAGCACTCACATGTGCATTTTAGAAGCAATTTTGTGAAGGTAACCACATGTGATTTTTTATGAAGAGACTGCCACATTTGCCAACAGTGAACGCCTTCAGGAGAGGGGCAGCTAATGGCTGCAGAGACCAGCTACCTTCGAGCACTGACGTCGGGCTTGACACTGTATCAGTCTCAAGAATCTTCATCCCAGGGGTCTCGCATGTTCCACCGATCTTGAACTTGTCCCAGGCTCCAGGTAGGGCATCATAGCTTAGCCACTTATCATCCAAAGTGTCCTTCTCAAGTGAGAAGCCAGAAAGAGGACGAAAGTCTCTAACTCGGTTTTCTCGCTGTCCCTAGAGAGAATCATCCAACTCCTGACCATGGTCTAAATATTCCCGACCACCCGTTTTACATTCATCCATGCAGTGTTATTAAAGACCGTGGAGTTTCTAAACTTCCATAAACACTAGATGGAGGTAGCACAAGCAACATTAAGGGCATAATTCTTTTTGTTAGATATCCAAAATCTAGAAATAGATAAATAATCAGCCCCTAAGGAGGTGCCAAAGTGCTCACTAACCAAACCCCAAATGTACTTAGCTACCACACATTCAAAGAATAGGTGATAGATAGATTCATCGGAGGAACATAAGATACAGTCAAACGATTTAATGATATGTCTTTTCCTAAGATTATCTCTGGTCATAATCTTGTTATGTGAGATGAGCCAAATGAAAATGTGGATATTAGGTGACACTAGTAACTTCCAAATAGCAGGAATAAAGACTGGTTGTACCCTCACTGAAATTGATCACATGATATAATTAACTACTAGAGTATTTCCATTTGCTCAAGTCGCTAAATCTGAGAATCAATATTATCAACAAGAGTAATTGACTTAACAATCTCTACCCGCTGATACCATGATTCCACCATTTTGTCATTAAACACTCTTCTGAAACTGAGTTTGACCTGTTCACCATCCCACACCTCACTTATGGTTTTGGAGCTCACATTGCATATAGAATATAGAGGCCAAAATTGCATAGCAGGAGGGTGATGTACTGAACCAAGTGTTTTCCTAGAACCTAATTTGTTTACCATTTCCAACTAGCCATCTATAACCAAATTTAATGGCCTAAACTACACTCATCACTCCCTTCAAGAATCCAGTGGCATTGAGAGTAGAGTTGTTAAAAATGTTAGGCTTATGGGTATTATACTTAAAATCTACTATACTCTTCTAGATTTTGCCTTCCCCTTGGGTGTATCTCTGCACCCAAGTCCCTAGCAAACATTGGTTAGTTCCTAGAGGTTGGGAATGCCAAGGCCCCCAAATTTTTTCTTCATGCACACCAACCTCCAATTTGCTAGGTGAAGTTTCTTGTGCCCCTCAAAGTCTTTCCACAAACAGTGAGCCATTTGAGTATTGATCATCTCAATGGCCCATTTTGGGAAGGGACAAGAGGTATAGATGGGAATGCTTGCCAGTCAAGCTTGGATGAGAATCAATCTTCCTTTATAGGAAAGCCATTTCCCCTCCACCCGGCTATCCTTTTAATAATCTTGTCAATGATAGGCTGAATATCCTCCCTCCTAAGCTTATCATAATGCAAGGGAATGCCCAGGTATTTGATTGGGAAATTACCCCTTTAAAACCTAGCGCTTTTATGAATTCGAAGTGTTCCTCATCAGTCATGTTTATGGGGATCAAATCACTCTTGGTATAGTTGATCCTCATTCCATACACTTGTTCAAAATAGGGAATGATCATTTTTATATTTAAAGCTTTTTAGTGTATTGAAGAATAAAATAGTGTCATCAGCGTATTGAAGACACATAAGGCAAGATTGTGGCAAAGGTCACTAATTAAATCACTAGAGGCAACCTTAGCTAACAATCCTCACAAGTACATCCACTACTAAATTAAGGAGAAGGGAGATAGGGCTCTCCTGCCTAAGCCCTTTGCTGGTAATAAAGAAATCACTCTTGCATCCATTGATTTTGACACCAACAGAGCCCCCTCTAACTATTGATTGGATCCAAGATGGCTACTTATGTCAAAACCCTCTTTTTTGTGACAATTCAGGAAGGAAATCTAAATGGACGAAGTCCAATGCTTTTTCATAGTCCAATTTTAGGACTAGCCATTGCTCATTGCAAGAATGGACAAACTACAATACCTCATGTGCAGTTACTACACTCTCAAGTATAAACTTGCCTTTCAGGAAAGCATATTGGGTACTTGAAATCATCCTTTGAAGTATGTCGGTAGGTATTTTGGTAAAGATCTTTATATTAGAGTTTAACAGACTAACTGGAATAAACTTCTTCATAGTGGTGGCATCAGCCTCCTTAGGGATTAGGGTTAGTAAAGCAAGTTGAGTCTATAAATGTCTAATTCTCCTCTATGAAAGTCTTCAAACATTCTAATTAGGAGCACCATCAACATAGGAATCAAAAATTGCATTCATAATTTCCTCTTTGATTTAATATCTAATCTATTATATTCATCCATGAGACCATTTTTGAGTTTCCTCAGGTCTACCTCAATGTTAGCACTCCGGCCGTTGGTGGTCTTCCTCAACTTCCTAATTTTCTCCTACCAAACCTCAATGGGGGGTTTGCTAGAGAAACAGGCATTCCATTTTTTCTCTACTAAGACTTTGAAATCCTCCTTGAGGAGCCACCATTTTCAGACGCAACATCATCGTTTCTTCGGACTTCCAGGTGGTTGTAGGAGATATTGCTCAAGGCACGGGTGGACAACATGCAACTATTATCAAAGAAATAAGAGCGAGGGTGGATGGTTTAACCCTTTTAATTTCATTTATGAAAGTAGAAACTCGAATGTAGATGCACATAGTCTAGCTAAGTATTCCTTAAATCAAGCACCTGGTAGACATGTTTGGTTATTACAACCTCATTATTTTGTAACTATACCCTGGAACATCGTTATTCAATAAAGGAGTATAGTTTTCCCCTAAAAACATAATTTTTTAAAAGTTCATTGCTCATTAATAAAATTATTTAGTTAAATTTAACGCTTTTTTTAAATGTTCATCACATTTAAAAAATGTTCATGCATGGAACAATATGTTCATGATATTTTAAAAAAAAATGTTCATGAAAAGGAAACATTTGCACGTTATTCTGGAAAAGTGTTTAGTATGATTGAAAAAATATCCGTGATATCTAAAAGAATTATAATAACAACTCAAAATATCCACACATTTTTAAAATGTTCATGATAATCATTAAAAATGTTAAATATGTGTTAAAAATGTTCACTATGTGTTTAAAACATTGTCCTTAACACTTGAAAAATAATCCCACATTTCAAAGAAAAATATTAATGAGAACTATGAAATGTGTTTATTGTGTGTTTAAAGAATATTTACCATGTACTTAGAAAATATTCAATGTTCATTTGACAAATGTTCAACGTGTATTCACAAAAAGTTGAACATATATATGGGAAAATTGAAACATGTATCTTGAAAATGACCAACTTATATATGAATTTTTTTCAATGTGTGTTAAAAAATGTTGACATTTATTTGAATTTTTTTAGAAAGTGAATACAAAATAGAAAAATCGGAAAAGAGAAGTGCATGAAGCGGCGTGACTCCTATATCTCGCCCTTGGCAGGAAAGATGGTGCGTGGACGTGGCTATTTCTCGCTTTTAGCAAGATGAACACTCGTCTCTCCTTAAGGGAAGCCTCAGGTGTGCCAGTTCAATTGTTATTCCTTCTTTGCTTCGTCCCGTAATTTATTTCTTCATTTTCTTTTTGTACTTGTGTTTATATTTTTAAATATTATAAATCTTTTCAATAAATTACTTTCTTTAAAAAAATCACGCACATTAAAAAATGTTCAGGATATGGCAAACTTTATTCACACAAAAAAGGAGTTCAAACCATTAAAAAATGATTACACGGTTAAGAATTTTTATGATGTTTTTAAAATGCTCATGAAATGTAAAAATTGTTCATGTGGTTTAAGGAAAAATTTGTTACCATTGAAAAAAATATTGATGACGTTCAAAAAACTGTTCACGTGTTTAAAAATATGTCCATGCCATTTTACAAATATTGATACAATGTACAAAAATTATCGTGTAATTTTTGAAAAGTTTTTGGTCCCATTCAGAAAAAAATCATGAAATTTTAAAAATTTGTTCATAACAGATATGAAATGGTCACATGTTTTGCAATGATGCTCTTGAAATTTATGAAAAATACTCAAAGTCTGTTTAGGAAATGTTCTCTGAGTAAACATATTCAATGTGCATTTGAAAAAAAATTCAGCGCGTATTTGGAAAATGTTGAGCATGTATCTAAAAATATTCAACCTGTATATGAAATGTTCAACTTATATTTTTAAAATATCTAATTGAAAATAGGGGAAAAGGTAAAAAAATGAAAATAGAAAACTTAAAAAAGGGAAATAAAGGGAAAAACCAAATTTAAAAGCATCAAATGAAAAACAGTTAAAACAATAAGGAAAACAAATAAACTAAAAAAATTAGCTTGAACCAGCCTAAAACCGATGGAAGTTTGACTTTTTTTGCGGCAAACTCACAAAGCTTTATTAAACCATTACAATGTTTACAGGACGAATAAAAGTTCTCCGGGCTGACCTAAACAAGCATGAAGGCCAGTACCCAGCGTTAAAGCATGCTTTGCAAGTTTGTGAGCCTCGAAGTTCGAGGTTCTGAACTCATGACTAATGATACAAGATGAAAAAACTCTAGAACGTTCTATTATTTCATGCACTATCGCTCCATATGATGCCGAAGTGCCGACCTTGATAGGATCCACGGCCACCTTTTAATCAGAGGCGATGGCGATCTTGTGAAGGTATAGATCATCAGATAAAGCAAGCACTTCTCTGATTGCCAGCGTTTCCAAAACTTCTGCAACATCTATGTTTCTAAAGACCACCTAGCCGAGGCTCCCTAATATGCACCTGCTGCAAAATCTCCTTCATGAATGAGTTTCCCAAAATCACTCTTGGGAAGCTTCTGAAAACAAATGGAACACACTTTATTGCGTCGGCCTACTAGTGGTTGCACCAGAGGCATGAGGAGTGCACTGTGCACATCTCGCATTAAGTGAGACACAGCACTCGCAATGGAGTGCTCGCCTATTGGGATAGCATGACTGGGCCTGACCCACAATCGGCTACGGAACTTTCTACTGTAGAGCCCAAACAAAGTTCTGGGAAATTTCCACCGTGACGTGGGAAAGGTGTCGTCTGCTTTTTCTTTTCTATTCCTTTTCATGTGATTTTACCAGTTTTATCACGTTTAATTTTTTCTTCTTCTTTGTTTCGTTCACCTTTTTTGTTTCTTCTAGTTAGCTCAATTACTAATTTCTATTCATGTTTGCTTCTACTTTAAAATTCCATTTGTTTTGTAAAAAATGAGTGAATACTTTTTATATCCCATGAACATTTTTTAATAACTGGGTGAGATTTTTTTAAATTTTCATAACATTTTTACAAGTGTCAAAATTTTTAGGTGCTGCCAACATTTTTTACTTTTCAAATGAACATATTTTAAATAACATCAGAGTAATTTTATGAACATTTTGAAGCTTGGAGATCATGATTTTTAATGATACCAACATTTTAACATGTTATAGACATCTTCTACAAAATAATTACGTGAACAAAACTTTACAGTTCATGAATATTTTTTTTAACAAATAACATGATTTTTTAAACTTGTAAATGGGATTGTAAATCATGATCTCACCACACGATTTTTTTAAATTGTAAGCCGTTTAACAAATGATCATGATCTCACCACTACCTAATCATGAAACATATTTTTTTTAACAAATAACATGATTTTTTTAACACTGAAACGTTTTTTAAATGTAAGGACATTTTTCATACGTCATGAATTTTTTATTGAAATGGACTAACAACTTTTTAAGCCGTGCAAAGCAATTTCATAATTTAAAAAGTGTTCATGATTTTTTTTGGAAAATAAAATCTTTAAAGAAAATAAGTTCTCATATACCTCTCAAATAGGTACTTGCATTTTACTAAAAGGATTTGAGAAAAAATGAAATAAATATATGAAATGATGCAGTTGCGCACGTGCTGCATGTGTCTACCAGTGAGCGCTCTGGGCGAGCTGCGGCAATGTTGGAACAATCCCACAAGGTGTGTGCTGAAAGCAAGCAATCCATCCGTCTCACTGTGGGTGAGAGATGGGCGCGCCTGCGGAGGGCGCCAAGTGGCACTAACGGTGGAGATTTAGCTCATGCAACAGGAAGCAGTAAGACCTAGACAGGGGTTCCGGTCGACTGATCGATCTACTATAGATGACCCATAAAAAACCAAAAATCCTACTTAGTGGCAGAATGAGGCACTCAAAGTTTGCTTAGAAAATTGACACTGGAGACGGTCCACTGGATAACGGGACCATACCTGTCATGGTGGTGCATTCTAGCGGCACAAACAAATTATAGCAACAAACTACTACTGCCTTACAAATATATAAGACGTTTTGGGAGGCTAAAGGGTTGATTCTCCCTCAAGACCACAATGTCGGCAAAAATAGCATCGAAGGGTTCAACAAAGCCATGAGTAGGTAGCACCACACGAAGACGAGAGTTTTTGGGTTGGATTTTACTTGGTGCACATGGTTTGTATTTAGGCATTGCGGCTGGACAGTAGGAGTGCTGCAGTGTGTGAATTTTCACCAACGGTGATGAAGATTGTGGAGTTGACTGGTACCGTGAAATAGACTAGACAAAGTTGATGTGCTAGATATGGGATTGTAAGAGCAACTTCAGCCGCACCCCCAACAGCCCCCCCCCCCCTCCCCGGCGATTTTTTCGGCGCCAGCGCCGAAAAAACGCCCCAGTCGCGCCCTAAGACGTCGAAATCTGCCGGCTCGGTCCATTTTTGGGCCCGGCGGTCGCAGGCCGAACCCAGCGCACCGGGGCGCTTGGGGCCTTCGGTGCAAGGGAAAAACACGCATGTCCCACACTGTCAGGCGAAAAAGCTAGCAAATCGTCCAGATTCGTCCCCACCCCACGCGCGCTCGACCGCCAGCCTGTCGATCCCGCGCCGCCCATCGCCCACCACCGCTAGATACGCCGTTCCCCGCCAGAAAAGAGAAGAGATTTCGGCCGCGGCAGCCACTCCACCACTGCCCGGGCGATCTTTCGGACGTTCCGGCCGCGCAGGGCAGTGTACCGGCGGGTGTGCGTCCAGCACGCCCGCAAGGTGTTCGGCGGTTTGCCTGCTCGGCAATGGACTCGGACGACGAGGAGGCACTCGCCGCACTGCTGCAGGAGGAAGCCGATGCCGACGTCCAGGAAGAGGAATATCTCATGGTCCTCGCCGCCCTCGCTGGCCTGCTCGCGAGCAATGAAAAGCCGCGGCGAGGTGGCTCGGCACCGGGGCGAATGAAAGCAAAGAACCGGCATCGTTTCGAAGGTTACTGCATGCCCTCCTCCGACTACTTCGCCGATGCTCCACTGCACAGTGACAAAGTATTTCGTCGCCATTATCGGATGAGCCGAAAGCTTTTCCTCAGGATTGTGAATTCCATCCGGGAGTTCAACAGCTACTTCAAGTGCAAGAAGGATTGCACCGGCAAACTTGGATTCACCTCAATCCAGATTGCACGACAGCGATGAGGATGCTTCCATACAGAGCTCCCGGTGATTCACTTGACGACTATGGGCGCATGGCCGATTCCACCATCATTGAGTGTTTCTACAAGTTTTGCAGGGCAGGGGTGGCAGTGTTTGGACCGCAATACTTGCGAACACCAAATGTGGAAGACACTGCTCGAATCCTAGCGCAGAATGCAGCGAGAGGATTCTCTGGGATGCTTGGAAGCATCGACTGCATGCATTGGAAATGGAAGAACTGTCCATTTGCTTGGCGGGGGACGTACAAAGGCCAAAGGCGGTTGCAGTGTGGTACTAGAGGCAGTGGCCACACAGGACCTCTGGATTTGGCACTCTTTTCTTTGGTATGCCAGGAACTCACAATGATATCAACGTGCTGCAGTGCTCTCCTGTCTTTGCCAAGCTTGTCGAAGGTCATTCTCCTCCGGTGAACTTCGAGGTCAATGGGCGGCAATACAACAAGGGGTACTACCTATCTGATGGCATCTATCCGAGATGGTCGATATTTGTGAAGACTATCTCAAACGCTGTGCCAGGAGGCAAGAAGTCCCACTTTGCCAAGGTTCATGAGTCTTGCGGGAAGGATGTCGAGCGGGCATTTTGTGTGCTCCAGTCTCGATTTGCTGTTGTCCGGTACCCTGCTCAGACATGGTCGAAAGATCAAATATGGGAGATCATGACTTGTTGTGTCCTCTTGCACAACATGATCATTGAGAGCGAGCAGGAAGAGCCAGTGTTTGACACTGATCCATACTACAGGCAGGGTCCTCTTGCCCAAGTCGATCACCAGCTACCGGCAACCTGGACTGCCTACCTCAATATGCGTTAGGAGATCCGAGACCCACAGGTGCATCAATAACTGCAGCAGGATCTGGTGGAGCACCTGTGGAGGATCAAAGGCGACGCCTAGCTCGACGTGTGATGAAATTTGAGTTTTATTTGTTGAACTATATAATTTATGTTGAACTATTTGTTGTTGAACTATATAATTTTTATTGATCATCTGTGATGAACAATGCGATAAAAAATATATTTATGTTGAGCACGCCCAACCTCGCCGAATATGGGTCGATTCGCGCCGATATCGGGCCATTTTTCGCCGAAATTGACCCAAAAAATGGGCCGGCGTCGGCGCCTGGGGGCGAACCGCGGGTGACGGCTGGGTGCCAAACCGCCCCCAGTGCTGATTATACCGCCGGCTCACCCCCAGGCGGCGATTTTTATGCCTTCTGGGGGGCCAACGGCTGGAGATGCTCTAAGAGTGGGTGGTCTCGGCACATGACACGGGGGTAACCATACCGGTCCGTTGTCGCACCCCGCACGGGTAACTAGACCGGTCTGTATTGTGTTAATTTAATACTCCCTCCGTTCCTAAATATAAGTCTTTCTAGAGATTCCACCAAATGACTATATACAAAGCAAAATGAGTGAATCTACACTCTAAAACATGTCTACATACATCTGTATATTGTATTTCATTTGAAATGTTTAAAAAGACTTATATTTAGGAACGGAGGGAGTACATGTTAAGGAGCGTTTATAGTCAAGATTTGAGGATGTAGGCATTTATGTTAAACCTTTTAACAAAGCTGAGTATCATATTGCTGTATTGCATTTAATCGTACAAATTTCTCACACGCCATTTATTTGCCAAAGTGCTAAAAATTGTTTCACACCACTATGTTGAAAAGGAGACACTATCGAACAAGAATCTGCCAAAGTGCTTGGTTGTTTGACGGCACCATGTAGAAAAGTAGACATTATTGAACAAGAATAACGAGTTTATTTAATAAAAGTGATGGCATCGATTCTCTCCTCTTTTCAGAAACGAATGATCTGATGTGAACGGAAGAGCATCAATAGTTGGCGATGATTCATGCATAGCAGCTGCATACATGAATCATTGGTAGTCAAGACATGCAAAAACTTGTAACTTTCCCATGATCAACACACCACAATGGTTGTGGGCTTGTGGCACACGAAACAATGAACAGATCACATTATGATGCAAGCAGCTGGTTGATCCTCCTCGCAGACGATAGTCCGGTAGCCGCTGTATCCGCCGCAGTACGGCGTGCGTGCGCCACCGTAGCAACCGGCTGGCGGCGGCAGCGCCACCGCAGCGGTGTAGCCGTACGTCCTGCCGCAGTCTGAGCACCTGCAACTTCCGTAGTACCCCTGGTAGCATGACGCGCAGCACATGCAGCGGCACGGGCCCACAGGTCGCGCCGGCAGCGAGGGGATCTCCACCATCGGCGGCCCGTTCCACGAAGGCATCTCTCCCATCGGGTGCCTCCTCTCCCTCGGGTTCTTGTGGCACTCCGGCCCTCCTTCTGGCACGAAGTGGACCTGCATCTCCTTCGGCGTCTCAAGCTCGGCCGGTCTCTCTTTCGGCCTCTCCTCCTCCCTGACCGCCTGCATGGTCGCTGACATCTCTCTGTCCGGAGGGGGCTGCTGAGGGTGGTATTCCGGTGGCTGCTCAGCGGGCGGCTGAGGGTGGTACGCCGGTTGCTGCTCGGTGGGCTGCTGAGGGTGGTATTCCGGTGGCTGCTCAGTGGGTGGCTGATGGTGGTATTCCGGTTGCTGCTCAGTTGGCGGCTGAGGGTAGTATGCCTGTTGCTGCTCGGTGGGTGGCTGAGGATGATATGCTGGCGGCTGCTCAGCCGGCGGCGGCGGTGACTCCTTCCCCTTCCCTTTTGATTTTGATTTCTTTTTGCGACTGTTGCTCGGCGGCGGTGGCCCGGCCATCTGTTCCGGCTTGCCGTCGCCCATGATTTGGACGCCCTTGATCACCTTGCCTCCTTTGCATCTGATCCTGCATGATAGCTTGTGTGGATCGAACGGCCCGTCGATGATGACTGCGTTATTGTTGGTGTCGAAGGAGATCGTCCTAATCCTCTCTTGATCTGTACAAGTCATTTTCTTGTAAGGTATAGCAAGTAGTAAGAAATTTGTGCTCGTGATTGGTATAGCAAGCTCATGTGAAGAGTTTCTTTGTGACTGAGAAGCATGAACGAACATATAGTGGTAGTGCAGTAAATTCAGATGTTTTACGCACCTTGAAGGCTGCAAAGAATCTTGCGAATCTTTTTGTAGCACTGGTGGCAATCAAGGTCGACTCTCAAGATTATAGTGGAGATCTGTGTTGACAGAAGCACAGTGAAGTAAATAGTTACTACTAATGAAGCCTCAAAATCAGTGCAGACATTCCAATTTCAGCGACGTGAGCTTCTGTTCTTGGTTATCTTATGAATGAATCCTCACAATAGTTCTTTGGGACACAAAAACTGCGATTCCTTCATTACATGATCAATAATAAGGGCATCTTTGGAACTCAGGTTTCTGTAAACTTATGAATAGGCAAAAATGTATGGTTGAGATGTCATGACCTCTTTGGTCCATGGGAAACCAAAAATAAGGAATTTACTTGACTCATTTGATGCTAATAATTTCTGTAGGCGAATATGAAGTGACAGAAGATGTCTGGGAGGCACAAACAGAAATTTCCATGAGATCTAACCACTATTTTTCACTAGGTGGGGTTTAACCTCTTCTTAGAAATCCCATGAAATTGTGGTGTAAGAAAACAATCCATAGAACTCAATTGATGTTCTCGCTTCTTTTATCCAAATGACCCTAAAAACAAATTTCCAACGAGCAGAAATCATGCAAAAATCTTATGAAAATCTCTGAGGTTTTTGTTACAAGTGAATGATTAAGTCAGAAAATGGGAAGCAACATGCATATGGACACATGGGTTTTGAATTACAAGAAGTATATATATATATATACTTTTCCAGGCATAGATAGAAACTTGTAGCTCCTACTTAGTTTTTCTCCATAGAAAAAGAAACTTCGTTTTTCTCCATTGAACGAATCACTCACAAAGAGATAAACCCTAAAACGGATCGGATGCAAATAAGAGAGAGAGAGAGAGAGAGAGAGATAGAGAGAGAGAGAGAGAGAGAGAGAGAGAGAGAGAGATTCTCGTGTGGTTGATATGAGTATGACACCGTGACACCTGGTCGTCTGGTTGAAGGCAGAAGCTTCGGATGATTTATCGAGCCGGATATTTTGAAAACTCAGAGATGAAAAATGCAGCTGGCTACACCAAGTCATCAACACAGTTACATCGATCCTTCTAGCTACTTCTCTTTCGGGAAAAGGTAGAAGACCGATGCTGGCGAATTTCGCCACCTACTAATTAAGTACGAAGTGAGGCCATGGAATCTGGTTCTTGCCATTAAAGAAGCTTTTAGTCCTGATGCCATTGATGTGGGCTTGGCACAACTTGGAAAAGAAACAAGAGCTTGTTGCTTACGGAAGATAACAAAGGGATCCTCGAGCAGAGAAGTCGCGCTGGGGACTACACGTACATGCCCGCGAATCAAAATGAGTTATATTCTTTGAATAGCGAGAAAACTGGAACACATGTATGATCGCTGTGAAGTACCAGGAGATGACGTGAAAATTCATAATTCTCGCCCATGCCAGAAACTTCATAAAAAAAATAGGTAACACATCCCAGGTGTCTCCTAAATAAATCACTAAGCTACACTCAAAAGGTAGCGCTTTTATTTTTTTATAAGGAAAATTGTCAATCTATTCTCAACTGTCAAGGTAGTACAAAGAATAGCAGTAGTAAAAAATACATCCAGATCCGTAGACCACATATCAAGGACTATAAGCGCTGAAGCACAAGCTGAAGACGCGCCGCCGTCATTGCCCCTCCCTCATCAGAGCTGGAAAAACCTTGTTGTAGTAGACAGTCGGAAAGTCATCGTGCTAAGACCCCATAGGACCAACACATTAGAACAACAACCACCACTGATGAAGAGAAGCGTAGAACAGAAGGATCCAACCTGTAGACACATGTACACAGACTAACGAAGACCGGACCCACGTGGATCCACTGAAGACAAACGTCGACCGAATGCCATGGGATCCATCGGAGACAAACCTCCACACGCCCTTCGATGATACGATGCTAGAAACACCACCGAAACAGGGCCTAGGCAGAGAGGACCTTATTCCATCTACAGGAAGCCACCGCCAACTGACATCTCTGAGCAGAACACACAAACTCTAACAAAATTTTAAAGAACATAAAAACGGAGCCCTCCCGCAAGAGAAGACCACATGAGACGAGGTAGACCGACGACAACGCCGGCGAGAGGCACGAGAAACCTTGGCACATTGGGTGCACATGCGTACGAGGGTACGAGCAGGCACCGCTGTAAAAGGGGCGTTCTTGGTGAATCCGATTGGGGGTTGTGTATGGGGCTCACCTGTAAGTCTTCAGATAGTTGGCTTTGTCCGTCGGGTCGATCCACATGTAATCGTGTTGGTTAGGGCATCTCCAGTCGTCCGCCCCCAGGGGCTTGAAATAGCCACTCATGGGGGCTAACCGGCGATATTTTCGCCGGGGGGGGGGGGGGTGTGGGGGGCTTGGGTTCCCACCCGGCCCCCAAGTTTTCCCCCCAGCCGCCGATTTAAAACTCAAATTCAGCGCAAATCCGGCCCTAATTCGGCACACTTCAACAAAAATTCAACAAATACTTTTTTTATCACATAGTTCATCACATAAATCAATACAAATCAAATAGTTAAACGAAGCAATTTCATAATTCGAACACAAATTAAAACACATCGAACTAGGCGTTGCCCTTGAGCCTCCATAGATGCTCCACCATGTCATGCTGCAGTTCTTGATGCACCTGTGGGTCTCAGATCTCCTGACGTATATTGAGAAAGGCATCCCATGATGATGGTACCTGGTGATCAACAGTTGCAAGAGGACCCTGCCTGAAATATGGTCCAGTGTCAAACACTAGCTCTTTCTGCTCTCTCTCAATGACATGTTGTGCAAGATGACACAACAATTCATCACCTCCCACATCTGAGATTTTAATCAGGTCAGAGCGGGGTACCAGACAACAACAAATCGAGATTGGAGCACACCAAATGCCGCTCGACATCCTTCCTGCAAGCCTCCTGACACTTGGCAAAGTAGGAGTTCTTGCCTCCTGGCACAGGGTTTGAGATATTCTTCACAAATGTATACCATCTTGGATAGATACCATTTGCTAGGTAGTATCCCTTGTTGTAGTGGCGCCCATTGACCTCAAAGTTCACTGGAGGAGCATGACCTTCAACAAGCTTGGCAAAGACATTCGAGCACTACAGTACGTTGATGTCATTGTGAGTTCCAGGCATACCAAAGAAGGAGTGCCAAATCTAGAGGTCGTGTGTGGCCACTTCCTCAAGTACCACACTGCAAGCTCTTTTGGCGCCTTTGTACATCCCCTACTAAGCAAATTGATAGTTTTTCCATGCCCAATGCATGCAGTCGATGCTTCCAAGCATCCCAGGAAATCCCCTTGCTGCATTCTGTGCTAGGATCTTAGTAGTGTCTTCAGCATTGGGTTATCGCAAGTATTGTGGTCCAAACACTGCCACCACTGCCCTAAAGAATTTGTACAAACACTCAATGGTGATGGACTCGACTATGCATTCATAGTCTTCCTGTATATCACCGGAAGCTCTGTATGCAAGCATCCTCATAGCTGGCGTGCACTTATGGAGTGAGGAGAATCCAACTGTGCTGGTGCAATCATTCTCTTGCAGATTAAATAACTGTCAAAACTCCCGGAGTACACCCATAATCCTGAGGAAGAGCTTCCGGCTCATCCGATAATGGTGTCGAAATACTTTCTCGCTGTGTAGTGGAGCGGCGGCAAAGTAGTTGGCGTAGAGCAAGCAATGGCCCTCCATTCGATGCCTCTGCTTGCTCTTACGGCGGCCCAGCGCCGAGCCACCTCACTGCGGCTTCACATTGCTCGCGAATAGGCCGACCCGAGCATCGAGGATCATGAGGTGCTCTTCGTCGCCGGTGTCTTCCTTGGCTTCCTCCTCCATCAGAGCCGCGAACATCTCCTTGTTGTCAGAGTCCATTGCCGAACATGCAAAACACCGAACACCTGGCGGGCGTGGTGGGCGGGGCAGCTGCCAGTATCCCCGCCTGCATGGTCGGAGCCCTGGAAAGCTCGCCCATGAGCAAGATGCATGGAGGCTGTCGCGGCGAAACCCTCTCTTTCTAGCGCGAAAATGGAATTTCTAGCGGTAGAGCAGTGGGTGTGGGCGGGTGGGCAGCGCCGGACTCGGCATGGTGGCAAAAGGGGGGTGGCGTCCTGCAGAGCGCGGGTCAAATCTGGTGGGGAAAAGGCGTTTCTTGCCTGATAGTGGTAGCCCGCGCACCACTTTTCCTTCCACCAGAGCCCTCAAGTTCCCAAGTGCGCTGGGTTCGTGCTGGGATCGTCGGGCCAAACCGGCGGAATTCGGCGTCCCCGGGGGGG
>LR738710.1:879804363-879851744 GCA_902687465.1 Secale cereale
GGGGGGCCCTACTTTTTTTGGCGCCGGCGAGAAAAATGGCGAGTTGGGGGGCCTGTTGGGGGTGCGGATGGAGATGCTCTTAGGTGGGCGCTTCCGTACATGTGCCTGTGCATGTGTATCCTTTGTAGTTGAGATAAATCAGTAAAGTTACTAAGGGCATGTACAATGGTTGATAAGATAATCTTATCTTAAGTTTTGCATTTAAAATTAGATATGGCAAAAAAGATGCCTACAATGGGTCATCTCTTAGCCTTATCTTCCATAATTAGTTGTTCCTAAAAATATGATGAGACAAATTGTGCTAAAAGATCATCTCTTAGCTTTTCTTAAATAAGAGAATACAAGCCTTCTCTTATGATTTCTCTCTCATCCACCTCATCATTTATCCTACGTGGCACTCTTAAGATAAAACCATTGTACATGCCCTAAGCCCCTATTGTTGGCGCGCTCACTAACAAGTGGGGGGGGGGGTTGCAAAATAAGGCTATTTCACCGAGAAAGAATGTAGGGTCACTCCGCAGCAAAACAACACATAGTCCACCACGTACCATAATAAGGCCTAAATCTTCTCTACAATTAATTAAGTTTCCATCTTTGCTGGTAAATAAAATGAAGAGAAATCATGGACTGCATATATGGTAACAAATTATCGTACTTCCATTTAATATATGGCATTATCATTCAGCATAATTTTTTTTGACGAGGAAAAGAGAGTTTTATTCCATAATGAAAGAGTTATAGTCGAGAGGCAAAATATCCTCAATACATGATGGACCTAGGTGTAACCACACAGCCGTGGTACACTCTAAGCGACTATAATTTGCCAAACGGTCGGCAACTCTATTTTGATCCCTAGATAATTTCTGGGGAATAAACTCCCGGTCTTTCATCAACTCCTTAATTTCAGCCACCAGATGTCCATAGGCAGAACGAACTAGTTCATCTCCCGTGAGACTAGACAAAGCTTCACTCGAATGAGATTGGACAATGACTGGAAGGTTAGAATGTTGTAAAGCAAGCGTCATTCCTTGCATGATTGCATGTAACTCCGCTTCCAGTGCATCGTTGCAATTGAAAATAAATCGATATGCAGCAAAAATAACTGATCCATTGTGATGTCGGAGAATCATCCCTGCCGCCGCTGCACCAGACTCCCCTGAAAAGGACCCATCCACTAACAAAGCAACGTAATCAGTAGGAGGAGGCAGCCAAAGTTTAGGAACTACGACCACACTTACTTCAGGCAAAGTCCAACCAACAACTGGCATTTTACCCTTAATAATTTCCTCTGTGCTATACTTACCAGCATCTCCAATAGACTTCATATAACTCTCCAAATAGTCCACCGTAGCAGCCACCGGGGGAACCTCTTTACCATGAGTAAGATCATTCCGTAATTGCCAGATGCGCCATATAAGCATAAGAACATGGTCGCGCTCGGCATCGTTACAATTAATCAGCAGGTTTAGCAACCACTCTTTCCCACTATTGATCACGAGCTGGTCATAGGGGAGCGACCAGACGCGCCTCATGGCCTCCCAAATGCTATCTTCCTCCACAATGCCGCAAATGGGACACGCCCCGCGTGACGTGAGATGCCTATACTGCATGCACGCCGTAGTAGCCAACGCCTCAGTCGCCGTTTGCCAAGCCGTATGTTTCATGCGTAAAGGAACACAAGGGTTCCAGGTAAGATTCCACATGGATCGATTCCCGTCGGGGCTAGTGCTCGATGCCCCGCCGGCGAACTGTTCATCATGCACGGCCGTCGCCAGGTAGTACGCACTTTTCATGGAAAAACACCCGTTCTTCTCCGGATGCCAGGCAAAGAAATCTTGATGTTGTCTCGGTGAAGTACGGATTTTCAGAATTTTACGGACATCCAAGGGCCAAAAATGGTCATACAAACGCTCACCATCCAAGCACCATTATCATCAAGAAAATCAGACACACGGTTGAATCGACAATTCCCTTTTGGTGTGACCGGCCGAAAGTTATGGCCTCGAGGAATCCAAGGATCCCTCCAAGTACGTATCGATGAACCATCTCCAACCCGCCAAATGATGCCTTTTTTAACCAGTTCCAGACAATGTTCAATTCCTTTCCACACCGCTGAAGAGTTTCCTGTAAATACTGTATCCAATAAATTCCCATTGGGATAGTACTTCGCTTGTAATAATCGTGCACACAAACTTTCCGGATTATCAAGGAGTCGCCAGGCCTGCTTTGCGAGCAGCGCCTGGTTAAAGGCTCGTATGTCACAGAAACCCATACCACCCTTGGACTTTGGTAGCCTCATCTTGTCCCAACTTAATCAATCCATCTTTCGTTTTCCTTTCTCTACACCCCACCAGTATTGCCGCATTAATCGTGTAAGATCATCCAGTACAGACATCGGCAGTCGGAATACACTCATCACATAGGTGGGTATGGCTTGCACAATTGATTTAATTAATAGTTCCTTGCTCGAAGTTTCCATGTACTGTTCACTCCAATCAACAAGTCTCTTACTAAGTCGGGCTTGCACTGTTTGAAATCTCCCCTTATGCATTCTCCCTTTAGGCAAACCAAGATACTTAGGATCAAAAACCTCTTGAGTCACCTCCAGAATTGACTTAATTCCCGCGGCCTCAGACGACAAACAATTGTCGGAGAAGAGGATGGAGCACTTTGCAGGGTTTATAAGTTGCCCCGACGCCGATGCATAAGTGTTCAACAAACCTCTTACCAACGTTGCCTGTTGCATGGAAGCACGGAAAAATAACAAAGAATCATCCGCAAAAAGGAGGTGTGAAATAACCGGAGCTCTCCGACAAATCTTGACCCCTTCTAGTTCCTCCTCGGTCATTGACTTACTGATCAAAGCAGATAGCGCGTCAGCAACAAACAAGAACAAAAGGGGAGACAATGGATCACCTTGCCGCAGCCCTCTCGATGGTATGAAAGACTCCAATAATTTACCATTAAATTTGACAGAATATTTTACCGAAGAAACACATGCCATAATGCGATCTATCCAAACCGGATCAAAGCCCCATTTAAGGATGGCTTGCTCCAAGAAAACCCAATCCACACGATCATACGCCTTTGATAGATCCAATTTGTATGCACATAAAGCAGGGGCACCCTCCCGCAAAGACTGTATATGGTGAATGCACTCGAAAGCGACAGTAGAGTTGTCCGATATCAGCCGTCCCAGAATAAACGCGCTCTGATTATCTGAAATAAGGTCCATGAGCAAAGGACGTAGCCTATTAACCATGCACTTAGAAACTATTTTGTATAGAACATTACACAAACTAATGGGCCTAAAATCCTTGAGTTCTTTAGGATGTTGACCTTTAGGAACCAGGACGATTGCCGTGTCATTAACGCCTTCCGGCATAACTCCTGTGTCAAAGGACTCAAGGATTGCAGCAATAATTTCAACCTTAAGCATAGCCCAGTTGCGTTGATAAAAACACGGTGGGAACCCATCTGCACCTGGCACCTTGAGCTGCCCTATTTGGAACAAGGCGTCAGATATTTCTTTCTCCGTATATGGCGCACACAAAGAAGCATTCATCTCGGCCGACACCTTCGGCAGAATACAATCCAACACCGACTCGGGGGAAAGTGGAGGATCTTTCGTATACACCTCCTAGAAATATGATGTTGCCATCCACTCCATATCAGACGGAACGTGACACCAAGTTCCATCCATACGACGAAGTCGCTGAATATAATTACGCTGTGATCGCCAAACAACACGTTTATGTCGAGCTATCGAGCTAAAATCGAGCGAGCTATTATTAGCTCAAGGTCAACTCCTTTATCAGTCAAGCTACATAAAGTGTTCAAACTCAGCTCATTTATTTTTGAGTCGACCTTGATTCGAGCTAAAAACAAGTCGAGCTCAGGCGGCTCATGAGCCTCAGATTTTCTTGCAACCCTAAATCTAGCCCAGTGAAAACCCTCCAAAATGAGCCCAAACAGAACCAAAATTCCCTTTGCTATATACAGAAGGCCCAACCTTCCATTGGGAATTAGGAGGGGGACAAACCCCTAGTTTCCCTCCCACCCCGCCGCCACTTGTCTCCTTCACTACACATTGAGATCTGTGTGCTGCCTGATACGTCTCCAACATATCTATAATTTTTTATTGTTCCATGCTGTTATATTATCATTCTTGGATGTTTTATAATCATTTTATATCTTTTTTTTGGGAATAACCTATTAACATAGTGCCCAGTGTCAGTTGCAGTTTTTTGCTTATTTTTTACATCGCAGAAAATCAATACCAAACGGAGTCCAAACACATCGAAACTTTTTGGAGATTTTTTGTAGGCCAGAAGACACAAGATGGGCTGAAGAAGTACCAGAGGGGAGTTCTAAGGGGAGCACAACCCACCAGGGCACGCCTGGCCCCCCGACGCGCCCTAGTGGGTTGTGATCACCTCGGTGGCCTCCCGCACCACCTCTTCGCTGTATAAATACCCCTATACTCCAAAAACCCTAGGGGAGTGGACGAAATTTTATTCCAGCCGCTGCAAGTTCTAGAGCCACGAGATCCAATCTAGAGCCCTTTTCCGATACTCCGCCGGAGGGGAACACAATCACGGAGGGGTTCATCATCCTCATTGGTGCCTCTCCGATGATGCGTGAGTAGTTCAACCCAGACCTACGGGTCCGTAGGTAGTAGATAAATGGCTTCTTCTCTCTTTGTTTCTCAATACAATGATCTTTTGGAGATCTATTTGATGTAATGACTTTGTGCGGTGTGTTTGTTGGGATCCGATGAATTGTGAGTTTATGATCAAATTTTCCTTGATTTAATATCCTTTATTGATTATTATAGCCTCGTATTTCTTCTCCAATATTTGGGTTTTGTTTGACCAACTTGATCTATTTATCTTGCAATGGGAAGAGGTGCTTGGGTTTGATCTTGCGGTGTCCTTTCCCAGTGATAGAAGGGGCAGCAAGGCACGCATGTATCATTGCTATTAAGGATAAAAACTGAGGGAAATACTAACGCTACTTTGCTGCATCACCCTTTCCTCTTCAAGGGAAAACCAACGCATGCTCAAGAGGTAGCAGATCTCACTAATGATAATGAAAATCAACTTGGTGAATCTTTGAACCTAAAACCTGATGCGTTCATGCAGCAAGGCAGTACCAAGTATGAGCAGGAATGTACTAATAGGTTAAATAAAGATATCAAGGAAAGGCATTCTAAAGCGACATATGATAGGTCAATAATACTGATGACTGTAGTACTGAGTATGAGCAGGAATGTTCCTGGAAGGCTCAAGAGATGCATAATAATGATGACCGCGGTAAGTTAGCTTTGCAAAAGGCATGGGACCTCCGAACTACTTGTCGATGTTGGTTTCCACGTTGTAAGATTCGCCGTGGTAACCTGCATCTACGGTGCTACCAGCTGTTGCAGTAACTTGGTCGAATAAAAAGAGTAGCAAAGGAACGACGAGTACTCATCCAAAGTACTCACAAAACTTACACGAGATCTATTCTAGATATGCATCGGTATGAAAGGAAAGGGGTATATCTGTGGACTAAACTATAGAATACTAGGGTAAGGGGGAAGAATATCATCCTATCGAAGACTACATCTTTGAACAGTAGAAGAGAGGAGTGTATCTAGTATCATATTGCACATACATTTAGCAATAACCTGCCCAGAGATCCTTATCAAGTATTCAATTTTAGTTGTAACAGGTCAGGATAAAACTCCAAGTCATCTTGTTACCGTGGGCACGTGTATTCGATTAGTTTAACTTGTTAAAAATATGCCCTAGAGTCAATAATATTGTATTATTATGTTTACATTTTCATAATTAAGAGTATTTCATGCTATAACTGCTCTGATCCTGGAATATATGATTCAGTGGAAAACTCATATGCACGCGTGAAATGATAAAGGGTAAGGAATAGGTTCCTGGTCTTGCCTCTAATACTGGCTCAAGTGTTGTTGATGATCATGTTTTCCGGATCTTAGGATATCGTTAAGTGTAATGATGGTCCTAAAATAACATTGAGAGTTTGACATTAGAAGAGTGATCATATTGAATCGACCCAAACTTGTTTGTTATACTTTGAGATAAATATCATCTTAAATCAATTGTTATAACACAAAATGTTAGCATGTGTCACTTCCTACCATATGGTGGACTTTGGGGTTTCTCAAATGTCATGTGTGACAAGGTGATCAGAACGACAACTTACAGGATCATTGGAAAGTTTGACAAGGGACTAGATAGCTCGAGAGTGGGATTTTCTCCTCCGACAATGTAGTGATGTTCTTAGGGCCCTCTCGGTGTGATGGCATACATCATCGTCTGGCCACACACAGGTGACTATGTCACGGGGATGCCGAAACACCTCAATGGGAAAGAAGAACAAAAGTAGCAATGAGAATGACAGTATAATGAGCATGTGTATGACTCAAGAGGATACCAGCATGCCTCAGGTTTTGCAAAGTATCATGAAGCAAAGGGGACATCACATGATAACCAAAGGTTCACTCGAATGTCATTCGTGTAATAAAAGGAATTGATATGGACGTCCACAATTCCGCTATCAGTCATTGAACGAAGGAGATTCGTTCATGTCTATCATTTACCAAACCTACAGGGTCACAAGCTTAAGGTAATCATGATATGCTGAGTGTTAGTAGGATGAGCGTACCAAGGATTAATTTTTGGATTGTTTCATTAATATTTGGAATAGTTTCAAGAGGAACTGGAAGCGTATCTGGGTCACCGAAAGGGTTTCAGAGTTTATCGTGCAATACCGGGTATTACCGATAAATAATATATAGGTGGAAAATGTTTTCGAAGGTGTTAAATTGATAATACAATACTCTAGTAATTTTTAGAGGGATTTTATATTTAATTTAATATCAATGGACCTTAAAAGGCCTAGTGGTGGAAGGAGTATTAGGCCACCATGGCCCAATAGGAAGTGCTCCCTTTCCTTTTTTAGGTGGGGTGGGGGCGGGGGCGGGAGGGGCAAACTCCCCCCTTGGCCGGCGCTTCAAGGAGGGACATTCCCTCCTTGGTGGCAGCCCGTCTCTCCCTTTTCTTCCTGACCACTAGCCACATTTCTCATGTTTCCTCCTTCCTTCCTAAGCTATAGCCACGTCTTCACTTGCTTGATCACTCTCATCGTCTCTCAACCTCTCCAGCGGTTCCTCCTACAACGACTACTCTTTCATCAACCGGGTATGCCTCTCTCCTTTCTCTCGCTCCCTCGGGTTTAGGGTTATGATTTGGAAATGAGGATTTTAACCCGACGACCGATTTGAGCCATTTCTTCCTCTTGTAGCTCTCTAGGACCATCACTTGCAAGGAATGGAGCGGGGTAGTTGAAGATCTTCCTGCTCGTTGTCATCAACAATCTCCATGCGTGAAGTTAGTGGCTTTTGAATCTATGGACAATGGGAGGAAGTTTCTAGCATGTGTAGAGAAGGTTAGCCCCACTTTGTTGTTAGAAATAATTTGTTAGATGTGATTCAGACACTGTAACAGTGCCATGCTATTTTGAACGTGATTAAGACACTATCATAGTTATACCTAGTATCTAAAAATGTCGTCATCTCATCAGCTTCAACACTTTGTGCAACCAACTTTGCTCCACACATCCGAGTAGACAAGACGTAAAAAACTGATACTTTATGGCACGGGGGAACTAGGCATCAAAGCAACTAGGTGCTCCGGTTCCCTAAATTTTTCCTTTGGCTCTGGCTTGGCAGTGCAGGAACCGATTGTAATGCCCAGGATGGGACTATACCTCCTACGTGTCGAGGCACGACTTAAAGGTATAAGCCCATTCTGGAATGATCTCAAGTTTGGTATCTTTGCACGACTCATGTAAAAGAGGGATTAAATTGCAAAAGGAGATAGTTGGCTTACACTCGCCACTTCACACAATACATTACATAAACAAACATCATCCAAAACATCACAACCCGACTACGGGTGAAGATCCAAAAGAAAGATACCAAAACATAAAGCCACAAGTCAGAATCGCCCCTAGTAGAAACCACTACTGATCGTCGAAAACGTCACAAGCATACGGCCACTCTCTTCATCGAGCTCCCAGTGAAGTACTTGAACCAGCTCCTGCATCATTCTCTGCTGAACCTGCATCTGGTGTTGTAGTATCTGTGAGCCACGAGGACTCAGCAATCCCATAACCATGGGTATCAACACTAGCAAAGCTTTATGGGTAGGAAGAGGTAAAGTGGTGAGGTTGCAGCAGCGGCTAAGCATAGTATGGTGGCTAGCTTACGAGTACAAGAATGAGATGAGCATCTACGCAAACGGTCGCAAACTAGTAGTGATCGCTAAAGATCCTGAACTACCTACGAGTCAAACATAACCCCACCGTGTTCTCTTTTCAAAGTGAAAAGAGACAGTCACGGTTAATCACACAGTTGTGTGTTTTACTTCGGATCCTCTGTCAAGTTTTCTACAACCGGACATTAACAAATTCCAATCTGCCACATAACCGCGGGCACGGCTTTCGAAAGATCATAACCCTGCAGGGGTGTCCCAACTTAGCCCATCACAAGCTCTCACGATTAGCTGAAGTGATAAATATAATATCATCACCCCTTATCTTAGGGAAAATCCGATCAGGCTCGGCTTCTCGGTGCACAAGACATTTCGACAATGGTAAAACTAGTCCAGCAAGACCTCCCGGTGTGTCGACACCCTGATAGTAGCCGCGCGTATCTCGTCTCAGGCCACAACCGGATGGGCGATTCTACAGGTTATACCAGATACCTCGAGTTTCCCCGTGGCGGCCCCGCAGAACCCCCGTTTGGGACCAACACCATCAGCACTGGCCCCACCTGCTATGTAGAAAGAATCCTCGGGTAGCGCTAACTCCCTATGCAATTTAATTAATTAATTAAGTTATTATGAGGCAAATTAAAACCAATGTTGGGCCTTGCTGGAAGAGTTTTATTCAAAGACGAACTGTCAAGGGGTCCCCATCCACCCATCGTGTAAGGAACGCAAAATCAAGGAACATAATGCCGGTTTATCGGCGCCTAAGGTGGCATGAGTGGAACAAAACACCGAGCAAAAGGGCAAGCCTTCCACCCATGCCCAGTATATAGGTGTGTTAATAATAATTATAGATATTGTGATATACCAACAACAAGTTCCCTCCTGGAACGAACTTCATCTTCACCTGCAACTAACAACGCTATAAGAGGGGCTGAGCAAGCGGGTAACATAGCCAAATAGTGGTTTTGCTAGGAAGGTGTTAAAAGGTTAGAGGTTTCATGGCAACAAGGAGAGGCTGACATAAAAGATGGGTAGCGCGACATGTAACGATAGCATCGAGACACTAAGCATGGCAATGGTAGTAAAGGTATCCAAGGGTATGATCATCTTGCCTGGGATTCCGCAAGGGAGACGAACGGATCCATGAAGTAGACAGAGCAACATAGTCGAGCGAATCCTCACAACTCTGGACGGAACCAAAGCTAACAAGAGAAGCAACCGGAAAGAAGCAAACAACACGGTAAACGCACAATCATAAGCATGTCATGATGCACAAGCAAGCATGATGCATGTCATGTTTTAAATATGCATGGCATGGCAGAGTGCACAAACAAGTACTACAAGTTAAGTGGAGCTCAATATGCAACGAGTTGCATATTGACGAAACACCACATGTTATTTATTTAGTTAACTCTCGTTTATTTACAAGACAAGATTAAATGTTTGTTAACATGGCAAGAGGTGAATCAAAAGTAAACTACCTATCTAGGCAAGTTTAAATGAGGCCGGAATGACAAACAACAATTCCGGGAAAATCCCCATATGCATGTTTAGTAATCTAAGCAACAACAATTAACACATTTTTATGTTGTTAACATGATGCGGATGACATGATCAAGTTTATGCAATTTTATAGTAAAAGGTTAACATGCAGAGATATGAAGCACTTGTCACCGTGGTGGAAGAAAGGGTGCCACAGCAACGAACCGAAAATGGTGCAACGACAACATCTCGGTTCCGGTAACTCGTTGAGAGACCGGTGCAAAAGATGACGGAGAGCGTGTCATGCAAGAAGAAAAGTGGGGTGATCCCGTCACCGGGTTCCCACGGGTCGGCGACAAGGAAACCGAGGAGCACGACAAAAGATGATACGGGCACGGAGCACACAAGGGAAACATCTCATACAACACGAGCATTCCACGGGTCATCGTCTCGGGATTATACCTTCGGAATGTTCGTTCTCGGAGGGGTTCAAGTCGTAGAGGAAGTAGTGGTACACGGGTCGTAGAGGAAGTAGTCGTTCTCGTTTCCGAAGAGGTACTCGTTCTGTAGCCGTTCACGTTCCGTAGAGGCACTTGACGTTTATCCTTGTAGTCGAACTTGACATCGGGCGTCGAGGTACTTGGCGATTCGTAGTGGTACTTGATGTCCATATGTTCCACGGGGTCCTCGAGGGTCGACGGTAGTCGTTCACGGGTCGTCTTGTCATTTGGCGCCATCTTGGTCTTGGCGATGGTAGTGGTACACGGCGCCGGTAGTCGTTCACGGAGCTCGTTTTTGTAGATGTTCGGGTCGTCGTGGTACTTGTCGGGGTCGGTCTTGGTTCTTGTGACGTAGTGGTACTTGGTGGAACCGAAGGCTCCGAGCTTCACAGAGGCAGCAGCAAGGAGGCGAGACAAGTGGCCGGCTTCGGCCTTGGCGATGAGGCACGCGCGGGGCAGCAGCCTTGGCGGCGACGGCGGCGACCCCTGGCCGGCCGGGCTGCCGGACCTGCAGCAGCAAGGAGGCGAGGCGCAGGGTAGCGAGGCGCTGGCTGGCCGTCCGGGCTGGAGAAGGGAGGCCGCAGGGAGGCGGCACGGGCACTGGCCTTGGCGCGCCGGGGGAGGAAAGATGGCGACCGGGGCCTGCTGGAGGTTGCTCGGGGCGCGGTGCTGCTGGAGACGCCGTGGCGCGGGGAGGGAGGAGGCAGGGCTGGCCCCGCAGGAGGAGGACGGGCACGAGGAGGCGGAGGGAGACGAGGGCTTGGGGCGGCCGTTGTCGGCGCGGCTCCTGGCCGGAGGCAGGGGCGGCTTCGACGAGGGGCACAGGAGGCAAGGGGAGGCGAGGCGCGCGACGGGAAAGGAGCGAGGGACGAGCGGCGCTGCGAGGGGAGAGGGAGATCGAGGGAATCGGGGGAAAGGAGATGGTGCGGGCGAGGGGAGATCGGGCAGAGGGAGAGGCTGGCGGCGGGGGAAGGGGTTCGAGAGGGAGAGGAGCGAGGAGTCGGGCTAGGGTTGGGGAGCGCTGGAGGCTGGGCCTTGGGAGGAGTTGGGCCGGCTGAGAGGGGAAGTGGCCGGCTGGGCCTTGGCTGTTGGGCCAGCTGCGGCTGGACCTTCCTTTTTTTTCTCTTCTGCCATTTTCCAATTACAGAAAATAGCCATGAAGAAAAAGAGAAGAAAGGAAGGGTTTGAAATAGAATTTGGACAAGAGGTTAATTTTACTGGACTCGTAAAAATGTCCACGGTCCACGAAAAATAGGAGAGGCAAGAATGCAAGAGTAAAATCCGGACTCATTTGAATTAAATTCAAATGATTTGAATTAGGGCATGACTTAAAAGTGTCCAAAAGTGTTGAGGTTTTTGGAGGAACCTCGATAAACGGGAAAAGAAATATAGGGAGGGTTTTGACGATGAAACTTGAATTAAAGAGGCATGGGGAAAATGCAAGTGTGTTATGGTGAATTCCAACAAATGGAATAATTATTTATAATAGCTCCATAATATTAGGAGGATATGTTATAAAGAGAAGTCATCCTTCCCTCGATTTAAATGGACCGAAGGTCCACACAATTTATTTAAGTTGAGAAGAAAAGATTAATGACATGATGGCATGATGACATGATGCAATGCAAAATAAATAACACAAGCACAAAAGAAACACACGGGAGAACCCGGAACATCTGGAATCTTCTGGAATCTTCTGGGACGTCGGTCTTCGGGCGTCACAACTCTCCCACACTAATAGAGGATCTCGACCCGAGATCCTAGAGATGGCACCGGATAAAAATGGAAGAGGAAGAGGTAAAACAAAGTTGCTTCTTTGACAAACGAGTGAAACCAAAGAACCTTGAGAGGTTAAACAATCTTGAAAGAAAGAATAGAATGGAGATGAACGAAGATGAAACACTCCGTTGGAAAAGAGGAACAAGGAGCATTATGAGAACCTTGTAGGTTGAAAGACATGAAACAAGAGCTTACGAACCAAAAGAATATGAAACTGCAAAGATATAGCCAAGGAAAAAGAATGACATGATTTGGACAACACTCCGACTGAAAATGGAAGGAATTAACATGAGTTTGAGGAGATGGAGTGATACTTGATGAAATCAACAGCATATTGCCTCCGAAACAATTAAAGAAAGGCACAAGGGGTAAGAAAGATTCAGACGGCCCTCCGGTTGAAAAGTGAGGCAAAACTAGATAAGATGACAAAACTTGAATGGAGGACACAACACTCCAGTTAAATAGACAAGCAAGGGAGAATATGATCTTGACAAAACGAGATTATGGGACAAAGAGGAATCAATGAAGAATATTTGGAGGACGAAGTTGAAAACTGAGAACGAAGAATCTTCTGAAATGATGGCCTTCGGAGGATCACAAGGAAAAGAATTCATGAAATGCTTCGGATGGGTATGAAAAGAATTCTTCACAATCGGAACAAAAAAGAGGATGGCATGAAGCTAGAACCACGAATCTTCAAGAGAACGGGCCAAGATTTAAGGGAAACTCTTCTTCGGTCCTCAAATGTTGTGAATGAAGACGAGAAATGCCATGAAGAATTGTTGAGCACTCCGGAATGAAGAATTAAAAAGGTTGAAACAACGATGAAAAAGAATTTGAAAGCGGTCGTGGAGAAGGACTGTGACTGATGGGATTCATACTTACGTCACACTTTGAAAAGAATTTTAAAATAACTCCGGAAAATTAGAAGAGTCAGGTAAGATCCTGGAAAAGACCTGTGGGTTAGGGCCCACTCAAAGAAACCACCGTTGGAGAAGATTGCTTAATAGATATTGCACCGGTTGAATTAAATGGCTGAATAAGATTATAATCCTCAAAATAGTTTGAACGGATTAAGAATGGAATTATGAATATTCTGAGATATCTTCAACACTCCGAAGAAGAATAAAGAGATGTGAAGAAATAAGAGAGCCTTCGGATAAGAAATTTCAACATGGGAAAACATGTGAAACAAGAGGCACAGATATGATCAAGACCGAAGCTTGAATTTAGTCCACCGGAGAAGAATATTAGAATTAAGAATGATGAACTTGAAGCTCTCGAGCATCTTCACGATAAAGCACCGGATAAGAACATTGAAGGAAAGAATGAAGAAACATCACATGAATAAAGTGGATATTTCATTTGAGAATTTCTGACTCCGAGAAGAAGGGTGGGAGGGTGGGGAAAACAAATAAAACTTGTCATGAATGAAACAGACAAATCGTCAGATTTCTCAACGGCGTTCGTATGGAAAAACTTGAAAAGAAGGGACACCGGTTGAAAAGGATTAACATGAAAATTTCGATGGTCAAGAAGAATTAGCCCTCCCATAGAAATATGAGAATACATATTAGGAAAGGTATGGAATCAACATTTGACATCGAAGCAACTCGAATACCAGAATCAAAACAAGAACAAAGGATAGATATGTTGCAACATGATCTTCACAATATCATCCGAGCAAAGAATTGAACGAATGAATTCCGTAGATACCTCAGCTTGACGAGAAGCTACTTGGGAGATGTAATGCCCCGGATGTAATACTTTCCCTTTTGGGCATATAATATATCTCCGGCTTCATCTATTCCATTTCGGGTTCTTTGTCTTTCGGGTTTTCGTCGTTTTGTTGTGTGCGTGTGTGGCATTCATTCATATCATGTAGACATGTGCATCGCATTGCATTTGTGTTGTCGGTTGCATCCGGTTCCACGCGTTCCTTCCCATTGTCCGTTTCGCGTTCCGGAGCTCCCTCACGTGTCCGTGGCGTCCCGTAGGCCTACTTTGGTGTTTGGCCGTGCAACGTTACCGGTTTGGCGCGAGACTTGTCGTGTGTTGTTGTTTTGGTTTGTGTAACCCGTCTGTCAAATCTCGTCGCGTTTCGAGTCCGTTTGCTACCCCAACAGTTATTCGTGTGGGCTCAAAGTGCCTCCACTTTGAGGCCCAAGACACCCTACAACAGCCCACTTCCCTCCTCTTGGCCCATCCTAACTCCCCTCGCGATCGGATCCGTCGGATCGCGATCGGAGGGCTCTAAAACCCCCCAAATCCCTCAAACCCTAGCACCTACCCTATATAAACATCCCCATGCCATTTTTGGCAGCCTAAACTCCCTCCACCTACCTCTAGCCCCTTCTCCCCTCATTTTTCGTGCTTGGCCAGATCCAAGACGCCACTTGTAAGTTCCCTCCTCGCAAGCCAGGCGCGCCGCCGTTTTTCCTTCGTAGAAAGCCGAGCCGCCGCCGCTTTCTTCGCTGGATCGGGAGGAGCCCCGATCTGGTTCAGGTCAACGCTCCCCTCCGCCCGATCCATCGCTCCTCCGCAGCCAGCGCCCGAGGGCCGCCGGATCCCTCCAGCCCGACGCCTCGCGCTGGGCCTCCCTCGCGATGGGCGCCCCTCCTCCCGCGCGCCAGCTCCCTCCGCTCGCTCGCCTTGGGCCGTCGCCACTTCGGTCCAGATCGCCAGCCGAAGCCGCCGTGATCGCCTTCCAGGCCGAGGCCCGAGCCGGCCCGTTCCCGCTCCTCCGCGCCCGCAGCTGGGCCGCGCCGCCCCGCGTCGCCAGGCTCCCGCGCCGCCCAGGTCGTGGGCCGGCTCCTTCCGCGACCGCCAGCCGGCCCAGCCGATTCCCTTCGGCGTCTGGGCCAGCAGCCAGGCCGGGCCGCCCCGGGGCGCCGATCCAGCCGCCGCACCTGGGCCTTGCCTCCGCCGGGCCAAATCGGGCCAGATCTGCCTCCTTCGGCCCGAAGACCCGCGCCAGCCCGTTGACCTGTGTTTTTTTTTCAGATCTGAGGTAGTTTTCAGTGCTAAGTCCCAGTTTTTGTGTGTCTGAAGCAATATTCAAACGTTGATAACTACTTGTGTGTTGCTCCGTTTTGCGCAAATGACATGTCCAGACGTTCGTGGTGACTAGCACTACGATTCATTCCATTGTGCCATGCATGTTTGAGGTCATCTAGATGCTTATTTTTCTGTTGCAAGAGTGCATCCCGATATAAACTGCTGCTATGTGTTGTTTTTATGCCATCTTTGCATAGTGATATCTTTTAGCTCGTTTATCCGAATGATGTAAATGACATGTCCACGTGTTCGTCTTGCCATGCTCTACATGTTGCTTGTGTTAGGTTGCATGATAGATTTATTCTTGCCATGTATATCTTCGTTGCAAAGTGCCATGTGGCTGTGATGTTGTTTCACTTGTTATGAAATGCCATCTTGTTGAGCTCATTGCTATCGTTGTGTTTATCTCCATGATGCATGCTTGTATGTTTCGGAATCACCATCATGTGTACTTTGATGTGGTGCTTACCACTTGCCATGTTTAGTTTCGAGGTGACTTAAACTTGCTCTTATAGATGCCATGATGAAACTGTTTTTTTAAGACTTAGTGAAATTTCACTAAGTCTGAAATCTGTATTGTTCCGATGCCATGTTTGCGTGCTGTTCTAGGACAAACCATGATAGTTTTGGAGTGTCTCTTGATGGTTCCTTGTATTATATATTGTTGGCTATCCATTCGTGTTCTCACATGCTTATTTAAGTGGTTGTAGCATAGTTAACTTTCGCTCCAAAGATTCAATAAAATTCTGCTGTCAGAATTTTGTTGTCAAGTTCAATATGTCCAAGCTTGTTGCTATTGATCCGTGGCTCCTTTGGGGGTGCACCTTTGGAATTATTTGCTGTAGGATATGTCTAGTTTATGTTCATGCTCTTTGCCATGGTGTTGGAGTGCTGTAGCTTATTTTTCTAGTGCTTCAAAGTTGCTATGTTGCTGTAATTTTCAGCTTTCGCATGTTTCTTGTTTCGGGCATAACTTTTAGCCCGTAGCTCCGTTTTGAGCGAGTCTTATATGAAACTTGATTGATTTTCCGTGTAGATTCATAATATCCTATTGTTGCCATGTTTTGAAGTGATTTGCTTGAGTGCTATTTTCCGTGCTCCGTGTGCTCCCTTAGTGCATCCATCATGCATTCATCATTTCTGTGTGCGCATTACATCTTGTTGATTCGTGCCTTGTGTGATTGTATTGTTCAGATCCGGAAGCTGAGACCGAGTACGGGTACGAGCACGAGGTTACCAACGAGGTTGAGCACGAGGACCCTTCTTACGATCCGAACGACAACTCTTCAGGCAAGATGACCGAACCCCAATAACATTACTATCTTTGCCTATTGCTAGTAGTTCCGCTCTATAGTTTTGCCTCGATGCCCATGTCTTTCTTGTCAGCCTCCTACTTGTAACCATGAACCTGTTTAACCACCCTACCTATGCAAACCGTTGAATGGCTAAGTACGCTTCGCTTAGCCCCTCTTATAGCATTGCTAGTTGCAGGTGAAGATTGAAGATGCTTGCTCCATGTTGAATTTTGTTGGGTTATATCACACTATATTAATGCTTAAATGAAATCATCTATATATTGGCAAGGGTGGAAGGCTAAGCCTTTTTCTTGGTGATTTGTTCCACTCATGCCGTTAGGAACCATATAAACCGGTGTTATGTTCCTTGATTATGCGTTCCTAACAAGGTTGGGGTGTATGGGACCCCTCGATAAACCGCTAAGTGCTAAGTCTTTTCCAGCAAGTCCCAACATTGGTACTATTTGCCTAATAACTAATAAACTTGCATAGGGAGTAATTAACCCTCTTTCTTAATTCTACAACCCGGGCCAGTGCTCCATATGAGTGTTGGTCCAAACTGGGGGTTACGCGGGGCCACCACGAGGAAACTCGAGGTTTGGTAAAAACCTGTGGGATCGCCCATCCAGACGTGTCCTGAGACTAGATACGCGCGGCTACTATCATGGTGTCGACACGCCGGGAGGATTTGCTGGATTAGCCTTACCTTAGTTCGGAGTATCTTGAGCACGGGATTCCGAGAATACTCGGGTCTTCCCACCTTGGAGTTGCGACTCCGCGGATTGTGGGCTTGTAATGGGCCAAGTTGGAACACCCCTGCAGGGTTATGAACTTTTGAAAGCCGTGCCCGCAGTTATGTGGCAGATGGGAGCTTGTTAATATCCGGTTGTAGATAACTTGACACAATGTTCCAATACACTACCAGCGTGAGTACCGTGACTGTCAATTTCCGAATATGGATTCGAGAGTTGAACACGGTGGGGTTATGTTTGTTGAGCTTTAGCTAGGATCACTTCGTGATCATCTCTCGACCGAGGCACTTCTCTTCTCGCACTCATTCACGTAAGCTAGTGCTAGTTGCTGCTGCAGACTCTTATTCTTTTCTTCAGCCTTATCCTCTCCCAAGGCTTAAATAGTCTTGTTACCCGGGAACGGGATTGCTGAGTCCTCTGTGGCTCAC
Organism: Secale cereale; assembly: GCA_902687465.1. NCBI lineage: Eukaryota > Viridiplantae > Streptophyta > Magnoliopsida > Poales > Poaceae > Secale > Secale cereale. Next base: position 879,821,951 of record LR738710.1, read on the forward strand.
AGTTACTTCACCACACCAGATGCATGTCCAGTGGTGAGCTTTCCAGGTGATGGCACCGAGCTAGACTGGGAGTACGACGAGGAGCGTAGTCGATACTATGTTCGTTATCCTGATGATCAGTAGTTGAGACTTCTACTAGGATTCGATCCGACCTGTGGATTTAAATTATGTTTGGTATCTTGTCATTTGGATTTTACCCTTAGAGGGCTGTGATGTTTTATTGAATGATGATTTGGATATAATTGTGTGACGTGGCGAGTGTAAGCCAACTATTTTATGTTTTCCATCCCCATGTTTTACATGAGTTGTGCAAAGATACCAGACTTGCGATCATTCCAGCATGGGGTTATGTCTCTAAGTCGTGCCTCGACACGTAGGAGATATAGTCCCATCCTGGGCATTACAAGTTGGTATTCAGAGCCTTCTCCGACCTAGGAGCCCCCACTGATTGATCGAATCGTTGACGGTCGAGTCTAGGCACACACTGAAAATATTTTGAGTCGTATATATTATATCGGAGAGTAGGATTTCTTTGCTTCTCATCCCCTTTCTCTCTGGTGAGGACTCCTGACGACTACTCTTGTCTCTTCTATCTTCAAAAATTGCACCAATTTTTTTTAGGAATCTCGCGAGTATTCTGGGATTGTTTCGATGTTCTTGTGACGAGAGTATTGTTCTCGATGCCTCCTGACATTAGGGGTTGTGGCAGTGTCTCGGGGAGTTGAGCTTCGGGGTATTGTCGTCACAAGCATATCGCGGCAGTACTAAATACTTAAGACGGCCGACATCGAAAATCTCTCCTATACGGTTAGTGGCAAGATAACCCCGACATCACCCAGTACTGGGGAGGTAGTTCGGGAGTATTGCCATAGCTTGGTATAGTGGATGCTTTTCGAAGGTCCGAGGTAGACAGTTTCCGAGAAAGACTGGTTATGTGTTGAAGGATGGACACAGCTGGATGTAGGTTTAGAGTTGATTGCGCGGTGCTTCCCCTATATCCTCAACACCTGATTGCATAACTGGAATCTTTCGGAAATTCATAGGTGGGTTTATCCAGTAGATCGTAGGCATTCTTCCAACGAATGCAGGTTAGCGAGTTCGGGGTTCTACATTGAGTGAAGTGGTATTATGACCGATGTTCCGATCGGGAGTTGCATCTTAAAGGGTCCTTGGCTATGCTGATCCGGGGATTGCAAAACCCTTTCGTAACGCGTTCATATGCTTTCAGCACAAAGATGTTAGAACGAAGCTCCTATCTTGTGTTTGTTTCCATCCGTACCTTTTTGTTTTTCTTATTTTACCTTTTGTCCCCTATGTGGCTTCTCGTGAAGATTGATGTTATCATTTAACTGAGAATTTCATTCGTTCCTCTTGTTCGAATGATTTCATTCGTTCCTCTTGTTCGAATGATTATTGTGAAGACTTGTTGCAATTCATTCCATTGATTCAGCTTATACCTTCTGTCAATCAATTGCTGATTCGTGGTCATCTCTTTCAGGATGGCTCCGAAACGAGTTCCCAACGCTAACCCAGAGGGTGAAGAGGTCCCAGATCGTCCTCCTTCCCCTCCTCCTCCGTTTGAGGCTTGGAGACCGATTATGCAGACTACAACTCAGAACACCCAAATGTTGATGCAGATGATGCAGCAGATGCAAGCTAATCAAGCTAATCAGGGTGTTCCAGGGAATCAAGGCAATTTCTTCAACCAGCAGCACCATGCTACTCTCAACCAGTTCTTGGCCAATAATCCAAAAGCTTTCAGTTACTGTGTCGACCCTCTTTATGCTGAAGATTGGTTAACCGATATAAAGAAGCATTTAGAGTGCAGTAACGTAAGAGAAGAGGACTATGTGAAGTTTGCAGCCTTCCAACTCAAAGACCAAGAAGCTGACTGGTGGCAGCAGTACAAAGACTCCAGGCCAGGTCGTGTGATCTCTTGGGAGGATTTCTGCAAGGACTTTCGCTCTCACCACATTCCAACAAGTGTCATCGAGGGTATGCGTGAGCAATTCCGCAACCTGAAGCAGGGCTCTATGACAGTCTACCAGTATAATGTCAAGTTCCAAAACCTCGCCCGCTATGCTAAGCAAGACATTCCTGATGCCAAGAGCAAAATCTACCAGTTCCGTGGAGGTCTGAAAGATGAACTTCAACTTGCTCTCACCTTGTTCGAGCCCGATGAGTTCGACAAATTCTATAACATGGCTTTGAAACAAGAGGCAGCTCAGCTTAAGATGGAGGCTTCTAAAAAGAGGATTCGAGATGCCGTTCACTCTTCCTCATCGTCTCAGTTGGCTGTGAAACAACAGAAATTTTGGCTTCCTCCTCCTCCAGTGATTCGAGCTCCTTACAACAACTCCAACAGCAACAAGAACTCCGGTGGACGTGGTTTCTCCCACCCACCCAACCCGAGCAACCAGTCGAGGAACCAGTTTCAGTCTCAAGGCTCCAAGTCAAGTGGCTCTCATTTCCGTCCTCTCTCAGAGGTGACTTGCAACAAATGCACTCAGAAAGGTCACTATGCCAACAGATGTCCGAACCCGAAGCGTCTTCCACCTCCTCCACCTGTGAGTTCAGCTATTGTCAAGCATAATCCAAAGTCTACAAGGGTGAATCTGATGAATGCAGCACAAGCGGAGAATTCTTCTGATGTCATTTTGGGTAACCTTCCAGTTAACTCTTTTCCTGCTAAAGTGTTATTTGATTCGGGTGCTACATGCTCTTTCATGTCATATCCATTTGCATCCAAGCACAACATTGTCACCAGAAGTTTGCCAAGGGAATTGTCAGTTGTTTCTCCAGGCAAACTATTGCATTCAAAGATATATGCTCCGGATGTTTCTATTCGCATGGGTGATTATCGATTTTTGGCTTCTCCGGTGGTTCTTGGTAATTCCGACATTGACCTCATCCTCGGGATGGACTGGCTTTCTCAGCATGATGCTCACATTGATTGTGCACATAAGGAAGTCAAGATGACTCATCCTGATGAAGATGTGATTATCTTTGCCTCCAGGGATAACACTATCAGGCTTTTCTCTCTCAATGATAAGGGCGAAATTAATGCCATATCTCAAATTCTGGTGGTGAACGAATATCAAGACGTCTTTCCTGAAGAACTTCCAGGCATGCCTCCACACCGTCAGGTGGAATTCGTTATTGAACTCGAGCTGGGTACTGAGCCAGCATGTCGGCGTCCGTACAAGCTCTCTCCTGATGAATTGAAGGAATTGAAGAAGCAGCTTGATAAACAAGAGCGTATGGGTCTCATCAGGCCTAGTACGTCTCCTTGGGGCTGTGGTGTCTTATTTGTCAAGAAGAAAGATGGCACGGAGCGTCTCTGCGTTGATTACCGGCCATTGAACAAGAAGACGATAAAGAACAAGTATCCGCTCCCCAACATCAACGAACTCTTCGAGCAGCTCAAAGGAGCTAAGGTGTTCTCTAAGCTTGATCTCCGAATGGGCTATCACCAAATTCGCATTCGCGAGCAAGACATTCCCAAGACTGCCTTCAGAACGAGCTACGGTTCATATGAGTATACAGTCATGTCCTTTGGTCTCGCCAATGCTCCTCCTACCTTTTCGAGAATGATGCACTACATCTTCAACCCCTATACCGGTGAGTTTGTGCTTGTTTATCTGGATGATATTCTGGTGTTTTCCAAGAATGAAGAAGATCACGAAAAGCACTTACGTCTGGTTCTTGATCGATTCTGTGAGCATAAGTTCTATGCCAAGTTCTCCAAGTGCGAATTTTGGCTCGATAAGGTTTTGTACCTGGGCCATATCATCTCAGCTGACGGTATTGCGGTAAATCCCGAGAAAGTTGAAGCAATTGTCAACTGGGAAGCTCCTCAGAACGTCAAGCAACTCCATAGTTTTCTGGGTCTTGCCAGCTATTGCAGAAGGTTCGTTGAGAACTTCTCCAAGATAGCCAAGCCTCTTTCCAACTTGCTTCAGAAGAATGTCAAATACTTTTGGTCTCCAGAGTGTGAAGTGGCATTCAAAACTCTCAAAGAAAAGCTTGTCTCTGCTCCAGTGCTTACTCCTCCAGATGAGTCCAAGCCCTATGAAGTATTCTGTGATGCTTCTCTTCAAGGACTTGGTGGTGTGCTTATGCAAGATAAGAGAATTGTGGCATACACTTCTCGTCAGCTCAAGCCAAGTGAGAAGAACTATCCCACACATGATCTCGAGCTAGCAGCTGTGGTACATGCTTTGATTACGTGGAGACATCTGTTGTTGGGCAGAAAAGTCGACATCTTCACCGATCACAAGAGCTTGAAGTACATCTTCACACAGCCGAATCTGAACCTCCGCTAGACTCGTTGGGTTGAAATGATCCAAGAGTACAATCCCAGCATTGAATACACTCCTGGCAAGGCGAATGTGATTGCAGATGCTTTGAGCAGAAAGGCATATTGCAACAGCCTTCTTATCAAGCCGTTCCAGCCTGAGCTTTGTGAAGCATTCAGGAAGCTCAACCTCCAAGTTGTTCCGCAGGGTTTTCTTGCAAATCTTCAAGTTGCTCCTACCTTGGAAGATCAGGTCCGTGAGGCCCAACTCAGTGATGCCATGGTGCAGAAGGTGAAACATGGTATTGCAAAGGGCACTCCTAAATACAAGTGCTTTCGTGTTGATGAGAGAGATACCTTGTTCTTCGAGGACAGACTCGTTGTTCCTAAAGGTGATCTCAGGAAGCTCATAATGGAAGAAGCACATGATTCTCTCCTTTCCATTCATCCTGGCAGTTCCAAGATGTACCAAGACCTCAAGCAATCTTACTGGTGGACACGCATGAAAAGGGAGATTGCCCAATTCGTGAATGAATGTGATGTTTGCAGGATAGTGAAAGCAGAACATCAACATCCAGCCGGTCTTCTCCAACCTCTTCCTATTCCCGAGTGGAAATTCGACCACATTGAAATGGATTTTGTCACTGGCTTTCCTAAGTCCAAGAGAGGGAATGATTCTATCTTCGTGGTGATTGACAAGCTTACCAAAGTCGCTCACTTCCTTCCAGTCAAAGAATCCATCAATGCAGCTCAATTGGTAGAGGTGTACACTTCCAGAATTGTGTCCTTACATGGCATTCCTCAAGTTATCTCCTCAGACCGTGGAAGTTTGTTCACTTCAAAGTTCTGGGACTCCTTTCAGTCCGCCATGGGCACTAAGATCAGGTTCAGCACTGCATTTCACCCTCAGACTAGTTGTCAAGTCGAGAGAGTGAACCAGATTCTAGAAGACATGCTCAGAGCCTGTGTCATATCTTTTGGCATGAAATGGGAAGACTGCCTTCCATTTGCCGAGTTCTCTTACAACAACAGCTATCAAGCAAGTGCCGGCAAAGCTCCGTTTGAAATCCTCTATGGCAGAAAGTGCCGTACCCCTCTCAACTGGTCTGAAACAGGCGAACGTCAACTTCTTGGCAATGACTTGATCTCAGAAGCCGAAGAAATGTGCAAAGTCATACGTGAGAATCTCAAGGCCGCTCAGTCGCGTCAGAAGAGCTACTATGACGACAAGCATCGTGATTTGGCCTTCAACATTGGTGATCATGTCTATCTTCGTGTTTCTCCTATGAAAGGCACCCAAAGATTCGGTATCAAAGGAAAGCTTGCTCGTAGATACGTCGGGCCTTTCAAGATTCTTGGAAAAAGAGGCGATCTAGCCTATCAACTTGAGCTCCCTTCCAACTTCGCCAATGTTCATGATGTGTTCCATGTGTCTCAACTCCGCAAATGCTTCAAGGCACCTGAACGCATGATTCCGTTTGAAGAGATTGATCTTCAACAAGATTTGTCCTACCGAGAGCATCCCGTTGCTATTCTCGAAAAAACCGAACGCAAGACCCGCAACAAGTCCATCAAATTCTTGAAAGTCAAGTGGTCACATCACACTGACCGAGAAGCTACGTGGGAACGAGAAGATCATCTTCGTTCCGAGTACCCTTCCTTTTTCCAGTCCTAGATCTCGGGACGAGATCTTTTTGTAGTAGAGGAGAGTTTGTAATGCCCCGGATGTAATACTTTCCCTTTTGGGCATATAATATATCTCCGGCTTCATCTATTCCATTTCGGGTTCTTTGTCTTTCGGGTTTTCGTTGTTTTGTTGTGTGCGTGTGTGGCATTCATTCATATCATGTAGACATGTGCATCGCATTGCATTTGTGCTGTCGGTTGCATCCGGTTCCACGCGTTCCTTCCCGTTGTCCGTTTCGCGTTCCGGAGCTCCCTCACGTGTCCGTGGCGTCCCGTAGTCCTACTTTGGTGTTTGGCCGTGCAACGTTACCGGTTTGGCGCGAGACTTGTCGTGTGTTGTTGTTTTGGTTTGTGTAACCCTCCTGTCAAATCTCGTCGCGTTTCGAGTCTGTTTGCTACCCCAACAGTTATTCGTGTGGGCTCAAAGTGCCTCCACTTTGAGGCCCAAGACACCCTACAACAGCCCACTTCCCTCCTCTTGGCCCATCCTAACTCCCCTCGCGAGCGGATCCGCCGGATCGCGATCGGAGGGCTCTAAAACCCCCCAAATCCCTCAAACCCTAGCACCTACCCTATATAAACATCCCCCATGCCATTTTTGGCAGCCTAAACTCCCTCCACCTACCTCTAGCCCCTTCTCCCCTCATTTTTCGTGCTTGGCCAGATCCAAGACGCCACTTGTAAGTTCCCTCCTCGCAAGCCAGGCGCGCCGCCGTTTTTCCTTCGTAGAAAGCCGAGCCGCCGCCGCTTTTTTGCTGGATCGGGAGGAGCCCCGATCTGGTTCAGGTCAACACTCTCCTCTGCCCGATCCATCGCTCCTCCGCAGCCAGCGCCCGAGGGCCGCCGGATCCCTCCAGCCCGACGCCTCGCGCTGGGCCTCCCTCGCGCTGGGCGCCCCTCCTCCCGCGCGCCAGCTCCCTCCGCTCGCTCGCCTTGGGCCGTCGCCACTTCGGTCCAGATCGCCAGCCGAAGCCGCCGCGATCGCCTTCCAGCCCGAGGCCCGAGCCGGCCCGTTCCCGCTCCTCCGCGCCCGCAGCTGGGCCGCGCCGCCCCGCGTCGCCAGGCTCCCACGCCGCCCAGGTCGTGGGCCGGCTCCTTCCGCGACCGCCAGCCAGCCCAGCCGATTCCCTTCGGCGCCTGGGCCAGCAGCCAGGCCGGGCCGCCCCGGGGCGCCGATCCAGCCGCCGCACCTGGGCCTCGCCTCCGCTGGGCCAGATCGGGCCAGATCTGCCTCCTTCGGCCCAAAGACCCGCGCCAGCCCGTTGAACTGTGTTTTTTTTCAGATCTGAGGTAGTTTTCAGTGCTAAGTCCCAGTTTTTGTGTGTCTGATGCAATATTCAAACATTGATAACTTCTTGTGTGTTGCTCCGTTTTGCGCAAATGACATGTCCAGACGTTCGTGGTGACTAGCACCACGATTCATTCCATTGTACCATGCATGTTTGAGGTCATCTAGATGCTTATTTTTCTGTTGCAAGAGTGCATCCCGATATAAACTGCTGTTATGTGTTGTTTTTATGCCATCTTTGCATAGTGATATCTTTTAGCTCGTTTATCCGAATGATGTAAATGACATGTCCACGTGTTCGTCTTGCCATGCTCTACATGTTGCTTGTGTTAGGTTGCATGATAGATTTATTCTTGCCATGTATATCTTCTTTGCAAAGTGCCATGTGGCTGTGATGTTGTTTCACTTGTTATGAAATGCCATCTTGTTGAGCTCATTGCTATCGTTGTGTTTATCTCCATGATGCATGCTTGTATGTTTCGGAATCACCATCATGTGTACTGTGATGTGGTGCTTACCACTTGCCATGTTTAGTTTCAAGGTGACTTAAACTTGCTCTTATAGATGCCATGATGAAACTAATATTTTAAGACTTAGTGAAATTTCACTAAGTCTGAAATCTGTATTGTTCCGATGCCATGTTTGCGTGCTGTTCTAGGACAAACCATGATAGTTTTGGAGTGTCTCTTGATGGTTCCTTGTAGTATATATTGTTGGCTATCCATTCATGTTCTGAAATGCTTATTTAAGTGGCTGTAGCATAGTTAACTTTTGCTCCAAAGTTTCAATAAAATTCTGCTGTCAGAATTTTGTTGTCAAGTTCAATATGTCCAAGCTTGTTGCTATTGATCCGTGGCTCCTTTGGGGGTGCACCTTTGGACTTATTTGCTGTAGGATATGTCTAGTTTATGTTCATGCTCTTTGCCATGGTGTTGGAGTGCTGTAGCTTATTTTTCTAGTGCTTCGAGGTTGCTATGTTGCTGTAATTTTTAGCTTTCGCATGTTTCTTGTTTCGGGCATAACTTTTAGCCCGTAGCTCCGTTTGGAGCGAGTCTTATATGAAACATGATTGATTTTCCGTGTAGATTCATAATATCCTATTGTTCCCATGTTTTGAAGTGATTTGCTTGAGTGCTATTTTCCGTGCTCCGTGTGCTCCCTTAGTGCATCCATCATGCATTCATCATTTCTGTGTGCGCATTGCATCTTGTTGATTCGTGCCTTGTGTGATTGTATTGTTTAGAGCCGGAAGCTGAGACCGAGTACGAGTACGAGCACGAGGTTACCAACGAGGTTGAGCACGAGGACCCTTCTTACGATTCGAACGACAACTCTTCAGGCAAGATGACCGAACCCCGATAACATTACTATCTTTGCCTATTGCTAGTAGTTCCGCTCTATAGTTTTGCCTCTATGCCCATGTCTTTCTTGTCAGCCTCCTACTTGTAACCATGAACCTGTTTAACCACCCTACCTATGCAAACCGTTGAATGGCTAAGTACGCTTCGCTCAGCCCCTCTTATAGCATTGCTAGTTGCAGGTGAAGATTGAAGATGCTTGCTTCATGTTGAAGTTTGTTGGGTTATATCACATTATATTAATGCTTAACTGAAATCATCTATATATTGGCAAGGGTGGAAGGCTAAGACTTTTGCTTGGTGATTTGTTCCACTCATGCCGTTAGGAACCGTATAAACCGGTCTTATGTTCCTTGATTATGCGTTCCTAACACGGTTGGGGTGTATGGGACCCCCTCGATAAACCGCTAAGTGCTAAGTCTTTTCCAGCAAGTCCCAACATTGGTACTATTTTCCTAATAACTAATAAACTTGCATAGGGAGTAATTAACCCTCTTTCTTAATTCTACAACCTGGGCCAGTGCTCCACATGAGTGTTGGTCCAAACTGGGGGTTACGCGGGGCCACCATGAGGAAACTCGAGGTTTGGTAAAAACCTGTGGGATCGCCCATCCGGACGTGTCCTGAGACTAGATACGCGCGGCTACTATCAGGGTGTCGACACGCCGGGAGGATTTGCTGGATTAGCCTTACCTTAGTTCGGAGTATCTTGAGCACGGGATTCCGAGAATACTCGGGTCTTCCCACCTTGGAGTTGCGACTCCGCGGATCGTGGGCTTGTAATGGGCCAAGTTGGAACACCCCTGCAGGGTTATGAACTTTCGAAAGCCGTGCCCGCGGTTATGTGGCAGATGGGAGCTTGTTAATATCCGGTTGTAGATAACTTGACACAATGTTCCAATACACTACCAGCGTGAGTACCGTGACTGTCAATTTCCGAATAGGGATTCGGGAGTTGAACACGGTGGGGTTATGTTTGTTGAGCTTTAGCTAGGATCACTTCGTGATCATCTCTCGACCGAGGCACTTCTCTTCTCGCACTCATTCACGTAAGCTAGTGCTAGTTGCTGTTGCAGACTCTTATTCTTTTCTTCAGCCTTATCCTCTCCCAAGGCTTAAATAGTCTTGTTACCCGGGAACGGGATTGCTGAGTCCTCTGTGGCTCATAGTTACTTCACCACACCAGATGCAGGTCCAGTGGTGAGCTTTCCAGGTGATGGCACCGAGCTAGACTGGGAGTACGACGAGGAGCGTAGTCGATACTATGTTCGTTACCCTGATGATCAGTAGTGGAGACTTCTACTAGGATTCGATCCGACCTATGGATTTAAATTATGTTTGGTATCTTGCCATTTGGATTTTACCCTTAGAGGTCTGTGATGTTTTATTGAATGATGATTTGGATATAATTGTGTGACGTGGCGAGTGTAAGCCAACTATTTTATGTTTTCCATCCCCATCTTTTACATGAGTTGTGCAAAGATACCAGACTTGCGATCATTCCAACATGGGTTATGTCTCTAAGTCGTGCCTCGACACGTAGGAGATATAGTCCCGTCCTGGGCATTACATGAGAACAAAAGATAAATAAAACAACAAGGAGCAGATAGAACAAATACAAGATAGAAGCTTCATTCGACATATTTGTGCTGAAAGCTCATGGAACGTGTTACCCTTTAAGATGCAACTCCCGATCGGAACAAGCCCATAAAACTACTTCACTCAATGTAGAACCCCGAACTCCATATCATGTACTCGTTGGAAGAATGCCTAGAACTACTAGATGAACCCACCTATTAATCTCCGAAAGTTTCCAGTTATGCAATCAGGTGTTGGGGATACAGGGGAAGCACCACGCACTCAACTCTAATCCTACATCCAGCTGTATCCATCCTTCAACACATAACCAGTTGTTTCCGGAAACCGTTTACCTCGGACCTTCGAAACGCATCTACTATACAAGCTATGGCAATACTCCCGAACTACCTCCCCAGTACTGGGTGATGTCGGGGTTATCTTGCCACTAACCGCATAGGAGAGTTTTCGATGTCGGCCGTCTTAAGTATTCCAGAACTGATGCGATATATTTGTGACGACAACACCTCGGAGCTCAACTCCCCGGGACACTGCCACAACCCCTAATGACAGGAGGCATCGAGAACAATGTTCTCGTCAGAAAGACATCGGAACAATCCAAACAATACTCGCGTGATCCTAAAAAAAATTTGGTGCAATTTTGAGAGTAGAAGAGATAAGAGTAATCGTCAGGAGTCCTCACCAGAATGAAAAGAGATGAGGAGCAAAGAAATCCTACTCTCCGATATATATATAGGACTCAAAACATTTTAAGTGTGTGCCTAGACTCGACCGTCAACGATTCGATCAAACAGTGGGGGATCCTAGGTCGGAGAAGGCTCTGAATACCAACTTGTAATGCCCAGGATGGGACTATACCTCCTACGTGTCGAGGCACGACTTAAAGGTATAAGCCCATTCTGGAATGATCTCAAGTTTGGTATCTTTGCACGACTCATGTAAAAGAGGGATTAAATTGCAAAAGGAGATAGTTGGCTTACACTCGCCACTTCACACAATACATTACATAAACAAACATCATCCAAAACATCACAACCTGACTACGGGTGAAGATCCAAAAGAAAGATACCAAAACATAAAGTCACAGGTCAGAATCGCCCCTAGTAGAAACCACTACTGATCGTCGAAAACGTCACAAGCATACGGCCACTCTCTTCATCGAGCTCCCAGTGAAGTACTTGAACCAGCTCCTGCATCATTCTCTGCTGAACCTGCACCTGGTGTTGTAGTATCTGTGAGCCACGAGGACTCAGCAATCCCATAACCATGGGTATCAACACTAGCAAAGCTTTATGGGTAGGAAGAGGTAAAGTGGTGAGGTTGCAGCAGCGGCTAAGCATAGTATGGTGGCTAGCTTACGAGTACAAGAATGAGATGAGCATCTACGCAAACGGTCGCAAACTAGTAGTGATCGCTAAAGATCCTGAACTACCTATGAGTCAAACATAACCCCACCGTGTTCTCTTCTCAAAGTGAAAAGAGACAGTCACGGTTACTCACACAGTTGTGTGTTTTACTTCGGATCCTCTGTCAAGTTTTCTACAACCGGACATTAACAAATTCCAATCTACCACATAACCGCGGGCACGGCTTTCGAAAGATCATGACCCTGCAGGGGTGTCCCAACTTAGCCCATCACAAGCTCTCACGATTAGCTGAAGTGTTAAATATAATATCATCACCCCTTATCTTAGGGAAAATCCGATCAGGCTCGGCTTCCCGGTGCACAAGACATTTCGACAATGGTAAAACTAGTCCAGCAAGACCTCCCGGTGTGTCGACACCCTGATAGTAGCCGCGTGTATCTCGTCTCAGGGCACAACCGGATGGGCGATTCTACAGGTTATACCAGATACCTCGAGTTTCCCCGTGGCGGCCCCGCAGAACCCCCGTTTGGGACCAACGCCATCAGCACTGGCCCCACCTGCTATGTAGAAAGAATCCTCGGGTAGCGCTAACTCCCTATGCAATTTAATTAATTAATTAAGTTATTATGAGGCAAATTAAAACCAATGTTGGGCCTTGCTGGAAGAGTTTTATTCAAAGACGAACTGTCAAGGGGTCCCCATCCACCCATCGTGTAAGGAACGCAAAATCAAGGAACATAATGCCGGTTTATCGGCGCCTAAGGTGGCATGAGTGGAACAAAACACCGAGCAAAAGGCCAAGCCTTCCACCCATGCCCAGTATATAGGTGTGTTAATAATAATTATAGATATTGTGATATACCAACAACAAGTTCCCTCCTGGAACGAACTTCATCTTCACCTGCAACTAACATTGCCATAAGAGGGGCTGAGCAAGCGGGTAACATAGCCAAACAGTGGTTTTGCTAGGAAGGTGTCAAAAGGTTAGAGGTTTCATGGCAACAAGGAGAGGCTGACATAAAAGATGGGTAGCGCGACATGTAACGATAGCATCGAGACACTAAGCATGGCAATGGTAGTAAAGGTATCCAAGGGTATGATCATCTTGCCTGGGATTCCGCAAGGGAGAATAACGGATCCATGAGGTAGACGGAGCAACATAGTCAAGCGAATCCTCACAACTCCGGACGGAACCGAAGCTAACAAGAGAAGCAACCGAAAAGAAGCAAACAACACGGTAAACACACAATCATAAGCATGTCATGATGCACAAGCAAGCATGATGCATGTCATGTTTTAAATATGCATGGCATGGTAGAGTGCACAAACAAGTACTACAAGTTAAGTGGAGCTCAATATGCAATGAGTTGCATATTGACGAAACACCACATGTTATTTATTTAGTTGACTCTCGTTTATTTACAAGACAAGATTAAATGTTTGTTAACATGGCAAGAGGTGAATCAAAAGTAAACTACCTATCTAGTCAAGTTTAAATGAGGCCGGAATGACAAACAACAATTCCGGGAAAATCCCCATATGCATGTTTAGTAATTTAAGCAACAACAATTAACACATTTTTATGTTGTTAACATGATGCGGATGACATGATCAAGTTTATGCAATTTTATAGTAAAAGGTTAACATGAAGAGATATGAAGCACTTGTCACCGTGGTGGAAGAAAGGGTGCCACGGCAACGAACCGAAAATGGTGCAACGGCAATATCTCGGTTCCGGTAACTCGTTGAGAGACCGGTGCAAAAGATGATGGAGAGCGTGTCATGCAAGAAGAAAAGTGGGGTGATCCCGTCACCGGGTTCCCACGGGTCGGCGACGAGGCAACCGAGGAGCACGACAAAAGATGATACGGGCACGGAGCACACAAGGGAAACATCTCATACAACATGAGCATTCCACGGGTCATCGTCTCGGGGTTATACCTTCGGAACGTTCGTTCTCGGAGGGGTTCAAGTCGTAGAGGAAGTAGTGGTACACGGGTCGTAGAGGAAGTAGTCGTTCTCGTTTCCGAAGAGGTACTCGTTATGTAGCCGTTCACGTTCCGTATAGGTACTTGACGTTTCTCCTTGTAGTCGAACTTGACATCGGGCGTCGAGGTACTTGGCGATTCGTAGTGGTACTTGATGTCCGTAAGTTCCACGGGGTCCTCGAGGGTCGACGGTAGTCATTCACGAGTCGTCTTGTCATTTGGCGCCATCTTGGTATTGGCGACGGTAGTGGTACACGGCGCCGGTAGTCGTTCACGGAGCTCGTTTTTGTAGATGTTCGGGTCGTCGTGGTACTTGTCGGGGTCGGTCTTGGTTCTTGTGACGTAGTGGTACTTGGTGGAACCAAAGGCTCCGAGCTTCACAGAGGCAGCAACAAGGAGGCGAGACAAGTGGCCGGCTTCGGCCTTGGCGATGAGGCACGCGCGGGGCAGCAGCCTTGGCGGCGACGGCGGCGACCCTTGGCCGGCCGGGCTGCCGGACCTGCAGCAGCAAGGAGGCGAGGCGCAGGGTCGCGAGGCGCTGGCTGGCCGGCCGGGATGGAGAAGGGAGGCCGCAGGGAGGCGGCACGGGCATTGGCCTTGGCGCGCCGGGGGAGGAAAGATGGTGACCGGGGCCTGCTGGAGGTTGCTCGGGGCGCGGTGCTGCTAGAGACGCCGTGGCGCGGGGAGGGAGGAGGCAGGGCTGGCCCCGCAGGAGGAGGACGGGCACGAGGAGGCGGAGGGAGATGAGGGCTTGGGGAAGCCGTTGCCGGCGCGGCTCCTGGCCGGAGGCAGGGGCGGCTACGACGAGGGGCACAGGAGGCAAGGGGAGGCGAGGCGCGCGATGGGAGAGGAGCGAGGGACGAGCGGCGCTGCGAGGGGAGAGGGAGATCGAGGGAATCGGGGGAAAGGAGATGGTGCGGGCGAGGGGAGATCGGGCAGAGGGAGAGGCTGGCGGCGGGGGAAGAGGGACGAGAGGGAGAGGAGCGAGGAGTCGGGCTAGGGTTGGGGAGCGCTGGAGGCTGGGCCTCGGGAGGAGTTGGGCCGGCTGAGAGGGGAAGTGCCCGGCTGGGCCTTGGCTGTTGGGCCAGCTGCGGCTGGACCTTCCTTTTTTTTTCTCTTCTGCCATTTTCCAATTACAGAAAATAGCCATGAAGAAAAAGAGAAGAAATGAAGGGTTTGAAACAGAATTTGGACAAGAGGTTAATTTTACTGGCCTCGTAAAAATGTCCACGGTCCACGAAAAATAGGAGAGGCAAGAATGCAAGAGTAAAATTCGGACTCATTTGAATTAAATTCAAATGATTTGAATTAGGGCATGACTTAAAAGTGTCCAAAAGTGTTGAGGTTTTTGGAGGAACCTCGATAAACGGGAAAAGAAATATAGGGAGGGTTTTGACGGTGAAACTTGAATTAAAGAGGCATGGGGAAAATGCAAGTGTGTTATGGTGAATTCCAACAAATGGAATAATTATTTATAATAGCTCCATAATATTAGGAGGATATGTTATAAAGAGAAGTCATCCTTCATTCGATTTAAATGGACCGAAGGTCCACACAATTTATTTAAGTTGAGAAGAAAAGATTAATGACATGATGGCATGATGACATGATGCAATGCAAAATAAATAACACTAGCACAAAAGAAACACACGGGAGAACCCGGAACATCTGGAATCTTCTGGAATCTTCTGGGACGTTGGTCTTCGGGCGTCACACCGATGCTAAATGTAGCAATTGATTTGGCACCGGTTTTGACCTACATAGTGGAGGGTCTTAGTGCTATCAGTGCTATGTTATTAAATTTGTGCATGTTCATACTTGTTAGTACAAACTAGATAATACCCCGCGCGTTGCTGCGGAATAGATAGCAATATATACTAAAAATGATTTGATAGTATGAAACATGATTTTTCGAATTTAATATGAAAACTAAAACCGAATATACATATGATTTATTATATAAATATTGTTTATATTTAACAAAGTAGATTTTTTTCCATGCATGGTACATATGCTTTAGAATTGGCAAAAAATAATGAGCAAACCATATTATCCATTCAGCAAGTTAATCTATGATTTTGATGGGAACTTGTCCTTAGCACTTTAGGCTTAATTTTTGGCTTTGGCAATCTTGAACGATACTGAAATAAAGAAGACACTTTGGTAAACAATAATTGGAACCCAAATGGACTCTTCATATCTTTCATAAGATCAAACGAAGGCATGATGGTAAGGTGGCATGGGCTCGAACAATTTGAACAAACTTTTTAAACATGAATTATATATGGCTGGTCGACGGAACGAAGCAGATGCTGGGCACCGGCGACCAGCTGTAGGCGTGTTGTGGTTCCGTTAGGCGTGGCGCAGTGGCGCAACATGTAGCCCCATCTTGTCGTGATGGCGAGTGGCGTGCTTACAATGAGGCGATGGCTGCTTATATGTAGCACTTTCTTCCACATATGTAGGGTAATGGAGGGGGAGGTAATGAGATGTGGTGAATGTTGCCGTTTCATCTCGATATGTTGCTGACGTTTCATGGGGCGTGGGTCATGGCGGCATCTAGCAGAAGACAAAACGACGGGGAAGACGAACCCCATCGACCTACAGTGATAAACCGGGTAGATTGATTTTTAATTTTGTTTCGAAAGGGTAGATTGGTTGGATGCGTTACTTTTTTTAGCGAAATTAAATACGTTAGTTATATTGGAGAGCAACTAGTTAACGAGCGCTTCTTCGGGAGGCTCGCAGCGATCAGCACCACTTAGCGCGTTCTCAGCCATTCGCCACGTGTCGCGCTCTGGACGCTCCCTCCGGATTTTATTATTTTTATTTTTCCGCACGCGTTTTCGGCTTATTGAACGGGTTTTTTCTCAGTTTTTTTCTACGTTTTGATTTTCCATCGGTCTTCCTTAACTTTTCGATGAAAAAAAATCAATTTTTTATATGTGCGAAAAATACGTTTTTTTTCCGCGAAAGTCACGGTTTTGCTTCTGCGAGAGGCACGGTTGTGCTTTCGCGAGAGTCACAGCCGTGCCTCTCGGAAAGGGGAAACAACACGTTTTCTGTTTTTCTTTTCTTTCGCGAGAGTCACGGTTTTGCTTCCGCGAGAGGCACAGTCGTGCTTTCATGAGAGTCACGGCCGTGCCTCTCGGAAAGGAAAAAAATAGTTTTGCTAGAACTCATCTAGCTGAGTTTTAGTTATGTCTCATTCACTTTTATAGCCATTGGATGTGATGCTATAAGATACATGTGTACTGATGTGGGTTGGTGCTCATTTCTATCTGTTTTTGTTTTCTGGGTGAATGAGATCAATTTATGTCTCATCTAGATTTGTTCTAGGCACTCCCAAAAAACGCGTTTTCTGTTTTTTTTCTTTCGCGAGAGTCACGGTTTTGCTTCCGCGAGAGGCACGGCTGTGAATTCGCGAGAGTCACAACCGTGCCTCTTTCGGAAAGGGAAAAACACGTTTTCTATTTTTTTCTTTCGCGAGAGTCACTGTTTTGCTTCCTCGAGAGGCACGGTTGTGCTTTCGCGAGAGTCACGGCCGGGCCTCTCGGAAAGGGGAAAAAACGTGTTTTCTGTTTTTTTTTATTTTTTCGCGAGAGTCACGGTTTTGCTTCTGCAAAAGGCACGGTTGTGCTTTCGCGAGAGTCACGGCCATGCCTCTTTCGGAAAGGAAAAAACGCGTTTTCTATTTTTTTTTCTTTCGCGAGAGTCACGGTTTTGCTTCCGCGAGAGGCACGGTTGTGCTTTTGCGAGAGTCACGGCCGTGCCTCTTTTGGAAAGGGAAAAACCAGTGCGCCCGGTTTGGTTTTTTCGTTCGTTTTTTTCGTGAAAAAAAAGTTCGTCAAAACCTATCAACATGGGATCTTGTTTTGAAGATCTCGACGCGAGGAATTCAACGGTGAAAACGGTTCGAGATTTGGACGCATGGTTTAAGAGATAAAACATTTTGAATAAACTAATCTACGAAAAAAAGGAAAAACGCTCATGTTGCGACAAATGGTGCGCCACTTGTCGCAACATGAGGTTTGAGAATGATCTTTGCAACAAATACTCATAATTAGTGATTTCGGTTATATTGGCTTTAGATCGGACAACCAAGCCCATTTAGATAGATGGCACACGTGCAAAACCGAAAGCCTTACACTAACTGGCCCGTTGGACATTAGATGCAAAAATCCTAGCTTCGCCGTGTTTTTTTTACATTGTCATTCATGCAGCAGTGGGATAATTAGCGATTAGTGAGACGTGGCTGCACCATGGTTGGGTTTGAATGGTTGTTACAGCGGAAATGGAAGTACTAACCACCGGAACATGGTTGCTGACATGGCATGTGTGTTGTGGTTAGATGGATGCATGTCAAGAGATATAAAGTAGTGGACCTACTTGATAATGTGGATAGCTTGCATGTTAAGATAAATAGGATAGTGAGAATGAATCTCTTAGGTATATAGGATTTGATGTCATTCAAATATTGTCGCTATGTTGTTGTAGTTCTGTCTAGCTTCCTCATTAAATGGTCAATTTGTTATTATACATGACTAAGAACTTGTGGCGTTGTTGCAGTTAATTATAGCTTGTGATGTTTCTGAATTTGGTTGTTGTCTCAGTAACAATTAATTCATTTGCACTCTGAACTTTTTGAGAATGTATTTCATAATTAATGTGTTTCTGAATATGTATGTGGTGATTTTCTAAGTTGCTAGAAATCCATTTTTCCCTATAATTGTAATTGGCTTAGTTGTAAATATTATTGGATAGACGGAAGTGTTCTTACTTGGAGTGTATTGATCATGAATGGCCACAATCCTTGAAGATGTTCCTAGCAAAGCTTTCAAGCATGTATGAGGAAAAGAATAAAGATAGGCTTAGAGAAAATGTTGTCCACGCGGAAGAATATTTCAAGATACAAGAAAAAAGAGGAAGATGGAGAATGGGCTCATATTTTTTAAATTCGACTTTGCTGAGATGGTGTTTGAGAAGGAGGATGCACTTTCCCTGTTGGGCACTGCAAAACAAACTCTTAAAGAACTGAAAGCAGAGTGTGACGCCCCCGATTTGACCGTACACTAATCATGCACGCAAATGTGTACGGCCAAGATAAGGGACTCACTGGAAGATATCACAACACAACTCTAGACACAAATTGAAATAATACAAGCTTTATATTACAAGCCAGGGGCTTCGAGGGCTCGAATCCATAAGCTCGAATACACAAGAGTAAGCGGAAGCAATAATATCTGAGTACAGACATAAGTTAAACAAGTTTGCCTTAAGAAGGCTAGGACACAACATCAACAATTGAAAACGCAAGGCCTCCTGTCTGGTACCTCCTAACAACTCCTCGAAGCTGAACTCCACGTGGAAACATCCTCGGGATCCTCTGGCTCCTAGACTCCACCGATCTGGTTGCATCATCCGAGAAGAGAGGAAAAGGGGGGAAAAGGGGGGAGCAAGGAAACCATGAGTACTCATCCAAAGTACTCGCAAGCAAGGATCTACACTACATATGCAATGATATCTGTGTAAAGGGGGTGATATCTGTGGGCTAAACTGCAGAATGCCAGAATAAGAGGGGGATAGCTAGTCCAATCGAAGACTACGCTTCTGGCAACCTCCATCTTGCAACAATAGAAGAGAGTAGATAGAATGTAACAAGTATCAATGCTTCTGGCAGCCTCCATCTTGCAGCAGTAGAATAGAATAGATGGTAAGTTCACCAAGTAACATCGTATAGCATAATTCTACCCGGCGATCCTCCCCTCGTCGCCTTGTGGGAAAATGATCACGGGGTTGTATCTGGCACTAGTAAGGGTGTGTTTTATTATGTATACGATTCTAGTTGTCATGAGGTCGGAGTACAACTCCGGTTCGTCCTTTTACCGAGGGACACGGCTATTCGAATAGATAAACTACCCTACAGGGGTGCACCACATTACCCAGCATGCTCGATCCCATTTGGCCGGACACACTTTCCTGGGTCATGCCCGGCCTCGGAAGATCAACACGTCACAGCCCTACCTAAGCATAGCAGAGAGGTCAGCACGCCGGTCTAAGTCCTAAGCGCGCAGGGGTCTGGGCCCATCGCCCATTGCACACCTGCACGTTGCGAGGGCGGCCGATAAGCATACCTAGCCGCTCCTAATACCATAGCAACATTCCAGTCCAATCCGGCGCGCGCCGCTCAGTCGCTGACCTCAAGAAGGCCTCGGCTGATACGACGACGTCGAGTGCCCATAACTATTCCCACGTAGCTGGTTAGTGCGTATAGGCCAATGGCCAGACTCAGATCAAATACCAAGATCTCGTTAAGTGTGTTATTATGAAATAACTGCGGACAACGACCAGGGCCAGGCCCACCTGTCTCCTAGGTGGTCGTGACCTGCCTTGTCGCTCCGCCACAAAGTAACCATCAAGGGGCTGCCGGGAACCCAGGCCCACCACTAACTGTGTGGAACCACCTGCCCCTTTAGCCCCCTTCTCCGAATCATCATCATGAGTATGTAATAGTATAGTATATACCCGTGATCACCTCCCGAAGTGATCACGGCCCGCTAGTATAACATGCCAGATGGACAAGAATGTAGGGCCACTATTGGAATACTAGCATCCTATACTAAGCATTAGGATAGTAGGTAAATGTATCAACAGTTGTAGCAACAATGACAGGCTATGCAACAGAATAGGAGCTATCGCATCAACAATAGTAGCAAACCTAATGCAAGAATAAGAGAGAGGAGAATGGGCGATATCTGGTGATCAAGGGGGGTGGGGGCTTGCCTGGTTGCTCAGACGAGAATGAGGGGTCGTCGTCGATGCAGGCGATCACCGAGGCAGCATCAGTCTCGCGGTCTACCGGAGAGAAGAGTGGTTAGAAACAATACATACAAAGCATACATATGCAAAAAGGAAGCACGACATGTCAACACACAGTGCTAGGGTGCTCTAACGCGGTGCAACACGATACCGGCGAATGGGGACAACATCCGGGAAAGTATTCCCGAAGTTTGGCTTTTTCGGACAGATGAATCGGAGGTGGAAAGTTGGATGTTCGCTATGCTAGGAGCATGGGGCAGGCGACCGGGCCGAGTATTCGGATTCGTCTCGTCGAGCTACGGTTTATTTTCTATTAATTTTCAAAGTTTTGTTAACATTCTAGAATTTCAGGATTTAATTTAATTCGGCTTGACCAAGTCAAATTGAATAGTCAAAAGGAGAGTTGTGACCCCCATGTCATAGGCTTAGATATTTTTAATCTAATTTATCTTTTTATCTAACAGTAGGGTCCACATGTCATACACTACACCTAATCACTCCTTAGTCTAACTACTACTCCCTCTGTTCCAAAATAGATGACCCAACTTTGTAGTAACTTTAGTATAAAGTTGGGTCATCTATTTTGGAACGGAGGGAGTAGCTGCTAACCTAAACAGGACCCAGCCGGTCTCATCCAGAGACCCAGCCGGCCATACACACACATGGCCGCACACACACAACACGCAGCATGGCACACATCTCACCTACACAGAGCACGCACACAATGCTAGGGATTAAATCTGTTTTCTGTTTAACAAAAGATTGGATTTTGTGATTTTTATAGGATTTAAACCGTGCATCAAATGAATTTGATCCAATGGGGTAAATTGAAGTTTGTCATGTATACTTTCTAATATTATTTTTACCGATGTTAACAGCTGTTTAGACATTGTTTAGAGGGTGTCTAGAGGGTTTAAAAACGTTGCAGTAGCAAAGCAATCTACCGCTACATTAACTGAATGTTACTGTAGCAGAGCAGCAGTCAGCGGAGCAGTGGCTAGCAGGCGGGCGCGGGCGGCGGCAGCCGCGGTCGGCTGCGCACGGGGGCAGTGCGAGGAGTGGCGGGGCAAGGCAGGAGCCACACACATACACTGCACGCACCACACATAGCCATGGTCATGGTCATGGCCATGACCATTAGCGGTAGTACGCAGCGAGGCCGAGCGGCATTAGAGCTTGCTAGCAGCAGTAGCAGCAGGCAGCAGCACGCGGCTTGGGAGGCACGTGTGCGGCCAGGGCGCACACGGGACGCGAGCAGGGAAGCCCTGGGCACGGCCAAATGTGCACAGGAGCGCGATCGCGGGGCGGTGAGCGCGGCTTGCGCGAGCTCAGCCGCGGCCAGCGCGGCCGTGGGACGCGGGCGAGGCGCACGGGCGTGCGACCGAGGGCGGGCATGGGGCGGGCGCAGGGGCTGCCTAGGGCTGGCGACGAGCATAGCCAGGGCAAGAGGCGCGGGTGCGGCTGCGGGATGGGGAGTGCGAGCTCACAAAGAACTCCAATGTGGCAGCTACGATGGCCTACGGCTACAGGGTGGGGATCGAGAGAGTAGCTCACTGGGAGGTGGTTGGCGTGCTCGGGGAGGTCGGGGTGGCGCCGGAACTGCGGCAACCAGCGACGAACGCCGACGACCGTGGCGGAGTAGATCGGCGATGGCGAGGCGTACGGGGCGTCTTCTCTCGATTTTCTGCAGGGAGAAAACGCGGTCAACGATGGCGATCCTCCTGGACTCGTCGGCGTGACGAACGATGGCCCGTGGCCGCGTGTACGGCGACGACACGACGATGGTTACGCTCGGACGAGCTATAGATTGAGAGAGAGGGGCGAGGAGGGGAAAGACTGGGGCCTAGGGTTCACAGAGGGCAGCGGGGCTCATCTTGAGGGCGTCGGAGAGGTCTGGGAAGGCCGACACGTACACCATGCCGGCTATGGCGCCGATGGATGGCCGCCACGCCCTCCTCTGCCTCTATAGCGAGAGGTCGAAGAAAAGGCCGTGGTGTTGGGCTGGGCTGCACTGTGGCCACGTCTGGGCCTAGTGCACAGTAATGTATTTTGTTTCAATCTTTTCCCTGTCTGTTAATTGCTATAGCTCTTGTTTTATACTCCCTCCGTCCCAAAATTCTTGTCTTAGTTTTTTCTAAATAGGGATGTATCAAGTCACGTTTTAGTATTAGGTACATCCGTATCTAGAAAAATTTAAGACAAGAATTTTGGGACGGAGGGAGTATTTATTTTCAGCAACAAATGATTTTAGTTATGCATGGTACTCCACACATAATCCAAATTCAATAGTTTGGTGCTTCACACAAAGTTTCATTTAGTTTGGGAAAAGTAAGAACATTTGTTGTAATTTAAACGACCAAATTAAATGTTGCTGGTCCGCTAAAATATTACTAGGTCCAAAATTAAAAACCAATTTGAGTTGATTTCTTTATGATAATTACCTGAGGATTATTTGCAACAATACAAACATTTTTGTTCATCTGTTTGTAGAAGTAACAATTTGACTTAAAATGAAATTTGAATATGATTTTAATTTTCCTCATGTGGAATTTGGCTTAACAAAAAGGTGATGACTTGGCACCATTACTGTGAGGTTACTGTAGGTTGTCACTGGGGTTGTTACAAATCTCCTCGACTACAAGAAATCTTGTCCTGAGATTTTAAGAGGTGGAGTAAAGGGGGGGGGGGCGTTCTGGTTACAAAAGTCTAACAGATCTTCTCGGTCTTGGTTGCCCTTCTTGAAAAGGTCGATACATTACATTTATGTCTTCATTCCTCTGTTTCAGGTCATCATGATGAAGTCGTCATGCTTTCTTCGGGGTCTCCATCGTACTTACGAATAGGAATGGGGGAGCTCGGCGATGATAGAATGTTATAAGGGTAACCATCTAGGGTTATTCCATGAATGAACATATGAGTATCTCTCGAGTTGGAACTCAGGAAATACATCAAGAGAATTAAAGTTGGCATGAGAAATTTGAAGCGGTAGGCAAATGTTCGATGCTTGAAACAGAGGGTGAGAGGGGTTCAGAGCAATGAAATAAATATCGCGCCTGACACCGGAATAGAATAAGTGAGGGAATGTGGCTCGTAAAATACATATGAATACAAGTGCAAAGTATACTTCCGAATAAAGGTTATATAGGAGAGTCAGGTTTCGATCTAGTGGAACTGTGTGTTATGGGCCCACCATGTGGGTTAAAAGTAGGAAGGGCGCCGACATCTTGCACGGTCATGAAAGCAAGGCATGTCAGGGGATAGCCTATCAGTTATGCTGGCAACAACGTTGGTTCCAAGGCGAGGGATAAAGAGAACCATTTATTTGCTCGTTGAAACAAGGCGGACCAAAAGGCATAGTTCTCGTCCATCGGTGGTTACTGGTATGTTGTCAACAATAGTAACATGGTCGTACTGATAGAGGGTACGCCGAGGTGTTTCATAAGGAGCGAATTATTACTGCTTAGATTATATGTATATCATAAGAAAGGTTGAACAAACCAATAGAAAGGAAAATATAACTATCAGTTTAAACAAACCAATGGAAAGGATAATTTGTTTGAACACAAATAATAGGAGCATATCCTAAGTCGGATAACAAGGAACTCAAGGTATAACACAAAATAAGAACGTCTTTTGTGTTGGAGGTAATGCAAGAATGTTGTCCATGTTAATATAATTCATCGAGGGGAAAGGATGGTATTTCCCATCACAAATTAGATTCACAATTTGGAAGAAGGCAAATCATTGTTGATGTTGATCACGACACATTTGTCGAGAGATTTTATTAAGATGTAATCGATCGGAGATGACATCAGGTCAAATGAATGATGGAGTGAATGTTACTGAAACCACTAGTACAATACAAACTTGAAATGAAGCTTGACGTTCAAGGCGAAAATGATATGACGAGGAAGATCGATGTAATCATAGCTCACCGTCGCAAATTGTGTTCCTGGAAGAGGGATTAGGTAGCATAGTTAAAATTTAGTACAATAATGATATAGCCAATCGGGCTAGGAATGACTTGAAGGATTATTAAACTCGTAAGCAACGAAAATTATTTAAGAGTTATCGAATCAGAGTGTGGAATCGATTCACTTGTTGGTGGCCTCTAGTGACTAATAAGTCAGAACCCGGGGGAAATCTGAATTCGGTGAGAAGCAACACTAGATGAATACTCATACGAAGCAACACATTTCTTTGATATCCTTGAGATACCAGAGGGTAATACTCAAAGGAAGATCAAAATAGAGGTTGCTGAGATTATCGATTTGTAGAAGGTAAGTGCTTTAACTTGTTCTAGAAATGGAATCAAGGAGAAAATATGATCGGAATCACGATTGTAAATGATCACTTCACAGATACCAGATGATAATTTATCAAGGAAATAGTTATTAATAGAAGAAGCTTCCATGATAGGAACTACATCATGTCCATGGGCATGAACACAAAGTTCAAGGTTGACTCCCACTTCTATGATGCATAACCTTTCATTCACTTCTCGCCTTCAACGA
This sequence comes from Secale cereale, assembly GCA_902687465.1. Lineage (NCBI taxonomy): Eukaryota > Viridiplantae > Streptophyta > Magnoliopsida > Poales > Poaceae > Secale > Secale cereale. The sequence goes on from LR738710.1 coordinate 879,846,864, forward strand.
AGTTGTAGTGTTGAAAATTTATCTGACATAACAACAGTAGAGTATGACCCGTAGTAGTTTCCGGGTTCATATAGATTAGGGAAGGCATAGATTCAACCCATCGGGGCATCTTAGGCACATACTATGCAAACTTCAGGAGCAAAAATACAGCTCGAAAGCATAGCATGGTTGAGAAAGCAGATGATATAATTTACTCAAGGCATTATATATCATGGCAGAACTCATAAGGTGGTTGAATATGAAGGACGATGTTAGATAAAATCCAACAAAGGATCCGGTGGTCTACAAGGGATCTGATGTGAGCATCTGTACTCAACCAGAAGAAGAAAGAATGCAAGGATATCAGTTTATAGAAACAAATGACTAATTCAGAACTCAAATGCAAAGGACTTATGATTTCCAAATCAAGGGATCAGAGGCAAACACTCTGATTAAGGATGGGTAAGTTGAAATGACTTAGGGTTACAATCGATGATAGTTTGATTGGCGAGAGTCACCTCATATTCGGAATGTCGTCCGAGCTAGAAGAATGGATTCTAGTTTGATTGATGATTGCGATTATTTACAACCTATTGAATCAATAAGATCAGAAAGTCATTTGCAATTTTTTTAATGAAATTGATATACATATGGAATTAACCATAATGCAAGCAAGTAAAACTTTCCAGAGCAATAGGTTGCTGAGGATTTTTGGAAGATCAAATAGTATTTAGAAGACATTTTGAAACACAAGAACAATTGGAGATTAGCGGATACTCGGTAAGTGCGAGGAATTATCCATAGGTTCATGTGGCAAAGAACCGCAAGGCAGTAGGCACAAGGTATTCTTGGACCAACAAATAGAATTTTGGGGTATCTTGTAATAACAAGGTCAGCGAGGAATGATTGAAAGAATGGCAAGTGTAAGTAGTTTTCCATAGGGACTTATCGGTGGTAGGGAATTGCAAAGGCGATGAGCACAAGGTCTCGGGAAAACATCGAGGAGTATCTTCAGAAACTTCTGGTGAAGCGGACGATCATTTGGATTGAGGGGCTCTCCGTGAGGAAGTAGTTACGAGAACCTAGAGCTAGATTTAGCAAAATTGTTCAACCTGAGTAGAAGAGAGATCAGAGTCCCAGAGTAAAGAGGAGGAGCAAAATATCCTAATACCACCCAATGGCGACGTGGGCCCGTAAGCCACACAACCATGTTAGTAAACCAGTTTTTTAATACTAGACTCAACTTCGGCCAAGGAGTTGGAAAGGGGGTTCCTATAGGAAGTCGGCTCTGATACCAACTTGTGACGCCCCCGATTTGACCGTACACTAATCATGCATGCAAATGTGTACGACCAAGATCAAGGACTCATTGGAAGATATCACAACACAACTCTAGACACAAATTAAAATAATACAAGCTTTATATTACAAGCCAGGGGCCTCGAGGGCTCGAATACACAAGAGTCAGCGGAAGCAATAATATCTGAGTACATGCACAAGTTAAACAAGTTTTCCTTAAGAAGGCTAGCACAAAACATCAACGATCGAAAAGGCAAGATCTCCTGCCTGGGACCTCCTAACACCTCCTCGAAGCCGAACTCCACGTAGAAATATCCTCGGGATCCTCTGGCTCCTAGACTCCATCGATCTGGTTGCATCATCCGAGAAGATAGGAAAAAAGGGGGAAAAGGGGGAGCAAAGCAACCGTGAGTACTCATCCAAAGTACTCGCAAGCAAGGATCTACACTACATATGCAATGATATCTATGTAAAGGGGGTAATATCTGTGGGCTAAACTGCAGAATGCCAGAATAAGAGGAGGATAGCTAGTCCAATCGAAGACTATGCTTCTGGCAACCTCCATCTTGCAACAGTAGAAGAGAGTAGATGGAATGTAACAAGTATCAATGCTTCTGGCAGCCTCCGTCTTGCAGCAGTAGAATAGAATAGATGGTAAGTTCACCAAGTAACATCGTATATCATAATCCATCCCGGCGATCCTCCCCTCGTCGCCCTGTGGGAAAGCGATCACCGGGTTGTATCTGGCACTAGTAAGGGTGTGTTTTATTAAGTATCCGGTTCTAGTTGTCATGAGGCCGGAGTACAACTCTGGGTCGTCCTTTTACCGAGGGACACGACTATTCAAATAGATAAACTTCCCTGCAGGGGTGCACCACATTACCCAGCACGCTCGATCCCATTTGGCCGGACACACTTTCCTGGGTCATGCCCGGCCTCGGAAGATCAACATGTCATAGCCCTACCTAAGTACAACAGAGAGGTCAGCACACCGGTCTAAGTCCTAAGTGCGCAGGGGTCTGGGCCCATCGCCCATTGCACACCTGCACGTTGCAAGGGCGGCCGGTAAGCAGACCTAGCCGCTCCTAATACCATAGCAACATTCCAGCCCAATCCGGCGCGCGCTGCTCAGTCGCTGACGTCAAGAAGGCTTCGGCTGATACCACGATGTCGAGTGCCCATAACTATTCCCACGTAGCTGGTTAGTGCGTATAGACCAATGGCCAGACTCAGATCAAATACCAAGATCTCATTAAGCGTGTTATTATGAAATAATCACGGACAACGACCAGGGCCAGGCCCACCTGTCTCCTAGGTGGTCATGACCTGCCCTGTCGCTCCTCCACAAAGTAACCATCAAGGAGCTGCCGGGAACCCAGTCCCACCACTACCTGTGTGGAACCACCTGCCCCTTCAGCCCCCATCTTCGAATCATCATCATGAGTATGTAATAGTATAGTATATGCCCGTGATCCCCTCCCGAAGTGATCACGACACGATAGTATAGCATGACAGACGGACAAGAATGTAGGGCCACTAATGGAATACTAGCATCCTATACTAAGCATTAGGATAGTAGGTAAAGGTATCAACAGTTGTAGCAACAATGATAGGCTATGCAACAGAATAAGAGCTATCGCGTCAACAACAGTAGCAAACCTAATGCAAGAATAAGAGGGAGGAGAATGGGCGATATCTGGTGATCAGGGGGGGCTTGCCTGGTTGCTCAGACGAGAATGAGGGGTCGTCGTCAATGCAGGCGATCTCCGAGGTAGCATCAGTCTCGCGGTTTACCGGAGAGAAGAGGGTGAAGAAACAATAAATACAAAGCATACTGATACGTCTCCAACGTATCTATAATTTTTGATTGCTCCATGCTATTATATTATCCTTCTAGGATGTCTTATGGGCTTTATTATACACTTTTATATGATTTTTGGGACTAACCTATTAACCCAGAGCCCAGTGCCAGTTTCCGTTTTTATCCAATTTTAGGGTTTTACAGAAAAGGAATATTAAACGGAGTCCAATTGACGAGCCATTTTTTATGATTTTTTCTGGACCAAAAGAAGCCCCCGAAGGAAAAGAGTTGGTCCAGGAGAGCCACGGGCTGCCCTCGATGGTGGAGAGTGCGCCCTGGGCAGGGGGCGTGCCCCCTATCTCGAGGACGGCCCGTAGCTCCCCTTTACTTGGCCCCGACTCCAAAAAATCCTATAAATACTGAAACCTTCGGAAATTAACCTAGATCGGGAGTTCCGCCGCCGAAAGCCTCTTTAGCCACCGAAAAAAAATCTACACCCGTTCTGGCACCCTGCTAGAGGGGGGAATTCCTCTCCGGTAGCTATCTTCATCATCCCGGCGCTCTCCATGACGAGGAGGGAGTAGTCCACCCTCGGGGCTTAGGGTATGTATCATTAGCTATGTGTTTGATCTCTCTCCCTCTCTCGTGTTCTTGACATGGCACGATCTTGATGTATCGCGAGCTTTGCTATCATGAAAGAGGCCAGAGAATTCTTTGCTCAATACGGAGTAGATGCCGGTCGACCTCCTATAGAGGCTATCTTGTTCAATCAAGAAGACCTTATGCGTTTGCGATCTCCTGATCATGTTGCTTTTATTGAAAACCTTAGAAAAAAGGTTCCTGTTGAGATCTTGATTGATAGAATTTCTGAGATAAACGATGACTTTGCTGTTAAAAATAATGGGTTAGGCTTCTCCCTTGAACGAAGGCTTATGGCCTTCTGCCAAAAGAATGCCTATAATGATGAATTGGTCATCCACTACAAAGGGCCGAAGGAGGAACCCGTTCCTCCCGAGATTGATGTAGGGGACTTTTGTCCCATTAAATTCAGCCCTTTTGATTACTTTTGCTTGCCACAAAGGAAGCTTGCTGCTGAACGTAGGGAATATGAGATGAGCTTTCGCGACATATCGTACCACTATGGCTATCCCTAGATCTATCTTGTATCGTGCCTAGCTAGGGGCGTAAAACGATAGCGCTTGTTGGGAGGCAACCCAATTTTAAGTTTTTTGCTTTTGTTGCCGTTAGGGAATAAATATTGCATCTAGCCTCTGATTAGATGTGTTTTCATGTTTTGAGTGTGTGACGCCCCCGATTTGTCCGTACACTAATCATGCACGCAAATGTGTACGACCAAGATCAAGGACTCACTGGAAGATATCACAACACAACTCTAGACACAAATTAAAATAATACAAGCTTTATATTACAAGCCAGGGGCCTCGAGGGCTCGAATACAAAAGCTCGAAAACACAAGAGTCAGCGGAAGCAACAATATCTGAGTACAGACATAAGTTAAACAAGTTTGCCTTAAGAAGGCTAGCACAAATATAGCAACGATCGAAAAGGCAAGGCCTCCTGCCTGGGACCTCCTAACTACTCCTCAAAGCCGAACTCCATGTAGAAACATCATCGGGATCCTCTGGCTCCTGGACTCCACCATCTGGTTGCGTCATCCGAGAAGAAGGGAGAAAAGGGGAAAAGGGGGAGAAAAGCAACCGTGAGTACTCATCCAAAGTACTCGCAAGCAAGGATCTACACTACATATGTAATGATATCCATGTAAAGGGGGGGGGGGGGTA
>LR738710.1:879862848-879907218 GCA_902687465.1 Secale cereale
GGGGGAGTGGACCGAGAGGGGGAATGGGGGCTGGCGGTGGTGTGATAATGCGAGCGAGGGGGGCGGCTGGGCCGGATGGCCTAGGTGGCCAGCTGGGCCACGGCCTAGCAGGGGGTTCTTCTCTATTTTTCTTTTTTTTGTTTTACTTTTTCTTATTTTCTTTTCTGTTTTTATTTTACTTTCTTTTTAGTCTAGTTTTTAACTAATATTAAAATGATCCCTAATTTAGTAATACCTCAAAAGTTTGTTGTTATAATAACATACTCTATACTATTTTATTTATTTAAAATGCTTTTGAATATTTGTTCCTGTCACTTATTATATTTGTTTAGTGCATTTATATACTTTATAAAAAGTGTGGTTTCTCCACCAATATTACATATGATTTAGTTGCCACCTATATACCATTTTAGTTTTGACGTTTGAAAACTTTTATTGTTTACTTCATTTTGAATTTGAATTTCGAACCGGTTTCAAACTAACACGAGATTATCAACAGTAATTTGCGGTGACGTGTCGTCATTAGTAGAGGGTTACTGTAGCTTAACTATCCGGGTGTCACAGAGTGTTTGTGCCAAGTAGAACCTTTGGTAAGACTTGTGTGAAGTTTATATGATCTTGCTGTGAAAAACAGAATCGTTAGCACTCGCTAAAGTAGTTGTGAGATTTTACTGGAGCTTGCTTTTTAGTTGATTCTTTTTGCTGCTGATTGGTAGACAAATTGTGCAAATTTACCAATTTAGTTTGAATTTTTTGGAGTTCCAGAAGTAGGCGAACCCTGCAGATTACTACAGACTGTTCTGTTTTTCGTGTGTTGTTTGCTTATTCCGATGCATCTATGAGTAATATTGGAGGATATGAACCATAGATAACTTGGAGTACAGTAGGTTTAACACCAATATAAACAAAGAATGAATTCATTGCTGTACCTTTGAGTAGTGGTTTGTTTTCTCTTACTAGCGGAGCTCACGAGAATTTTTGTCTAAGTTTTGTGTTGTGAAGTTTTCATGTTTTGAGTATTGCTTTGATGGACTATGGAACAAGGAGTATCAAAGGCCTAAGCTTGGGGATGCCCATGGCACCTCAAGTAAATTCAATATAATCAAAAGCCTAAGCTCGGGGATGCCCCGAGAAGGCATCCCCTCTTTCGTCTTCATCCATCGGTAACTATACTTGGAGCTATATTTTTATTCGCAACATGCTATGTGTTTTGCTTGGAGCGTCTTGTATAATTTGAGTCTTTGCTTGTTAGTTTGCCACAATCATCCTTACTGGACACACCTATTTGAGAGAGTTAAATATGGCCTAGAAATTATTAGAACACTCTATGTGCTTCACTTATATCTTTTGAGTTGAATAGTTTTTGCTCTAGTGCTTCACTTATATCTTTTAGAGCACGGTGGTGGTAATATTTTGTAGAAATTGTTGAACTCTCATGCTTCACTTATATCTATTTGAGAGTCTATTAAAACAGCATGGTAATGTGTTTAGGGTAAAGAAACTAGTCTTCACATGATAAACATCCAATGACAATGTAGTAAAAAAAATTCACACTAAGTGCATTGAATAGAATGAGATGTTGGATGCTTGATAATTGTTTTGAGATATGAGGATGGGGATATTAGAGTCATGCTAGTGGAGTTATTATGAAATTGAGAAATACTTGCATTAAGGTAAGTGATTCCCGTATCATGCACGTATGGTGAACCGCTATGTGACGAAGTTAGAGCATGAGGTATTTGTAGAGTGCCAAGGTCGGGGGCGCGCGATGGTTAACTCCTACCAACCTCCCCCCTAGGAGCATTGTAGATTGCTTTGTTTTGATGACTCGTAGATTTTTGCAATAAGTATATGAGTTCTTATGACTAATGTTTAGTCCATGGATTATACGCACTCTCACCATTCCACCATTGCTAGCCTCTCTTGTACCTCGCAACTTTCGCCGGTGCCATAAACCCACTATATATCCTTCCTCAAAACAGCCACCATATTGTTCCTCAAAATAGCCACCATACCTACCTATCATGGCATTTCCATAGCCATTCCGGGATATATTGCCATGCAACTTTCCACCGTAATGTTTATATGACACGCATCATATTGTCATATTGCCATGCATGATCATGTAGTTGACATCGTATTTGTGGCAAGGCCACCATGCATAATTTATCATACATGTCACTCTTGTTTCATTGCACATACCGGTACACCGCCGGAGGCATTCATATAGAGTCATACTTTTTGTTGAAGTATCGAGTTGTAATTTCGTGTTGTAATAAAAGTGTGATGATCATCATTATTAGAGCATTGTCGCATGGGAGGAAAGGCTGAATCTATAAAGCCCCTCCACAAAAAAAAAGAAAAAAAGAAAGGCCAAAGAAAAAAATAAAGGCCCAAAAAAAGAAAAAAAGGGAAAAAAGAAAAGAAAAAGGGACAATCGCTACTATCTTTTTCCACACTTGTGCTTCAAAGTAGCACCATGTTCTTCATTATAAAGAGTCTCATGCTTAGTCACTTTCATATACTAGTGGGAATTTTTCATTATAGAACTTGGCTTGTATATTCCAACGATGGGCTTCCTCAAATGCCCTAGGTCTTCGTGAGCAAGCAAGTTGGATGCACACCCACTAGTTTCTTGTGTTGAGCTTTCATTCATATTTAGCTCTAGTGCATCCGTTGCATGGCAATCCCTACTCACTCACATTGATATCTATTGATGGGCATCTCCATAGCCCGTTGATACGCTTAGTCGATGTGAGCCTATCTCCCTCCTTTTCGTCTTCTACACAACCACCACTATTCCACCCATAGTGCTATATCCATGGCTCACGCTCATGTATTGCGCGAAATTTGAAAGGTTTGAAAAGATAGAGTACGAAAACAAATGCTTGGCTGAAATCGGGGTTGTGCATGATATGAATATTTAGTGTGATAATAAGGGAGCATAGCCAACACTATATGATTTTGTAGGGATAACTTTCTTTAGCCATAGTATTTTGAGAAGACATGATTCCTTTGTTAGTATTGCTTGAAGTATTGTTATTTCTTATGTCAATATAGACTTTTATCTTGAATCTTTCAGATCGAAACATTCATGCCACAATTAAGAGAATTACATTGAAAAACTATATTGGTTAGCATTCCACACCAAAACTTCTTTCTTTATCATTTACCTACTCGAGGACGAGCGGAAATTAAGCTTGGGGATGCTTAATACGTCTCCAACATATCTATAATTTTTTATTGTTCCATGCTATTATTTATGAAGTCTTGGATGTTTAATGGGCTTTATTATTCACTTTTATATCATTTTTGGGACTAACCTACTAACCCAAAGGCCCAGTCCAGATTGCTGTTTTTGCCTATTTTAGGGTTTTGCTGAAAAGGAATATCAAACAGAGTCCAAACAGAATGAAACCTTCACGAGAGATATTTTTGGAGAAAATCACACACGGGAAACGTCAGGACCAAGTCAGGGGACAGAAGGGCTGCCCTCGAGGGTGGGGGGCGCCCCCCGTTCCCAGGGCGCGCCCCTGCCTCGAGGCTGGCCCGTGTGGCCCCCGGTGCCCTCCTTCTTCCTATATATACGTACGTACCCCAGTAACTCCATACGTAGAGAGAAAACCCTAATTCCACCGCCGTAGCTTCTGTTCCCGTGGAGATCCCATCTTGGAGCCTGTTCCGAGAGGGGGATCCATCACGGAGGCCTTCATCATCATCATCATCATCGCCCTCACCATGAGTTGTGAGTAGTTTACCACATACCTTCGGGTCCATAGCTAGCATCTAGATGGCTTCTTCTCTCTCTCTGGATCTCAATACAAAGTTCTCCTCGGTCTTCGAGGAGATCTATTCGATGTAATCTCTTTTTGCGGTGTGTTTGTCGAGATCTGATGAATTCTGAGTTTATGATCAAGGTTATCTATGAAAGATATTTGGTTCTTCTCTGAACTTTTTATGTGTGCTCATAATATCCTTGCAAGTCTCTTCGAATTATTGGTTTGGTTTGGCCTACTAGATCTTTTGTTCTTGCAATGGGAGAAGTGCTTGGCTTTGGGTTCAATCTTGCGGTGTCCTTTCCCAGTGATAGTAGGGGCAGCAAGGCACGTATTGTATTGTTGCCATTGAGGATAAAAAGATGGGGTTTTCATCATATTGATTGAGTTTATCCCTCTACATCATGTCATCTTGCTTAAGGCGTTACTCTGTTCTTCTGAACTCAATACACTAGATGCATGATGGATAGCGGTCGATGTGTGGAGTAATAGTAGTAGATGCAGGCAGGAGTCGGTCTACTTGTCTCGGACGTGATGCCTATATACAATGATCATGCCTAGATAGTCTCATAATTATTCGCTTTTCTATCAATTGCTCGACAGTAATTTTTCTACCCGCCGTAGAATACCGCTATCATGAGAGAAGCCACTAGAGAAAACTATGGCCCCGGGTCTATTCTCAACATATCAATCTACATCTACTTTACTTTTCTTGCTTTTATTAGCTGTTTTATTAAAGAAAAAATACCAAAAATATAATTATCATCTCTATCAGATCTCACTCTCGTAAGTGACCGTAAAGGGATTGACAACCCCTTATCGCGTTGGCTACGAAGTTCTTATTTGTTTGTGCAGGTGTGAGGGACTGGCGCGTGGTCTCCTACTGGATTGATACCTTGGTTCTCAAAAACTGAGGGAAATACTTACGCTACTGTGCTGCATCTCCCTTTCCTCTTCGAGGGAATACAACGCAAGCTCAAGAGGTAGCAAGTACTAGAAGAAGAATTACATAGAATGCTTGGCATAAAATATGTGAATGATGAGCATGATTGCAATGTTGTTAGTATAAATTCTTCGAATACCCATGATGCTAATGATATGCAAAGCCACAAGCTTGGGGATGCTATGTTTGATAAAGATGATATGTTTAGTCCCCCAAGTTTTGATGAGGAAATTTATATGATGAAAGCATGCCTCCTATTTATGATGAATATATTGATGAAAGTGGATTTGGAGAGGTCATGACTTTATTTAGTGAAGAATCCACTATTTCGGAAGAGGTTCCAATTGATTATGAGAACAAAGTTGCTATCTATGATGATTATTGTGATGACTTGTATGCCATTAAGAATAAAGATAACCATGAAACTTGTCATCATGATTTTAGTTTTCAATTGGATTATGCTTCACATGATAGTTATTTTGCTGAGTTTGCTCCCACTACTATGAATGAGAAGAATTTTGCTTATGAGGAGAGCAGTAAAGTTTCTATGCAAGTAGATCATGAAAATAATGCTTTTTGTGCTGGTTATATTGTTGAATTCATTCATGATGCCTCTGAAAATTATTATGAGAGAGGATCATATGCTTCTACATATTGCAATAATATCAAGTTTCCTCTCTATGTGCTTAAAATTTGGAAGCTATGCTTGTTTTGCCTTCCTATGCTAGTTGATTATAGTTCCCATAAGTTGTTTGCTCACAAAATCCCTATGCATAGGAAGTGGGTTAGACTTAAATGTGCTATTCATATGCTTCATGATGCTCCCATTATGTTTCAATTCTTATCTTTTATGTGAGCATCATTATGCCTAGCTAGGGGCGTTAAACGATAGCGCTTGTTGGGAGGCAACCCAACTTTATTTTAGTTTCTTTGTTTTTTCTGCTATTAGGGAATAAATATTGCATATAGCTGTTGGAAATATGCCCTAGAGGCAATAATAAATTGGTTATTATTATATTTCCTTGTTCATGATAATTGTTTATTATCCATGCTGGAATTGTATTGATAGGAAACTCAGATACATGTGTGGATACATAGACAAACACCATGTCCCTAGTAAGCCTCTAGATGACTAGCTCGTTGATCAATAGATGGTTACAGTTTCCTGACCATGAACATTGGATGTCGTTGATAACGGGATCACATCATTAGGAGAATGATGTGATGGACAAGACCCAATCCTAAGCCTAGCACAGATCGTATAGTTCGTATGCTATAGCTTTTCTATATGTCAAGTATCTTTTCCTTAGACCATGAGATTGTGCAACTCCCGGATACCGTAGGAATGCTTTGGGTGTACCAAACGTCACAACGTAACTGGGTGGCTATAAAGGTGCACTACAGGTATCTCTGAAAGTGTCTGTTGGGTTGGCACAAATCGAGACTCGGATTTGTCACTCCGTATGACGGAGAGGTATCTCTGGGCCCACTCGGTAGGACATCATCATAATGTGCACAATAGGTGATCAAGGAGTTGATCACGGGATGATGTGTTACGGAATGAGTAAAGAGACTTGCCGATAACGAGATTGAGCAAGGTATCGGTATACCGACGATCGAATCTCGGGCAAGTGCTATACCGTTCGACAAAGGGAATCGTATACGGGATTGATTGAATCCTTGACATCGTGGTTCATCCGATGAGATCATCGTGGAACATGTGGAAGCCAACATGGGTATCCAGATCCCGCTGTTGGTTATTAGCCGGAGAGTTGTCTCGGTCATGTCTACATGGTTCCCGAACCCGTAGGGTCTACACACTTAAGGTTCGATGACGCTAGGGTTATAGGGAAAGTATGTACGTGGTCACCGAATGTTGTTCGGAGTCCCGGATGAGATCCCGGACGTCACGAGGAGTTCCGGAATGGTCCGGAGGTAAAGATTCATATATGGGAAGTCCCGTTTTGGTCACCGGAAAAGTTTCGGGCGCTATCGGTAACGTACCGGGACCACCGGGAGGGTCCCGGGGGTCCACCAGGTGGGGCCACCAGCCCCAGAAGGCTGCGTGGGCCAAGTGTGGGAGGGGACCAGCCCCAGGTGTGCTGGTGCGCCCCCCCACCAAGGCCCAAGGCGCATGGAGAGTGGGAGGGAGGCAAACCCTAGGTCCAGATGGGCCTTAAGGCCCACCCTAGGGCGCCCCCTCTCTCTCCCCCCCTTGGCCGGACCCTAGATGGGTTTTGGGGGCTGCCGCCACCCCTAGGGAGGGAACCCAAGATGGGGGCGCAGCCCCTCCCCTTCCCCTATATATAGTGGGGGTTTTGGGGCTGCCAGACACACGAGATTGTCTCCCTCTTGGCGCAGCCCTATCCCTCTCCCTCCTCGTCTCTCGCAGCGCTTGGCGAAGCCCTGCTGGAGTCCCGCGCTCCTCCACCACCACCACGCCGTTGTGCTGCTGCTGGAAGGAGGCTTCCCCAACCTCTCCCTCTCTCCTTGCTGGATCAAGGCGTGGGAGACGTCACCGGGCTGCACGTGTGTTGAACGCGGAGGCGCCGTTGTTCGGAGCTTAGATCGGAATCAACCGCGATCTGAATCACAGTGAGTACGACTCCTTCATCCGCGTTCTTGCAACGCTTCCGCATCGCGATCTACAAGGGTATGTAGATGCACTCACCTTCCCCTCGTTGCTAGATTACTCCATAGATAGATCTTGGTGATGCGTAGGAAATTTTTTGATTTTCTGCTACGATCCCCAACAATAGCCTCTGATTAGATGTGGTTTCAAGTTTTGTTTAGTGTTTGTGCCAAGTAGATCCTTTGGGAAGACTTGTGTGAAGTTTATGTGATCTTGCTATGAAAAACAGAATCGTTAGCGCTCGCTAAAGTGGTCTTCAGATTTTACTGGAGCGTGCTATTTAGTTGATTATTTTTGCAGATGATTAATAGAAAAATTCCTCAAATTTACCATTTTATTTTGAATTTTTTGGAGTTCCAGAAGTAGGCGAAACCTGCAGATTACTACAGACTGTTCTGTTTTTGACATATTCTGTTTTTCACGTGTTGTTTGCTTATTTCAATGCATCTGTCAGTAGTATTGGAAAGTATGAATTATAGAGAAGTTGTAATACAGTAGGTTTAACGCCAATATAAACAAAGAATGAATTCATTGCAGTACCTTTGAGTAGTAGTTTGCTTTCTTATACTAACGGAGCTCACGAGATTTTTGTCTAAGTTTTGTGTTGTGAAGTTTTCAAGTTTTGAGTATTGCTTTGATGGACTATGGAACAAAGAGTGGCAAGAGCCTAAGCATGGTGATTCCCATGGCACCCCAAGGTAAAATTCAACCAAAAGCCTAAGCTTGGGGATGCCCCGGTAAGGCATCCCCTCTTTCGTCTTCATCCATCGGTAACTATACTCGGAGCTATATTTTTATTCACCAAATGATATGTGCTTTGCTTGGAGCGTCAATTTAGTTTATTTTGTTTTGCTTGCTGTTTGAATAATATCCCAAGATCTGGAGTTCTTAAATGTTAGAGAGTCTTCACATAGTTACATAATTATTCAACTACTCATTGATCTTCACTTATATCTTTTGGAGTAGTTTGTTGTTTCCTCTAGTGCTTCACTTATATCTGTTAGAGCACGGCGGTGGTTTTTATTTTGAAGAAATAGTTGAACTGTCTTGCTTCATTTATATCCTTTTGAGAGTCTATTAAAACAGCATGGTAATGTGTTTAGGCTATAAAACTAGTCTTCACATGACAGACATCCAATATCAATGTAGTAAAAACTTCCACACTAAGTGCATTGAATATGATAGAAGTTGGATGCTTGATAATTGTTTTGAGATATGAGGATAGTGATATTAGAGTCATGCTAGTGGAGTTATTATGAAATTGAGAAACACTTGTGTTAAGGTTAGTGATCCCCGTATCATGCACGTATGGTGAACCGCTATGTTACGAAGTTAGAGCATGAGGTATTTGTAGAGTGCCAACCTTTGTGTGGAGGTCGGGGGCGCGCGATGGTTAACTCCTACCACCCCCCCCCTAGGAGCATGCGTTGATTGCTTTGTTTTGATGACTCGTAGAGTTATGCAATAAGTATATGAGTTCTTATGACTAATGTTGAGTCCATGGATTATACGCACTCTCACCCTTCCACCAATGCTAGCCTCTCTTGTACCGCACAACTTTCGCTGGTGCCATAAAACCACTATATATCCTTCCTCAAAACAGCCACCATACCTACCTATCATGGCATTTCCATAGCCATTCCGAGATATATTGCCATGCAACTTTCCACGGTTCCGTCTATATGACACGCATCATATTGTTATATTGCCATGCATGATCATGTAGTTGACATCGTAGTTGTGACAAAACCACCATCATAATTTTTCATATATGTTACTCTTGATTCATTGCATCTCCCGGTACACCGCCGGAGGCATTCATGTAGAGTCATACTTGTTGTAGTATCGAGTTGTAATAAAAAGTGTGATGATCATCATTATTAGAGCATTGTCCTGTTTGAGGAAAAAAAAGATAAAGGCCAAATAAAAAAAAGATGGCCCAAAAAAAGTATTAGAGAGGGGCTAATAAAAAAAAGATAGAAGCCCCTCCAAAAGAAATGAGAGAAAAGAGAGAAGGGACAATGCTACTATCTTTTTCCACACTTGTGCTTCAAAGTAGCACCATGTTCTTCATGATAGAGAGTCTCATGTTTAGTCACTTTCATATACTAGTCGGAATTTTCATTATAGAACTTGGCTTGTATATTTCAATGATGAGCTTCCTCAAATGCCCTAGGTCTTCGTGAGCAAGCAAGTTGGATGCACACCCACTAGTTTCTTTTGTTGAGCTTTCATACGTACTTAGCTCTAGTGCATCCGTTGCATGGCAATCCTTACTCACTCACATTGATATCTATTGATGGGCATCTCCATAGCCCGTTGATACGCCTAGGCGATGTGACACTATCTTCCTCCTTTTTGTCTTCTCCACAACCACCTCTATTCCACCCATAGTGTTATATCCATGGCTCACGCTCTTGTATTGCGTGAAAGTTGAAAGGTCTGAAAGAATAGAGTATGAAAACAAGTGCTTGGCTGAAATCGGGGTTGTGCATGATATGAATATTTTGTGTGATGAAGAGGGAGCATAGCCAGACTATATGATTTTGTAGGGATAACTTTCTTTAGCCATAGTATTTGAGAAGACATGATTGCTTTGTTAGTATGCTTGAAGTATTATTATTTCTTATTTCAACATAGACTTTTATCTTGAATCTGTCAGATCTGAACATTCATGCCACAATTAAGAGAATTACATTGAAAACTATATTGGTTGGCATTCCACATCAAAAATTCTTTCTTTATCATTTCCCTACTCGAGGACGAGAAGGAATTAAACTTGAGGATGCTGATAAATCTCCAACGTATTTATAATTCTTGATTGTTCCATGCTATTATATTATCCTTCTAGAATGTCTTATGGGCTTTATTATACACTTTTATATGATTTTTGGGACTAACCTATTAACCCAGAGCCCAGTGCCAGTTTCTGTTTTTCTCCTGTTTTAGGGTTTTGCAGAAAAGGAATATCAAACGGAGTCCAATTGACGAGCCAATTTTTTATGATTTTTTCTGGACCAATAGAAGCCCCGAAGCAAAAGAGTTGGGCCAGGAGAGCCACGGGTTGCCCTCGAGGGTGGAGTGCGTGCCCTGTGCAAGGGGCGCACCCCCTATCCCGAGGACGGCCCGTAGCTCCCCTTTACTTGGCCCCGACTCCAAAAAATCCTATAAATACTGAAACTTCGAAAATTAACTTAGTTCGGGAGTTCCGCAGCCGAAAGCCTCCGTAAGTACCGAAAACCAATCTACACCCGTTCTGGCACCCTACCGGAGGGGGGAATCCCTATCCGGTGGCTATCTTCATCATCCCGGCGCTCTCCATGACGAGGAGGGAGTAGTCCACCCTCGGGGCTGAGGGTATGTACCATTAGCTATGTGCTTGATCTCTCTCTCTCTCTCTCTCGTGTTCTTGAGATGGCACGATCTTGATGTATCGCGAGCTTTGCTATTCTAGTTGGATCTTATGATGCTTCTCCCCCTCTACTCTCTTGTAATGGATTGAGTTTTCCCTTTGAAGTTATCTTATCGGATTGAGTGTTTAAGGATTTGAGAACACTTGATGTATGTCTTGCACGTGTTTATCTGTGGTGACAATGGGATATCATGTGATTCACTTGTTGTATGTTTTGGTGATCAACTTGCGGGTTCCGTGACCTTGGGAATCTATGCATAGGGGTTGGCACACGTTTTCGTCTTGACTTTCCGGTAGAAACTTTGGGGCACTCTTTGAAGTTCTATGTGTTGGTTGAATAGATGTTTCTGAGATTGTGTGATGCATATCGTATAATCATGCCCACGGATACTTGAGGTGACAATGGAGTATCTAGGTGACATTAGGGTTTTGATTGATTTGTGTCTTAAGGTGTTATTCTAGTACGAACTCTATGATAGATTGAATGTTACTATAGACTCTTGAATAGATCGATCAGAAAGAATAACTTTGTGGTGGTTTCGTACCCTACCATAATCTCTTCGTTTGTTCTCCGCTATTAGTTAATTTGGAGTGACTCTTTGTTGCATGTTGAGGGCTAGTAATATGATCCAATTATATTATCCTTGTTGAGAGAACTTGCACTAGTGAAAGTATGAACCCTAGGCTTTCTCTACTATTATTGCAACACCGTTTATGCTCACGTTTACCACTTGCTACCTTGCTGTTTTTGTATTTTCAGTTTACAAAAACCTATATCTACCATCCATATTGCACTTGTATCACCATCTCTTCGCCGAACTAGTGCACCTATACAATTTACCATTGTATTGGGTGTGTTGGGGACACAAGAGACTCTTTGTTATTTCGTTACAGGATTGCTTAAGAGAGACCATCTTCATCCTACGCCTCCCACGGATTGATAAACCTTAGGTCATCCACTTGAGGGAAATTTGCTACTGTCCTACAAACCTCTGCACTTGGAGGCCCAACAACGTCTACAAGAAGAAGGGTGCGTAGTAGATATCACATACAGATGCAACAAGGAAGCACGACATGACAACACGTAGTGCTCGGATGCTCTAACGCGGTGCTACACGATACCGGCGAAGGGGGATAACATCCGGGAAAGTATTCCCAAAGTTTGGCTTTTACAGACAAATGAATCGAAGGTGGAAAGTTGCATGTTTGCTATGCTAGGAGCATGTGGCAGGCGAACGAGCCGAGTATTCGGATTCGTCGCGTCGTGCTGAGCAACTTTCATGTATAAAACTTTTTCATCCGAACTACGGTTTATTTTCTATTAATTTTCAAAGTCTTGTTAATATTCTAGAATATCAGGATTTAATTTAATTCGGGTTGACCAAGTCAAATTGACTAGTCAAAAGGAGAGTTGTGACCCACATGTCATAGGCTTAGATATTTTTAATCTAATTTATCTTTTTATCTAACAGTAGGGTCCACATGTCATACACTACACCTAACCACTCATTAGTCTAACTACTAATTAGCTGCTAACCTTAACAGGACCCAGCCGGTCTCATCCAGAGACCCAGCCGACCATACATGCACATGGCCGCACACACACAACACGCAGCATGGCACACATCTCACCTACACAGAGCACGCACACAATGTCAGGGATATTAAATCTGTTTTCTGTTTAACGAAAGATAGGATTTTGTGATTTTTATAGGACTTAAACCGTGCATCAAATGAATTTGGTCCAATGAGGTAAATTGAAGTTTGTCATGTATACTTTCTACCTATATTATTTTTACCCATGTTAACAGCTGTTTAGACAATTGTTTTTTTTGGGAAAGTAGGATCGCACGAGGCGAGGGTTCCCTTGCGCGCCGCCGGCGACGCCGCTTGCTCCCTCTCTCCGTCGGCCGCTCCGGCGGCGGGAGGGAGGGGGAACCTTGGGTCTGTCCGCTAGGTGGATGTGTGGTAGAGTTAGGGTTGAGGGAGACGCTGCCGAGGCCGTTGCAGTGGTGTCGCATCGGAATAAGTTTCTCCGGGCTCTGTTCGCGGTCAGGCAAGGCTTTTGCCTTCGTCTAGGAGCCAACGGTGTGGGGGATCCCCGGATCTCGTCAAGGTCGCGGGCTATGGTGGCTGGAGGTCCATCGGCACTGGCCGTTTGGGTCCTCAGATGGGTGATGGATGCAGGGAGACGAAGACCCTTCTTCTTCCTTATCGGTATGATTTGCTGCTGCTGTTCTTCTCCTTCCTCTGCGCTGATGCTGGTGAGAGTTCCTGCTTTGTCCGGGCGGATGGCCCGGCCGCGATGCTGGACCGGTCGGATGACTCGAGTTCTCTTCCTTCCGGAAGGGACACTTTTCGCGGTACTCAAAGCCAAAGATGGCAACGACTGTTGCAGGTGTGTTGGATTGATGTCCATGCCCTCTCAGCGCTGGTGTCAAGAAAGGAGGAAGCAGCATGGTGGCAATTGTACTGTGGTCGAAGATGATGACCTGCTTGCGCCTGGTTGCAGATCCTTCTGCTGCAGGGGTCTTCTCTCAAGATTTAGGGATGATGACACTTGGCTCTGGAGATCTTCTTGTGTTATGATTGTCTTAGGGTACTCTAGGTGTTCATGGTCCTTTGTATTTGCGTTTCAGTGTGCTTGTAAGGGACAACTACTTTGTACTGTTTCGTGATTTGAATGAAAAAATTCTCAAAAAACAATCCCAGCTGTTTAGACATTGTTTAGAGGCTGTCTAGAGGGTTTAAAAACATTGCACCAGGAAAGCAAGCTACCGCTACAATAACTAAATGTTACTGTAGCAGAGCAGCAGACAGAGGAGCAGCGGCTAGCAGGCGGGCGCGGGCGGCAGCAGAAGCGGTCGGCGGCGCACAGGGCAGTGCGGGGAGCGGCGGGGCAAGGCCGGAGCCACACACACACTGCACGCACCACACACAGCCATGGTCATGGTCATGGCCATGACCAGTACCGGTAGTACGCAGCGAGGCCGAGCAGCATTGGAGCTAGCAGCAGCAGTAGCAGCAGGCAGCAACACACGGCTTGGGTGGCACGTGTGCGGCTAGGGCGCACACGGGACGCGAGTAGGGAATCCCTGGGCGCGGCCAGATGTGCACAGGAGCGTGGTCGCGGGGCAGTGAGCGCGGCTTGCGCGAGCTCAGGCGCGGCCAGCGCGGCGGTGGGACGCGGGCGAGGAGCACGGGCGTGCGATCAAGGGCGCGCATGGGGCGGGCGCAGGGGCTGCCTGGGGCTCGCGACGAGCATAGCCAGGGCAAGAGGCGCGGCTGCGGCTGCGGGGTGGGGAGTGCGAGCTCACAAAGAACTCCAATGGGGTGGCTACGATGGCCTACGGCGACGGATTCGATGAGGGGAATGGGAGGATGGAGAGTAGAGCTCACTAGGAGGCGGTTGGCGTGCTCGGGGAGGTCGGGGTGGCGCTGGAACTGCGGCAACCGGTGACGAACGCCGACGACCGTGGCGGAGTAGATCGGCGACGACGAGGCGTACGTGGCGTCTTCTCTCGATTTTCTACAGGGAGAAAACATGGTCGACGATGGGGATCCTCTTGGACTCGTCGGCTTGACGAACGATGGCCCGTGGCCGCGTGTACGGCGACGGCACGACGATGGTTACGCTCGGACGAGTTACAGATTGAGAGGGAGGGGCGAGGAGGGGGAAAGACTGGGGCTAGGGTTCGCAGAGGGCATCGGGGAGGTCAGGGATGGCCGACACGTACACCACGCCGGCTATGGCGCCGGTGGATGGCCGCCACGCCGTCCTCTGCCTTTGTAGCGAGGGGTCGAAGAAAAGGCCGTGGTGTTGGGCTGGGCTGCACTGTGGCCACGTCTGGGCCTAGTGCACAATAGTGTATTTTGTTCCAGTCTTTTCCCTGTCTGTTAATTGCTATAGCTCTTGTTTTATATTTATTTTCAGCAACAAATGATTTTAGTTATACATGGTACTCCACACATAATCCAAATTCAATATTTTGGTGCTTCACATAAAGTTTCATTTAGTTTGGGAAAAGTAAGAACAATTGTTGTAATTTAAACAACCAAATTAAATGTTGCTGATCCACTAAAATACTAGTAGGTCCAAAATTAAAAACCAATTTGAATTGAATTCTTTATGATAATTACTTGGGGATTATTTGCAACAATACGAACATTTTTGTTCCTCTGTTTGTAGAAATAACAATTTGACTTAAAATTAAATTTGAATACGATTTTGATTTTGCTCATGTGGAATTTGGCTTAACAAAAATGTGATGACTTGGCACCATTACTGTGAGGTTACTGTAGGTTGTCACTGGGGTTGTTAGACAGAGCCGAAGAAGAGGAATTTGGCTGATCATGTACGCATCCACCAACATGCATCAGCCGGTTAGGGAAATTAATGAATATATTGTTCTAATATTATGCTCAACATAGTTTGTACTTATGAAGGTAAACTAGCTATATGGTATACTGTGATGTTGTTACGTAGCTATGACACCGTGTTGTTAAAATATAGGGATTTCTATTTATATTTCCCCGTTTCCTTAGCACTATTCAGTTTTGCATCGCCTCCTTAACATGCCTCACTTTTGCCCTCTTGTCTTCACCCCAGCCTCACAAATGCCTCCTTAAATAGTTTTGACCGTTACCTGGGTGGATTCCAGACGAGTGGGCCTTGTTTGATAGCCCGACGAGTGGGCCCAACTAGACACCTTAGCACTGCTCAGTGTGGGTTTTAAATAATTGGGCCGGCTTGCTCTGTGCGGGTTTTAAGTGCAAACAATGTCGAATATCTTTTTGAATTTCCAATCAACTTAAGAAATTCATACAATATTCATTTTACATCCAGTTCAGTTGATTCAAGTTCCTAAATTCATCATATATTTAGTCCTATTTAAGCAAAGGTGTTGAATGTTTTGGATATCCATTTCTGACCCAGGCTTATCTGCATCCGGTTAAGAAATTTTTTGAAAAATACAAAAAAAATCAAAACATCCATTTTTTGCGTGGTAGATAATTTGATGACTAAGGTGCGCTCTAAATTTCATATCATTTGAACATATGAGTAGCTCTCAGCGAAAAATACAAATTAAGTTAAAGTAGTACACGAATAATAAACTTTTTATAGAGCCAAAATTTCCCTTTTTTGTTGAGAGCTACTCAGATGTCGAAATGATATTAAATTTGGAGCGAACCTCACGCACCAAATTATCTACCATGCAAAAATCACTTGGATTTTTTGGAGTTTTCTAGATTTTTTTTGAATTTTGTTCAGTGTGGATGTAGATGAGCCTGTGCACCGAATCGTCGCTATCAAAATATTTCAAATATTTTGTGGATACTACATACAATCCTACTTGAGTATCTGAAGTTGATTTTTGCCTATTGTTTGGACCAAATTATAACACACTTGTTGTAAAATTTTGAATTATTTTCTTCAAATGTCACGAAATTCATATAATCAACGAAATATAGCAAAAAGCTGAAAAATTCAAAATCTTTTGGCAATATGGTCTAGTTTGTGTGAAAATTGGATAAACATAGTTTTGCATCTTATTTGTGCTACATGCTTTACACACAAGAAAATCCTCGTTTGGCACTTGAAAAATTAAGAAATGAAAACATTTACAACAAAATGTCCTTGTTTATCATTTTTCCTGGAAAGTAGTTCACATAAAAGGACTCAATGCAATAGGATTGCATTTTTTGAATTTGTTTTCATTCTAATTCATTTTTTGCAAAGTGGGGTCAACATTATCAGCATGGCTATTCATATAAAGGGGTTGAATCATTCAATTTTTTTGATACCGCATATAATCCTACCCAAGTACCTCAATATGATTTTCCCACTTTTTGTAACCAAACTATGAAACACTTGTAGTTCAATTTTGAAATACTTTTGGGGAAATGTCCTAAAATTAATTTAATCAATGGAATATAGCAAAAAAGCTCAAAATCTTTTGGTAGTAGGCCTCCAATATGGTCCATTTCTTGTTAAAATTGCTAGCTATGTTGTTGTGGTTCTGTGAACTACGACTTGATCAGCTACACATGTCATTCCCGTTTTATCGTTCTCCAAAAATTTGCCTAGCTATCTTAATTAAGTGTTATGCATAATTATGGTAGATGTATTTTAATCAATGTTACATGTTTCCTTATTATGGCATTCGAACCCATCTCTAAATATATTTGATCTTAAAAAATGCTCCCACGATACTATTTTTCCACTATCGTGACAAAGTCTTTCAGATGTTGTCAAACTAAGTAATGGAGTGCGAAGAATATGCAGCGCCTTTGTCACATGAAGTGAGATTTTCATGAACCTTTTTTAAAATGTCATGAACATATTTTAAAATGGGAGAATATTTTGAACTTCATGATTTCTTAATATTTTATAAAACTATGAATATTTTGTAAGTGTTTTGAACATTTTTAAAATTGTTACATGTAGTTTTATATATGCAATAAACATTTTTAAATTTTGGATGAACAAAGTTAGGCATGGCATGAAGAATTTACAAAATATCAAGATTTTTTTCAACATGCAAATATTTCATTGGTACAAAAAAATGTGACAAACATTTCATTGAATGTTTCAAATAATTTTTTAAATGCCAGGAACATTTTCATAAATGTATAAACATTTTATGAAAAATGTGGGAATATTTTTTTAAACCGTGTGAACAATTCAGTAAATACACATCGGACATTTTAAGTGATTTTTCTAGATATATGTTTTATTGAAATGTCTAGAAATATAGAAAAGCAAAGAAAATGGGAGGAAAAATAGAAATAACACTTTGTTATGCTAACAAGGCCTCTTTTCTTTCTAATCCCTTGGGAAATCTAGCCCATAGAAAACTCTTAGAACCAGCCCAAACACAACGCAAAACCCCTTCGCTCAAAAGAATAGGAAGGATTCACCTTTCATTTGGAGTAAGCTCTAATTACGAGGGGGACAAACCCCTTATTTTCCTCCCACCCCGCTGCCATATGTCTCCTCCACTACACATTGGGATCCACGTGTCGTCACCCGCCCGTCACCCTTCCTCAAACCACACCAGCCACAACCACTTAGAGCAAGTACAATAAGGTGATGTAGGCGAGCTGTAAGACATTAAATATTATATTTTTGCTTACTTGGAAGAGAGAGAAGAGGAGAGAGAAGAGAAGCGGGCTACTAGTTAACAGTCGGCTGCAGCACGTGCTCCTAGATACTTTGTGAGAGAGTGGGGTGGGCCATGTATCAACAAAGTAGTACATATTTATATCTAGCTATTGTAGTTGTTGGCTATAGGCTTAGCTATATATGACATGGCAACATCATATAGCCAGCAGCTGGCTATATTATTAACCATCCTCTTAGATTTGGATGGCGGGAGCTGATCCAACGCCTAGATCACGCCTGCGCGCCTACCCAACTAGCTATGTCAGGGCCCAACACAACCCGACCTTAGCCCTTGGAACAAGTCTTGGGCCCACAGCCCCAAGCCGCGTCACCGCTCGAGATCCTCCTCGCCCCATGGTTGTATCACATCGCCGCCGTTCCACCTTGTCGGAGCGCCGCCGAAGATTGCCGATGATTCCCGTGCCACCGTATTCTATCTTTCCCCCTCCCCTTTTCACTACATCTCCCTCTACCTCAAATATATTTGCCGGGTGCTCCCTCTGCCCTAGCTCGTGTGCATGAGTTTATACGTTGTGCCACCTCCCAAGCCATTGACCCCCGCGATAACTGGAAGTGCTACCACCATGTAACATCACATGTTTGCTTCCAGATGCCCTTTGGCCCTTCCTACCTATTCCTCGAGTTCCTTAGTTTTTCCTCCCTCCTCCTTGATCCGTCCAGCAAAGTACAATTTTTTGAAGGTACTCTACCGGTGCATGTTATCATTTTTAGAGTGCATAATTTGGTTAAATCCACTATCGTTATTACAAGTATGTTTATTGCAATATGACTACTTCAGTAATTGTAGAATGTTTAGTATTTATGAGAGCGGCGTTTTGGCACCTAGGAGCATATGCTCCTATTTTTTCAAATGTGTTTTAAACGTATTTTAAAATGTCACAAAATGTTGGCAAAATGTTTTGGGTGTACATCTCGACATTCTACATACTCACAAAGTTGTTTCGTGGAAAAAAAGATAATTTTTGTGTTGCGTGTGAAAAAGATAAAATTTGCTGTTACAAAGGGCTTTTCACTATACATTTTTTTGTCTTTTTACACAAACCACAAAAAATGCCGGTTTTCTGTGAAACTTGGCGTGCCTGCTTAAAATATCAAGTTGTACACGCTAAATTTTTGTTTGATTGTTTTTTGACATTTTGAAATATTTTTCCAATAGCAGGAGCATATGCTCCCATGTGCCAAAGTGTATTTCCGAGTATTTAGCATCTACTTAATAGAATAGATAATAAGCACGACGGAACACACTGGTAACCATTCTTGGATTGGACACATGGATTAGTTTGTAAATGTTATACATTTGCACACCACAACAAATATTGAACGTTATAATTCTTTATTTCCAACTGGTTGATATTTTTAGCTTAACTAGCAAAAGTTCCCGTGCGTTGCAACGTTACAAAATAACTAACAATTAGTACCTGCTGGGATTGTCCCCAACAGTAAAGCGTGGCACGAGGTCGACACCCCCCCACGACACGATTTATTTTCCCTACGAAAGGAAGGGCCGGCCCACTATGGTGGATCGAAATATTTTCTTCCTAAACAAACTTAGTGCATGGAGTGCGGCTTTAGTGCAAAAACTATGGGGGGCTTTTTTGCAAAAGTGTTGCGATAGTGAGCAGGCAGAAACAATAGCCGCTTTATTAGTAGGTAAAGATATGCACAAAAGCATGGAATTTTTGTTGGATACTGATATGTCCATTGTGCATCATGCTTTTATGTTGATATTTATTGCACTATGGGCTGTTATTACACTTTATGTCATAATACTTATGCATTTTCTCTCTAATTTTACAAGGTTTACATGAAGAGGGAGAATGCCGACAGCTGGAATTCTGGGCTAGAAAATGAGCAAACACTGGAAACCTATTCTGCACAACTCAAAAAGCTCCGAAACTCCACGGGACACCGTTTCAGAAAATACAAAAAATATTTGGCGAAAGAGATTCACCAGGGGCCATCACCTGACCACGAGGGTGGGGGGCGCGCCCACCCTCACTGGGCGCGCCCCCTGCCTTGTGGGCCACACGATGGGCCCCCGCCGCCCATCTTCTCCTATATGAGGTGTTTTGACCTGGAAAAATATCAGAAGGAGGCTTTCGGGACCAGATGCCGCCATCTAGAGGCGAAACCTTGGTGGAAACCAATCTAGGGCTCCGGCAGAGCTGTTCTGTCGGGGATACTTCCCTCCGGGAGGGGGAAATCGTCACCGCCGTCATCACCAACAACTCTCCCATCTTGGGGAGGGTTATCTTCATCAACATCTTCACCACCACCATCTCCTCTCAAACCCTAGTTCATCTCTTGTATCCAATCTTTGTACCCAAGCCTCAGATTGGTACCTGTGGGATGCTACTAGTGTTGATTACTCCTTGTAGTTGATGCTAGTTGGTTTACTTGGTGGAAGATCATATGTTCAGATCCATTATGCATATTAGTACCCCTCTGATCATGAACAATATTATGTCTTGTGAGTAGTTACTTTCGTTCCTGAGGACATGGGAGAAGTCTTGCTATAAGTAGTCATGTGAATTTGGTTTTCGTTGGATATTTTGATGAGATGTATGTTGTTTCTCCTCTAGTGGTGTCATGTGAACGTCGACTACATGACACTTCACCATTATTTGGGCCTAGTGGAAGGCATTGGGAAGTAATAAGTAGATGATGGGTTGCTAGAGTGACAGAAGCTTAAACCCTATAGTTTATGCGTTGCTTCGTAAGGGGCTGATTTGGATCCACTTGTTTCATGCTATGGTTAGGTTTACCTTAATACTTCTTTTGTAGTTGAGGATGCTTGCATTAGAGGTTAATCATAAGTGGGAGGCTTGTCCAAGTAAGGACAACACCCAAGCACCGATCCACCCACATACCAAATTAACAAAGTACCGAACGCGAATCAGATGATTGTGATGAAAACTAGCTTGACGATAATTCCCATGTGTCCTTAGGAGCATTTCCCTTCATATAAGAGTTTGTCCAGGCTTGTCCTTTGCTACAAAAAGGATTGAGCGATCTTGCTGTACCTTATTTACTTTTACTATTTGTCACTTGCTACCAATTACCTTATCACAAAACTACCTGTTACCGATAATTTCAGTGCTTGCAGAAAATACCTTACTAAAAACTACCAATCATTTCCTTTTGCTCCTCATTGGGTTTAACACTATTACTTATCGAAAGGACTACGATATATCCCCTACACTTGTGGGTCATCAAGACTCTTTTCTGGCGCCGTTGCTGGGGAGTGTAACGCCTTTAGTAAGTGGAATTTGGTAAGGAAAAATTTATATAGTGTGATGATATTTATTATCACTTGTTACTATGGCTCATCATCCTTTGAGGGGCTTGTTCGGGGTATCTTCACCTCGACCAGAAGAGCAAAGAGTTGCTCCTCAACCTACTGCACGTACTGAAAATGTTTGCTTTGAAATTCCTTCGGGTATGATAGAGAAACTGCTAGATAATCCTTTTACAACAGACGGAACACTGCATCCCGATTTGCATCTAATCTATGTGGATGAAGGTTGTGGACTATTTAAGCTTGCAAGTATGCCCGAGGATGTTATAAAAAAGAAGGTCTTCCCTTTATCTTTGAAGGGAGATGAGTTGACATGGTTTAGGCTATGCGATGATATTGGATCATGGAACTATAATCAACTAAAGTTGGAATTTCATCAGAAGTTCTACCCTATGCATCAGGTTCATCGTGATCGTAATTATATATATAATTTTTGGCCTCACGAAGGAGAAAGCATCGCTCAAGCTTGGGGGAGGCTTAAGTCAATGTTATATTCATGACCCAATAATGATCTCTCAAGAAAATTGATCATTCAAAATTTTTATGCTCGGCTTTCTCTCAATAATTGCACCATGCTTGATAATTCTTGTTCTGGTTCTTTTATGATGAAGACTGTTGAA
Organism: Secale cereale; assembly: GCA_902687465.1. Taxonomy (NCBI): domain Eukaryota; kingdom Viridiplantae; phylum Streptophyta; class Magnoliopsida; order Poales; family Poaceae; genus Secale; species Secale cereale. The sequence continues at coordinate 879,884,716 of LR738710.1, forward strand.
TTCAAATGGGATTTATTGGAAAGAATTAAACGCAACTCTGAAGATTGGGATCTCGACAATGGTAAGGAGTCAGGTATGACCCCTAAGTTTGATTGTGTTAAAGCTTTTATGGATACCGATGTTTTCCGTGAATTTAGCACTAAATATGGACTTGACTCCGAGATAGTAGCTTCTTTCTGTGAATCATTTGCTACTCATGTCGATCTTCCCAAGGATAAGTGGTTTAAATACCATCCTCCCATTGAAGGAAAAGTAGTTGAACCTGTTAAAGTTGAAGAAAAAACTATCAAATATAATGTTGATCCCATTATTCCTACTTCTTATATTGAGAAACCACGTTTCCCTATTAGAATAAAGGATCATGCTAAAGCTTCAACTGTGGTTCGTAAGAGTAGTACTAGGACACCTACACCCTCTGAGAAAATTAAAGTTGAACCTAGTTTTTCTATGGTTAAAGATCTCTTGGTTGAAAATTTAGATGGACATGTTATTTACCTCCAAGAGGAAGCTGCTAGAATAGCCAAACCCGATGCTAGGAATAAACATAGACCTGTTGTAGGCTTGCCTGTTATCTCTGTTAAAATAGGAGATCATTGCTATCATGGTTTATGTGACGTAGGTGCTAGTGCAAGTATAAACCATCCTTATATAAAGAAATTATGCATGATATTGCACCTGTTGAGTTAGAAGGGATTGATGCTACTATTAAGCTTGCTAATAGAGACACTATATCACCAGTTGGGATTGTTAGAGATGTTGAAGTCTTGTGTGGGAAGGTTAAATACCCTGCTAATTTTCATATTCTTAGTTCCCCACAAGATGATTTTTGTCCCATTATATTTGGTTGACCCTTCTTGAATATTGTTAATGCTAAGATAGACTGCGTAAACGATATTGTTACTGTTGGTTTAGGGGATATGTCTCATGATTTTAACTTTGCTAAATTTATTAGACAACCCCATGATAAAGAATTACCTAGTAAGGATGAAATTATTGGGCTTGCTTCTATTGTTGTGCCTCTTGATGATCCTCTAAAACAATATCTGCTAGACCATGAAAAGGATATGTATATGAATGAGAGAAGGGAAATAGAGGAAATCTTCTTTAAGCAGGGACCCGTATTGAAAAACAACTTGCCCATTGAAATCCTAGGGGATCCTCCTCCACCCAAGGGTGATCCCATGTTTGAACTTAAACCTTTACCTGATAATCTTAAGTATGTTTATCTTGATTAAAAGAAGATATATCCTGTTATTATCAGTGCTAACCTTTCAGAACAGGAAGAAGACAAATTATTGAAAATCCTAAAGAAGCACTGTGCTGCTATTGGATATACTCTAGATGATCTTAAGGGCATTAGTCCCACTATATGCCAACACAATATAAAATTGGAAGAGGACGCTAAATCGGTTATTGATCATCAACGACAATTCAATACTAAGATGAAAGAAGTGGTAAGGAAGGAAATACTAAAGCTTCTAGAGGCACGTATTATCTATCCAGTTGCTGCTAGCCAGTGGGTAAGTCCTGTCCATTGTGTCCCTAAGAAGGGAGGTATGACTGTTGTTCCTAATGATAAAGATGAATTGACCCCACAAAGAATAGTTACAAGTTATACGATGGTAATTGATTTCCGCAATTTAAATAAAGCCACTAAGAAAGATAATTACCCATTGTTTTATTGATCAAATGCTAGAAAGGTTATGCAAACATACTCATTTTTGCTTTCTAGATGGTTATTCTGGTTTCTCTCAAATACCTGTGTCAAAAGGGGATCAATAAAAGACCACTTTTACTTGTCCTTTCGGTACCTTTGCTTGTAGACGTATGCCTTTTGGTTTATGTAATGCACCTGCTACCTTTCAAAAATGCATGATGGCTATTTTCTCTAATTTTTGTGAAAAGATTTTTGAGGTTTTCATGGATGATTTCTTCGTTTATGGAACTTCTTTTGATGATTGCTTGAGCAACCTTGATTGAGTTTTGCAGAGATGTGAAGACACTAATCTTGTCTTGAATTGGGAGAGTGCCACTTTATTGTTAATGAACGCGTTGTCTTGGGTCATAAATTTCTGAAAGAGGTATTGAATTTGACAAAGCTAAAGTGGATGCTGTTGAAAAGATGCCATGTCCCAAGGACAGGAAAGGTATACGAAGTTTCCTTGGTCATGTCGGGTTTTATAGGAGGTTCATTAAGGACTTCTCCAAAATCTCCAGGCTTCTGACTATTCTCTTACAAAAAGATGTTCCTTTTGTCTTTGATGATGATTATTTAGAAGCATTTGAAATACTTAAGAAAGCATTGATCTCTGCACCTATTGTCCAGCCCCCCTGACTGAAATTTACCCTTTGAGATTATGTGCGATGCTAGTGATTATGATGTAGGTGTTGTTCTAGGACAAAGAGTTGATAAGAAATTGAATGTTATCCAATACGCTAGTAAAACTCTAGATAGTGCCCAGAGAAATTATGCTACAACCGAGAAAGAATTTTTAGGAGTTGTATTTGCTTGTGATAAGTTTAGACCCTATATTGTTGATTCTAAAGTAACTATTCACACTGATCATGCTGCTATCAAATACCTTATGGAAAAGAAAGATGCTAAACCTAGACTTATTAGATGGGTTATCTTGCTGCAAGAATTTGACTTGCATAATATTGATTGAAAGGGAGCTGAGAACCCCATTGCAGACAACTTGTCTAGGCTAGAGAATATACTTGATGACCCACAACCTATTGATGATAGCTTCCCTGATGAACACTTAGATGTCATAAATACTTCTCGTACTGCTCCATGGTATGCTGATTATGCTAATTACATTGTTGCCAAGTTTATACCTCCTAGCTTCACATACCAGCAAAAGAAAAAGTTCTTCTATGATTTGAGACATTACTTCTGGGACGACCCACATCTTTATAAAGAAGGAGTAGATGGTATTATTAGACGTTGTGTACCTAAGCATGAACAGGAACATATCCTACACAAGTGCCACTCCGAAGCTTATGGAGGACACCATGCTGGAGATAGAACTGCACATAAGGTATTGCAATCTGGTTTTTATTGGCCTACTCTCTTCAAGGATGCCCGTAAGTTTGTCTTATCTTGTGATGAATGTCAAAGAATTGGTAATATCAGTAGACGTCAAGAAATGCCTATGAATTACTCACTTGTTAATGAACCATTTGATGTTTGGGGCTTTGATTATATGGGACCGTTTCCTTCCTCTAATGGGTATACACATATTTTAGTTGCTGTTGATTACGTTACTAAGTGGGTAGAAGCTATTCCAACTAGTAGTGCTGATCACAACACGTCTATTAAGATGCTTAAAGAAGTTATTTTCCCGAGGTTTGGAGTCCCTAGATATTTAATGACTGGTGGTGGTTCACACTTTATTCATGGCGCTTTCTGTAAAATGCTTGCCAAGTATGATGTTAACCAACGAATTGCATCCCCTTATCACCCACAGACTAGTGGTCAAGTAGAATTAAGTAATAGAGAGCTGAAATTAATTTTGCAAAAGGCAGTTAATAGGTCCAGAAGGAATTGGTCCAAGAAACTTGATGATGCATTATGGGCCTTTAGGACTGCATACAAAAATCCTATGGGTATGTCTCCATATAAAATGGTTTAAGGAAAGGCTTGTCACTTACCTCTTGAGCAAGAACATAAGGCATATTGGGCTATTAAAGAGCTCAATTATGATTTCAAACTTGCCGGTGAGAAGAGGTTATTTGACATTAGTTCTCTTGATGAATGGATAACCCAAGCCTATGAGAATGCCAAGCTGTTTAAAGAAAAAGTTAAAAGATGGCATGACTAAAGGATACAAAAGCGTAAGTTTAACGTAAGTGATTATGTCTTGCTATACAACTATTGTTTAAGATTTTTTGCAGGAAAACTTCTCTCTAAATGGGAAGGTCCTTACGTTATCGAGGAGGTCTATCGTTCGGGTGCCATAAAAATCAACAACTTCGAAGGCACAAACCCGAAGGTGGTGAACGGTCAAAGAATCAAACTTTATATCTCAGGTAATCCTATAAATGTTGAAACCAATGTTATTGAAACCGTAACCCCGAAGGAATACATAAGGGACAATTTCCAGAATGATCCAGACTCCGAAAACGAAGAGGTAGGTGATACGGTAAGTAAACCGACTCCAAAACAGTTCTAATGGCAATTTTTCACTGTTTTGGAATATTTAGAAAAATAAAAAAAATACATAGTAGTCCGGAAGAGACACGAGGCATCCATGAGGGTGGAGGGCGCACCCCCCTTCCCCTGGGCACGCCCCCTGTCTCGTGGGCACCTCGTGTGCTCCCAGACTCTGATTTCTTGTATGTTACTCCTTTTGGTCGGTAAAAATTCATTATATATTCTACCGAAGGTCTTGACCACCGTATCACGCAAAAATCCTCTTTTCTTGTTTTCGAGCTATTTTTCTGCTAGGGTTGGCAAGGCCATACATCATGTCATCCTCCTCCTCCAACAATGAGGGTAACGATGCTTGGCTAATGAAGATATATATGAAGAGGGAAGGACCCGAGGAGATCGACAAGCAGAATAAGATCAAGAAGGCGGTGGAAAATCAGGCTCCGGCAATAGGAGAAGAAGACATCCTTTAACCCCTTCCAAACCTGTTTACTCCAACCGAGATTGAAGCTTTCAAGATGATTGAGTTAGCTCAAATTCAAAACAAGTATCTCACAAGTGAAAATATTTTGCTGAAGGAGCATATTGCCGCACTCAAAGGTATTGTCCGCAAGGTAGAGGACCTCCTACGCTCGATGTATGATGATGTGGCATCACTGCTTTCAACTCAACCATCACCAACATCGAAGAAGGGGACATAATCATATGGGTATGGGCACTCCCCTTGGCAACTGCCAAGCTTGGGGGAGGTGCCCCGGTATCGTATCACCATCACACTCCTATCTTTACAGTTTTTTTAGTTTGTTCCTTTTGGTAGTATCTTTATCTAGTAGAATAAAATTAGCATGATCTAGTTGTGAGCTTTTCCCTTATGATCTTTACCTTTGTAATCGAGTCTGTGAGCTATATAATAAAGATTAGTGTTGAGGCAAGGGCTTGATTTCCTCACTTTGGTCATGAGAGAATAAAGAAAATATAAATGTAGCGACCCGACCCGAATGGATCAAGTCTCTGTGCTTAAGTGTCATCCCTGGATCGGTATGCTAACACACACAGTACTCGAGGATTTATAACAGAGGTAAATCACATATATAAAGTAACGTAAATACTATTACCTCAATCAATCATAGAAGAAGCAACAAAGGTCGTGGATTCCCATCAACACCAACGGCAAAGTTGAGTGTAGAAATTGTAACCCTAACGTATCACTTACTCGTCGTAAGATAATCCTGCAACATGAGACGTTGCAGCCACAGAGGGTCAGTACATTGAATAAAACCTACATGGTAATGATGAACAAAGCCTACATGGTAATGATGAACAAAGCCTACAACTACATGCATATTTGGCTGGTGGAGGCTGTAAGGGTAAAGTTTTTGCGTAAAGCCAGTTTTTCCCTACAACAAAGGAATAAATTTTATTTTAACTATCATGGTAGTTGAAAATCATTGAGAAGGTACCTCCAACTCAATCCCAAATTAAAGTTATCATTAACCCGACAAATTAAATTATAGAGTGATGAGATCAGTAAATAATTCACTTCTAGATACTCAAAGATGTCCATAACCGGGGACACGGCTACTCATGAATAGTTTGTACACTCTGCAGAGGTTTGTGCACTTTTCCCACAAGACTAGATCGCCTCCGTTTGGTTTCTCGCACTGCATGGTGTTTGAGAAACGGATGACCGAGACACAGTCTTTCCGAAGAGGTCCCCTTAACCAGATAGATAGGTCGTACCACCTACAAAACCCCCCTACATCTGCTAGCCCATCATGGAAAGGTTTCCCACAACTTACTCAACTATGCCAGAGCCCATATTGGCATGTGGCTGCACATGTAAGTTTCTAGGCATGAAAATATTATATGATCCCTTTGAGCCTGGGTGGCATTCCAATAGGACAATCACACGGAACTCCGAGATTTCCTAGGACAAAACTGGCATCACCAGGTGTCCGGGCAAGTCCACTGGTTCACTCCCAGGGTGCCCCAAACCAATCCAACCAGATGTGTATTCAAGTAGCCACCTTAAGTTGAACCATTAATTAACAACTCACATCTATCATGGATTTCACTCAAACCCAAACCACGTCTACGAGCATAGTATGGCAACCTAAGCAAACATAGAAGTAACTCCCAGGGGTTTGAAAATAATGTAGGTAATAGTTTCTACCTCAATCTACTTCCCAGTCCCAAAAGTTAAAAGATCCTACTGATGCAATGTGTTTGAGGATATAACTAATGCAATGAAAACTGAGTATTCGGAAAGTATGATCAAATTGTGAACTTGCCTGCAATGTAGATGAAGATGATTCGCACTCACAACTCTTGATATCCCTACTCGTCACACTCCGGTCAATCTATCGTAAGCAAGAAATAGTAACCACACATAAGCAATCACTCAGAAAGATCGAACAGAACGAATAAACACTTCGAAAAAACTTCGAAAACAAACGAATGACTCTTGAAACATAAAACAATTTCCAACAGTACCAAAATTATGTGAATTTGGCCTTATCAGAAAGTTTAGGTCAAGAGCTTTGATTTGCAAAAAAAAATCAACTGAAACGGAGTTACGAAACTCAAGTTATGATCTAAAACTAGTTGAATTCAAATTTTAAATTTTTCAAAAACATGTTGAAGGTGTATTACTTGAAAGAGGGCTTCGTAACGAAGACGTGGCCGTTGGTTTCGTTCGATTTGGACCAACGAGCAAAAAGTTAGGGCCGTTTGAAGTGTAGAGACTATTCTGTAAATAAAATATTCACATCTAAGTCCCTGGCCGAAAAACTAGACAGAAAAAGAAAAGAACTATCGAGCGAACGCTCGCTACTAGGGCCTAATCAGTGGGCGTTCACTGAATAGATCTAACCTAAAAAAACCGAACTAAAAAAAAACCTAACTAAACAGAAGACCGGGGTTTTTACCTAGGCGGTTTTCTGACAAAAACCGACGGTTTGGTTGAGAAAATCCGGCGCGGTCGGATCGGATCTCGCCGGCGGTGAGCTCCGGCGAGCAGCGCGGCTGGAGGCGGCAGTGGTGGCTTGCGGTGCGGCGCGGTGCAGGTGATGCGAGGGGCGGCGCGGTGGTGGGGCAGCGACGGCGGGGCAGGAAGCAGCTGCAAGCAGCGGCGGCGAGGCAAGGTCGCGCGGCGGCGGCAGAACGCGGCGGCGGTGGTGCAGCAGGATGTGCGGCGGCGGCGCGAGCGAGAGGCGAAGTAGAGGAGGGGCGGCTGCGGGGCCTTATATTGGCGGAGGGGGGTGGGTGTGCCGTGCAGAAGGGGGCAGGGGAAGGCGGCGGCGACGGTGTCCGTGATGGACACGGCGGCGGCGGTGCTAGCGTGCGGGAGGAGGAAAGGGGGTCGGGGCGAGCGGGCTGGGCTGGCCTGGCAGGAGCTGGGCCGGCCCAGTACGGCGGAGACTTTTTTCTTTAAACATTTTTTTAACAGACAAGAAAACGAATAAAAGCAAATTAAATAAAAATATCCTATAGGCATATAATATATCAAAATTTGCAGAAAAATAATCCCAACAACATGAACATTTTAGTACTGTCGAATAAAATGCCCACAAATTCTAATAAATCAAAAGGTCCTACTGTTGCAATTAAAAACCAATAAAAATCATTTTTAAAATACCAAAAAGAATTCAAATTCATTTATCTCCAATTTTCTGTTGTAGGGAATCATGTTTCCCTATTTTCCATGTAGTTTATTTTTGGAGAAAAATAATTTGAATAAAAACCAAATAACTCAATATTGAAATTGAGTTGCAGAAAATTTCAGAAAAAACTTCCAACTCATATTTCCTATAATTTGAAGAAGTCATTTTGTCTTCTCTCTAGAAAATCATTGAGTTGCTTAAAGTTTCTGAATTGAAAATATTTCGAGGATGAAATTCAAAATCCTTTCAAAGCCCTTTTATCATTCAAAATAAAATGGAAGAAGTCATATTATCTTCACTCAAGGGTTTTGTGTTGAAAAGAAATTGAATTCCAGGAGATCAAAATGCAAAGTGAAAGTTTTGGGAAAGTCATTTTATTCCCTCTCATTTAACTTTCAAAAGTTTCAAATTTCACTCAATTTCACTCAGCACATCAAACAGCTATCAAATCTATCTATTTATTATAACATTCGAAAATTTAGAATTTTGGGATGTTACAAACCTACCACACTTAAAATGAATCTCGTCCTCGAGATTCGGAGAGGCTAGCAAGAAATAGGTTAGGGTTTGGGGGTCTTCTAACAAATCCACTGATTTGGGTGGCCTAGTGTGCTACCACACTTAGAATGATGGTTATGGTTCCATCAAAACTCAGATATTCCATCCTTTGGGTTGACGGCGTCGGTCTTCTCAAATCTCCAGGGTAACTCCTTCCCTGGGGCTCTTTCGGTAGTGGCAAAATTGTTGTCCTCAATTCCTTGTATCCTTTCAACTTGATAAGGTTCTTTCGAGACAGGTCCTTAGCTGACAGGTCTGGCGCCAATACTAAACAACTATTGATATCTCATGGTGGTCATCGGACAATTTAATGGGTCCCTGTAGAAACGGGTCTCGGCTTCATCCTCACCGTATATCCTACGGTTGGCAACAACATGCCGTGTACAATGGAAAAACTTCTATACCATTCTAAGGTTTAAACAAAGTTTTGACATCGTCGTCTCTCTACTATAGGTAAGTCACTCAGATTTACCATCCTGTATAACAGAGGCGAATAATAAGAGTAAGTTGGTATGGTGATCAATCCATCCCGCACCCAAATCATTACCTTGTATATGGTTTAGTGAATCTCGAATTCTAGCACTCGATCATCCTCTCAAGATTTGCAGAATTTCTCTTGTCGACGAACTGAGTTCGGAGAAATCCATTGATTCTGCAAGCCAAACAAAACGTCTAACGTTTCTTCACAACCCTTGGGTTTAACGTAACCACCTATAAAATCGTCTGTTGATAATGTCGTAGCTTCTTCCAGGGGTTTTCCTTCAGCAAGGATGAGCTTGCTTTCTCGACAGGTCCTGGGGCCTGTGGGTTATGGCTCATCTCATCACTAGCAACACTTGGTCTCATCATTGGGTTGCAACTGATCATTATTCCGACATCCAACTTCCTTGGTTTTCATAAATCCATCCAATTTGTTTGGTAGCCCTTTCTTCTGGGTACCAAACTGAGCGTAATTACTCACACTCATCCTTGGGTAGTCCTTTCCAAGTCTGACGTAACCAACTACTAATTAGTGTATTCGGGTAACGATGTTGGATTCTACCACACTTAAAATGAATAGCACTAGTTTCTTCAAAATCTTATTCTATGCATCATGTCTTCACTCATCACTGTAGAGTAACAACTCATAAAATCCAAAATTAATACCAGGCTGCTAACTTCACCTTTTCTCAACTTGCTACAGTCTACTGCATTTCCATTGCATGCTTCAACTCCAATACTTAGCACAAAACTCCTTCTTCTTGGTATAATCTATAGAAAAATGCACTGCTTTACTACAGCAGATACACATAACTATAGACAAGTATCGTGGTTCCCTCGTGATTATATAGCCTCCTTAGGTCCTCAGCTAAAGGGTCCATGTCAGAACTTGTGTATCCATAACTCAATCCTTGGGGTCACTGTAGTTCCATACTCGAGCCTTACACCCTCTTAACAATCCAATTGTACTTCTTTCCTTCATAACCTTGGGGTAAGCATCATATCAAAATAAACTCCAACTTATTTGTGCAAACTCTACTCCTTGGAGAAACACTTTCCTTTCTATTGGTCCAGGGTTCACTCGAAAAGTATCGTCCTAAACAGAATGCACTGGTTCATCCATAATCCATATTCTTCTCATATCAAATCTCTTATTACATCCTGAACCATTATTCATCACTCCAATTATGAAGGTGCTTCACTACAAATGTTGCCATCCACATAGTGACGTATGGCCACCGGAATTGTGCTTCATCTCCACCATCTCTGCATGCATCATACTCAGGCATCCATGGGTATATCGAAGTCTTGCTTCGAGTATTTCTCCAATTTGACGTATGGCCTCCATATCCGCTTCACGAACAGAGTCGAAGAACGTTGTTCGTGGTACTCGGGAGATGAAAAAGTATTGACCCATAGTCTTTGGGCAAACTCCTTTCACACGGTCGAGGTGTACCTCCACGTACCAAAGTTCAACTCCATTCTCCATGAAGGGATAACCCTTGTAAACTGCATCTCCTTCCAGGTGAATATGCTTCATCATGTCCTTCAGGATCTTGGGATAATCCTGATCGCTAGTCAGGGTCATGACGGTTTTCGGGCCTTTGAGAAAAGACTCATAAAGGGTTGTCATCTGTAGGTATAAGACAAAAGGGTTCTCAGGACAACATAAGGATATCCTTGGGGTAAAACGGGGTCTTTTGTCCAAGAAAGGTTTGGGGCAACTGGTCCATGGGCTCTAGGTTTTGGTCTGGGTGAGATACCAAAAGAGGCACTCACAATCATCCAACAACTCATAACCTCCTTCTCAGATTCCAAACAAATCAACTTCATTTGCTTCACGAACTATTACAATGTTATTTCCATAACTCAACTCAACATCGTAAAAAGGGTGTTCCACATTTAGCTACATGCTTTATTCTAATATCCAGATCTCAACTACTATGTTCAATCTTTCCTCAGGTCTAAACCTTCTCTTGGCGAAATGCTCTTCTTCCTTGTAGTGTAAACTAATGTCATAAGACAAATCTAAAGACTTCATGGCAACTGTCCTGGTTCACTGGATTCTCCGCTTCCTGGTTGGGCAGCTGATAGCATAATGACCTAAATCCTTGCACCAATAACATGTGATGTCACTCAGGTCTTTTTCCGCAGAAATTGGGTTCTTCTGCGGACACGTGTTCTTCCTCTTACTTGACTTCTTCGTTCCTATCAATTCTTCTATCTTTTGTGGATCAAACTCCACTTCTTCTGTCGGGAAGTCTCCCAGATACTCATGGATTTCCTTTGTGCATTGCTGTGAAAGATGTCCTTTCTCTCCACATGAGTAGCAAGCACGTGAGTAATATCTGTTTAGGCCTTCTCCATCAGGGTCGTCAATATCTTCCTCCATCGCGGATTCCTTTAAGGTTTCCTCGAGGACTTCTTTCATTGCTTCTTTCTTTTGCTGGACAGTTCATTGCACCATGGGGTAAATGTGACACTAAGCAGGGTAGTGGGTAGTCCCTTCACACAAGAAACAAGTAATCTGCCTAGTTGGGTATTCTTCAGCTAGGTGACTCCCTTCACAATTAGGGCATTCATCCTTGTGCTCCTCCTGGGTGTGTCCTATTTCTCCACAAATCCTGCAGGCACAACATTTCTTCTTCGCTCGGATGAGACGGGATTTCAACAACGTTTCCTTGAATTCCTTCCAACTTCCTGCTCCATTACATCCTTGTATGGCTTGATGCATCTTCCAGCATGTTGCAGCACTTTTTGTAAAGTACTGAAGAGCGTATTTAACTTCATACTTTCTTGCAACCAAATTTTTCCTAAAGTGGTCCTCCATGTTTTGTATCCATAACTCTGCCTCCGGTTGGGTCATTGGTCCAGAGACTTCAAGTCTATCTTCAGTCATCCTCTATTGGGTCCAAGGGTTTTGGGATGAGATTAGGAAGGTGGGGAGAGAGATACACTCAATACAAACAGTATTTTTGAAAAGACGGTTTTAGTTTGTGGCCGTCGGAAAACATCAAACAAATGATGGCTCACAATCGTCGCATCTAACGTAAGTACATAACAGGGGGTTGGTCTTCTAATGGTCATCATATCATCAAAGTTGTCAACTCTTAAAATCTTCGGAGTATCCATGGTTGTAGCTTCAACACTTCCAATATATGGTAAAATCCTCTTTACTCCGAAGTGGTCCAAATGGTAATGGGTATTATCTAACTATTTAAGATCAAGGGAAGGTTTGACAAAACTTAGAAGAGAAGAGAGATAAGAAACTTTTGAAAAAAGATAGTTTTAGAGAAATCCTTTCCTATGGTCTGGCCAGTTTCTAGGGTCACGTCCTACAGTCAACATGTGCTCTGATACCATCTTGTAGCAACCCGACCCGAATGGATCAAGTCTCTGTGCTTAAGTGTCATCCCTGGATCGGTATGCTAACACACACAATACTCGAGGATTTATAACAGAGGTAAATCACATGTATAAAGTAACGTAAATACTATTATCTCAATCAATCATAGCGGAAGCAACAAAGGTCGTGGATTCCCATCAACACCAACGACAAAGTTGAGTGTAGAAATCGTAACCCTAACGTATCACTTACTCGTCGTAAGATAATCCTGCAACATGAGACGTTGCAGCCACAGAGGGTCAGTACATTGAATGTACTGGCAAATTCACACTGTAATGGTAATGATGAACAAAGCCTACAACTACATGCATATTTGGCTGGTGGAGGCTATAAGGGTAAAGTTTTTGCGTAAAGCCAATTTTTCCCTACAACAAAGGAATAAATTTTATTTTAACTATCATGGTAGTTGAAAATCATTGAGAAGGTACCTCCAACTCAATCCCAAATTGATGTTATCATTAACCCGACAAATTAAATTATAGAGTGATGAGATCAGTAAATAATTCACTTCTTGATACTCAAAGATGTCCATAACCGGGGACACGGCTACTCATGAATAGTTTGTACACGCTGCAGAGGTTTGTGCACTTTTCCCACAAGACTCGATCGCCTCCGTTTGGTTTCTCGCACTGCATGGTGTTTGAGACGGATCACCGAGACACAGTCTTTCCGAAGAGGTCCCCTTAACCAGATAGATAGGACGTACCACCTACAAAATCCCCCTACATCTGCTAGCCCATCATGGAAAGGTTTCCCACAACTTACTCAACTATGCCAGAGCCCATATTGGCATGTGGCTGCACATGGAAGTTTCTAGGCATGAAAATATTATATGATCCCTTTGAGCCTAGGTGGCATTCCAATAGGACAATCACACGGAACCCCGGGATTTCCTAGGACAACACGGCATCACTAGGTGTCCGGGCAAGTCCACTGGTTCACTCCCGGGGTGCCCCAAACCAATACACCCAGATGTGCATTTGTCGGTGTACTAAAGTAGGGGTACCTTAGTATCCCGAACTTGTGCACGGGCAATCGTAGCGTCCCGTGGCAGGGCTTGTCGTGCGACCGCCAAGGCCCACTATGGTTCCTTTGGAGCCATTCAAGAACAAAGTATTCAAGTTAAAGAAGCAAGGCCCCGGCAAGAGGAGCTTGCCGGGAAGGCCACTCAAGGCTCGATACCTCTTCTTTGGCACAAGACCCTGGGAAGAAGAACTTGCCGGGAGGGCCAAACATGGCATTTCAAGAGACTTGCCGCGACGCGCCACGCGTCCCGGCAAGGCCCGGGGAGCGACAAGCTTCCGGGCGCGACAAGGTAGCAACCGCGGCAAGGCGCTTGCCGCGGCAAACTTCCACTAGGTACCCGCGCTCCAGCGCATCCACCCACGTGTCGCTCTGGGACCCTTCCAGATGCACGTGGCGGAAGGCTGTGCAGCCTGGGGTACACGGTGGCAAGCTGTGATGACAAGGCCACCGTCGTGGCGGACGGTGGCGCCATGACGGATGCTTTTTGCACTGTTTGGAGCGACGGGGACGGGCATTTAATGCCCTTGTCCCCTGCCGTCAGAGTTAGGTATAGAGCACTATGCATACACTGTTCCAATTACCACCCATTTTACATTTTTCCCTCGACTGCGTTGCCACCTGTCGGTGACCCCTTTGACCTATAAAAGGAGGCCCAGGCGCAACGTAGAGGAGGTTCCGATCATCGATCACTCTCACGCCCGGTCCTGTTAGCGATTAGAACTGTAGCTTTTCTCGCTCCCGAGCCAAGAACGCAATACAAACCAAGGCAGGAGTAGGGTTTTACGCCCCTGTGCGGCCCGAACCTGGGTAAACTGCTCGCGTGTTCGCCTCGATCTGCTCTTTGTGCATCCTCCGCCCCCTTGCCGTAACGAAAAGGGGCTTCGGTCCCATAGGTGTTCGTGGGCGATCAGTTTCCCCCGACATCTTTGGCGCGCCTGGTAGGGGCAGCGTCGAGGTTGTGTGAACCTGATCCGGCGTTCACGCGAGCGAAATCTCCACCAACTTTATCAACTTCATCGACATGGCGCCGAAGAAGAAGGCTTCGGAGGCAGCAGGCCCGTCCCCGTCGATCCCACCACCACCGGAGCCAACGGCCGGTGGGGTAGACGCCGGCGGAAGGACGGACGTCGGCGAGGAAACTCACGGCGCCGCCAAGTCCAAGGACAAGACGGACGACTGGGCGCACTCCAAGACCTCGACGTCCGTGCGTGCACCGCGCCCGTCTCAGGAGGCGCGGGACCGGCAGCGGCGTGGTACACAATGTACCATACGCTTGCTGGGCCAAGGTCAAGCTGGCGGTTCACGGGACGCACAAGGCCAACACGCAGGCACGAGCAAGGCGCGGTCGCCGGGACGAGACGCTGCTCCTTCTAACGCAGTTAGAAGTCTGAGCATATCTCGCTCCTCGCACCGCTCGCCACCGCTCCCCGCCACTCCAGCAGAAGCTCTAGCTCGAGCTCATCTACTCCTCGACTTCCCTCCAGCGGCAGACAAGGCCGACGACTGGAGGGCCACCATCCAGAGTCTCATCGCCTTCGCCAACAGCGACACTCCGTAGCAGCCGACGACGTCGCGGCCGCGGCAAGTTAGCCAGGCGCGGGCTGATGGGGACAAGACTGTCGGGGGTGCAACCACCGTGCACTCCCCACCCCGAAGGCCAAAATCGCCGACTCGCCGGATCAACATCGACGACGACTCCACAGTTTCATCGGATCCGCGAGCTCGCTACGATCAGCGCCAAGTCCTTGACGACTGACGGCAAGAGGACGCTCGAACCCGCATCGAGCGTCGAAGAGTAGCGCGGCGTCAATCTGACCAGCGCGCTGGGACCGCAGCAGACATGCAAGCGCCAGGGGGACCAGGCGACCTGCCGTACGCGGCAGGTTTTCCTGCGTTCACTCGTGAGCTGCGGCAAGTCCAGTGGCCCAGCATGAAGAACTTCAAACCTGACGTACCCGAGAAGTATGCCGGCAAGACTCATCCGTCGGAGTTCCTCAGCATCTACACCATCGCAGTGCAGGCTGCCGGAGGACGAGATGAGAAGATACTCGCCAATTACTTCCCGATCGTGCTCAAGCCTAACGTCAGATCTTGGCTCATGCACTTGCCGGAGAACTCCATTTCTTCTTGGGCCGACCTGTGCCATCAGTTTCGGCGCCTTCACGGGTGGCCACAAGCCCCATGGCCAGGAGAGTGACCTGCATATACTTGCCCAGAAGGAAGGAGAGTCCCTGCGGAAATATATCCAAAGGTTCAGCCGCGTGCAGCACAACATCCCAGACGTCCACCCTGCCGCGGTTATTAGCACGTTCCACCAGAACGTGCGTAACCGCAGGATGAGGGAGACTCCCCGGAGAGGATACTGGAGCAGGGGGATCGGATAGTGAGGATGCCACCCCGGCAAAGAAGAACTGGTGGCAGAACAACAAAAAGAAAAAGAACAAGGAAGTGCTGGTCGTAGAGCAGTCCGACAAGGAGACTAGCGCCAAGAAAGCCCCGACAGGTGGCTCCGGCAAGGAAACTGCCGCGTGCACCAACTGTCAGACTATGGCTGCCGCCGACAAGCAGGACGGCTCCAACAAGCAGTACTACAAGATCCACCGCACCAAGGGCCACGACCTCCAGAACTGCAAAAGGGTCGAGTACCTCGTCGAGCAGCAGAAAGCTGAGTACGAGCGACGCGACAAGGAGAAGGCCCAGGGAGGTGGTGGAGAGTCCGGCAAGAAGCGGCCATTCAACGGCCGGGGAGGACACCGCGGCAAGGCCAAGCAGCGGCAAGGAGATAGACCTCCCCGCGGCCGCGACAAGGACGAAGATGAAGACGACGACGAAGACATGGATGACGGAGATAACAGCGAGCAGGAATTTCAAAAGTCCACGGAGGTTCTGTGCGTTGACGGTGGTGCTTCTCTGCATACTTCCCACCGCCAACTCGAGGAGTGGGTACGGGAAGTTAATGCGGCAGAACCACCCGTCGAGTCGCGCAAACTTCTGAAGTGGTCCAGCACGCCCATCATCTTTGACATTGAGGACCACCCTGATCGCACAACTGCGGTCGGGTGCTTGCCGATGTTGGTTTCACCAACTATCCGCAACCTCAAGGTCACCAAGATGTTGGTTGATGGCGGGGCCGGCCTGAACCTGATCTCCTCTGCTGTGGTCCGGAAACTCCAGATCCCCGATAGTGAGCTCGAAGAAACTGGCACTTTCCAAGGAATTAACCCAGGAAGGAGCAAGCCGAAGGGGAAGATCACGCTGTCGGTGACATTTGGCGGAGAGCTGAACTTCAGGACTGAGGGGATCACATTTGACGTTGCCGATATTCCTTTGCCATACAATGGAATACTTGGCCGTCCGGCGCTCGCCAAGTTCATGGCAACCTCTCACTATGCCTACAACATGCTCAAGATGCCAGGCCCGATAAGCGTCATCTCTGTCCCCGGCGACAAGAAGGACGCCCTTATCTGTGCCGACAAGATTTACCGGGATGCAGCAGCCGCAACAGATAGCAAAACACTTGCCTCTGAAGCTCCCGGGGGGAAGAACAAAACCAAGTCCGGCAAGAGCTCTGGGGCCCACTCCGGCAAACGCACCTCTTCGGAGTGCTGCGCTGTGATGGCTTCTCGCCCCTCGTTGGTTGCCCCAAGTGGAAGGTTTGAGATGCAGTGTAGCGGAAGTTTTCCCTTGGCAAAGATACCAAGGATCGATTTCCCTGAGACTCCCAGTTTCAACAAGAAGGTGTCAACTGCTAACGGCGCCAGATATTAGCAATCAACGTGGACCTGCACACAGATACAAATAACTTTGCTCCCAACGAGTACAGAGAGGTTGTCAATCTCTCCGGCCTTGTAGTTTACAAAGGATCAAACGCAAGTGATAATAGTGATAGGTAATGCTGCAATAGTAAGTAAAAAGCGTAAAGTAAATAGTGGATGTGATCAATGATGGTAATATGGACCGGGGTCCCATGATGTTCACTAGTGATGTCTCTCTCCCAAAAGACGATAAAACAGCTATGTGAGGTTAACGAATTACAGCTGGGCAATTGACAGAATTATGTGCGCAAACCAATGCTAACTATGTTACAAGAAAGGTAGAGGTTCAAAGCATGGGCGGTACGCCAAGGCAAGTAGACCGAAATCCATCTGCATCTACTACTAATCATCCACCTTGAGATATCTATCCAGAACATCTCGCTGGTATTAAGTTGTGAGTCCCACCCATAGTGTAAACTCAAAACAACAGATAACTGCATTAAAAGAACTTTGCGTAAAGTAAACAATCCTTGCACCCGCGGGCACAAGCACCGTTGTTTTCCCCCTTGTGGCAACAACACATCCCCTAGACTCATGTTTCTGTCACCCAAGCTAGTCATCGAGGGGCATGAACCCACAATCAAGCATAACGTTCCCACTTGGAGTCACTACCTACTACTTGGCCAACGCAATAAATAACAACGGAGAACATGCAAGAATTACTTACGAACATAAATATAAAAGAGGTAGATCAAATATATTACTCAAACACAATCTGAACATAATCTCACAATCCATCGGATCCCAGCAAACTTAACATAGCAACAACATAAGGATTACATATGTGCCTCGATCATGTAGGGCAGCTCACGAGGACTAATTAGTGAAGCACAAGAACGGGAGGAGAACATCACATAGCTACTGGTCATGGACCCATGGTCCAAGGGAGACTACTCACAACTCATCCGGGAGGCGTCCATGGTGGTGGAGAAGCTCCCGGTGGTGATCCTCCCCTCCGGCAGGGTGCCGGGAAGAGTTCTCCTGGTGCTCCCGATCTTGGAAGCGGCGGCGGCGGCGGAACAGAGATGAGATCGTGAAAAAGGGTTCCCGTTTCGAGGGTTTCGAGACGCGATATAAATATATGCCAAAGGGGGGCATCAGCGGATGCTCGGGGGGCCCAGGCGCCCCCCCGGCGCGGCCAGGGGGGCCGCGCCACCAGGGCGCCTGGAGCCCTGGTGGCCCCCCTCCGGCTGTCCTTTGGCAGCTGGGAAGCTTCTGGAACGCTGATTTTTTATATAATTTTTCCGGGATTTTTCTGGGAGTTCTCGTAACGTGAAAACCTGAAATACAAAAACAGCAGAAAACAGAAACTCGCACTCGGGTGCACTAAGTTAATAGGTTAGTCCAAATATGATCAAAAGTGTATGGAAGTGTATAAATGTCATAGCAATATCACCCAAAAGAGGCATGGAGCAAGCAGAAATTATAGATACGTTTTGGACGTATCACGCTGCCGTCGAGGACGCACCATCGAGCTCCACCGGCAAGTGCAAGAAGGCAATTGCAGCTCCACCAGAGACAAAGAAGGTGTCCACCAAGGAGGACGGCACTGGTGGTACTTTCACCATCAGTGCCACGCTTGATCCTAAATAGGAAAGCGCGCTCGTTGCTTTACTGCGGGCGAATGTCGACGTGTTTGCATGGCAACCGTCTGACATCCCCGGTGTTCCCAGGAAAGTGATTGAGCAGAAGCTTGCCGTTTGTCATCACGCGCAGCCCGTCAAGCAGAAGGTTAGAAAACAAGCGGTGGAGCGCCAAGAGTTTATCGCAGAAGAGATCAAGAAGCTGGAAGAGGCAGGCCTTGTCAGAGGTGTACTCCATCCCACGTGATTGGCCAACCCTGTTGTCGTACGCAAAGCGAACGGGAAGTGGAGGCTTTGTATCGACTTCACCGATGTTAATAAAGCTTGTCCCAAAGATCCATTCCCCTTGCCGCGCATTGACCAGATTGTTGAATCCACGGCTGGATGTGAGTTGCTTTCGTTTCTTGATGCATATTCAGGATACCACCAGATTTTTATGACTGAAGAAGATGAGGAGAAAACCGCATTCATTACTCCATGTGGCACTTATTGCTTCATACGCATGCCTTTCGGATTAAAGAATGCGAGTTCAACATTAGCAAGAGTAGTCCACACCGCTTTTGAGCCACAGATACACATAAATGTAGAAGCTTACATGGATGATATAGTGGTCAAGAGCAAGGACAGGGCTACTCTGATTCAAGATCTAGATGAAACCTTTGTGAATCTGCGCAAGATCCAACTCAAGCTCAACCTCGAGAAGTGCGTGTTTGGAGTCCCCTTCGGCAAGCTTCTCGGGTTCTTCGTGTCTCAAAGGGGGATTGAAGCCAACCCCGACAAGATCAAGGCCATCGAGCAGATCGAAGCTCCGAAGCGCGTCAAGGATGTACGAATGCTTGCCGGCTGTGTGGCTGCTCTCAGCAGGTTTATCTCTAAGTCTGCGGAACGCGCCTTGCCGTTTTTCAAAATTTTGAAAAAGGCGGGTCCAATGAAATGGACTCCGGAAGCAGAGGCAGCGCTGCAGGACTTGAAGAGGTACCAGTCCTCCACTCCAATACTTGTCGCACCTAAGCCACAAGAGAAGTTGCTGCTGTACTTAGCAGCAACCAATCGAGTGGTTAGTGTTGCGTTAGTAGCGGAAAGGGAGGCAGACGATGAGCCAACAGCCCCGGCAAGCACATCCAGCGACAAGCAGGGGGCTTCCCCAACAAGCTCTGGTCCCGACAAGGATGGAACTACGCAGATGCAAGAAGACGTACGGAAGAGGATGGTGCAGCGCCCAGTCTACTTCGTCAGCTCCCTTCTCCAGGGGGCTAGGTCAAGGTACTCTGGGGTGCAGAAGCTGCTTTTCGGCCTTCTCATGGCCTCGAGAAAGCTGCGCCACTACTTCCAAGCACACGAGATAACAGTGGTCACTCGCTTTCCGCTGAAGAGGATACTGCAAAATCCAGAAGCGACAGGCAGGATTGTCGAGTGGGCACTGGAGTTGACAAGCTTTGGCCTCAAGTTTGAAAGCACCTCAACTATCCAGAGCAGAGCATTGGCAGAATTCATAGCAGAATGGACGCCAACGCCAGACGAAGAGATTCCAGAGATGAGCATTCCCGTCAAAGAAGCAAGCAAAGAATGGATAATGTACTTTGATGGTGCCTTCTCGCTGCAAGGCGCCGGTGCCGGCGTGCTGCTTGTTGCACCCACCGGGGAGCACCTCAAGTACGTCGTCCAAATGCACTTTCCCAAGGAGCAAGCAACGAACAATACTGCAGAGTATGAAGGTTTGCTTGCCGGCCTCAGAATCGCGGCGGAACTTGGGATCAAGAAGCTGATTGTGCGGGGTGACTCGCAGTTGGTCGTCCGCCAAGTGAACAAGAGCTACCAGAGTCCGTTGATGGAAGCTTACGTCGACGAAGTGAGAAAACTTGAAGAGCACTTTGAAGGCTTGCAGATGGAACACGTTCCAAGAGCTCAGAACGACATCGCAGATGGCCTGTCAAAGTGTGCTGCACTAAAGCTACCTGTGGAACCGGGTATCTTTGTGCTCAAGCTAACTCAACCATCCGTAACATCATCGACTGGACAAAGTAAGAAGAGAAAGTTGGTTTCTGGTGACTACTTGCCGGCAGAGCTTCCTGAAGCCGCCGCCAATAAGGTCCCCAAGATCAATGACAAGGTTGCTGAGGAGCAGTCTGCTCCTGCAAACCTTAGGGTTTGTACAGTTGAAGTAGGCGTTCCCGACAAGTTTTGCCCCGGCAAGCTTGCCGGGGAACGTCAAGCTCCGGCCGAGCCGCAGGTTCTTGCCGTAGAGGCTGACGTTCCCGCAAGGGCACAGATGGCTTTAGTCCTTGTTGTTGAGCCACAGGCCCTAGCATGGGCGCAGCAGATTGTCCGTTTCCTTCAAACAGGAGAACTTCCCGAAGAGCCGGAAGAAGCAGAAAGAATAACCCGGCAGTGAAATATGTATCAGTTTGTCGGCAACGAACTGTACAGAAGAAGACTCAGCGGTGTGAAATTGAAGTGTATTCCCCTGGAAGATGGACAAAAGCTGTTGGCAGAGATACACGGAGGCATATGCGGCCACCACATTGGCGCCAGAGCACTTGTCGGCAAAGCATTCCGGCAAGGTTTCTTTTGGCCAGAAGCCCTCCAGGATGCAACTGCGCAAGTAACCAAGTGTGAAGCATGCCAGTTCCATTCCAAGCAGATACATCAACCAGCTCAAGCTCTCCAGACGATCCCTTTATCCTGGCCATTTTCGGTCTGGGGGCTCGACATCCTCGGCCCCTTTCCCCGCACAGCCGGGGGCTTTGAGTACTTGTACGTCGCCATCGACAAGTTCACAAAGTGGCCGGAAGTGGAACCAGTGAGAAAGGTGACCGCACAGTCAGCAGTCAAGTTCTTCAGGTCGATTGTTTGCCGTTTCGAAATCCCTAACAGGATCATCACCGACAACGGCACACAATTCACAAGTCGCACCTTCATGCAGTACGTCCAAGACCTTGGCGCCAAGGTCTGCTTCGCTTATGTTGCTCACCCGCGGAGCAACGGACAAGCGGAGAGGGCAAACGCTGAAGTGCTGCGCGACTCAAGACGAGAACTTTCGACAGGCTGCACAAGTGCGTAAGAAACTGGATCGAGGAGTTGCCAGCGGCTCTTTGGTCGATCAGGACGACGCCAAATCGAGCCACTGGACAGACACCCTTTGCTCTTGTCTATGGAGCAGAGGCAGTTCTCCCCACGGAACTCGTATACGGGTCGCCTGGAGTGCTCGCTTACGATGAGCTCGAGCAAGAGCAGCTGCGGCAAGATGACGCACTGCTCCTTGAGGAAGACCGTCTTCAAGATGCTGTACGAGCTGCTCGATACTAGCAAGCTTTGCGCCGCTACCATAGCCGCGAGGTTAAAGCCAGGAGTCTCGAGGAAGGCGACCTTGTTCTTCGGCGCGTTCAGTCTGCCAAGAATTCCAACAAGTTGACGCCGAAGTGGGAAGGCCCTTATCGGGTGAAACAAGTCACAAGGCCCGGCGCTGTCCGCCTTGAGACCGAAGAAGGCTTACCGGTGAGCAACTCCTGGAACATTGAGCATCTTCGCAAGTTTTACCCATAAGGCGCGGTTGCCGTGAACCGCGCCGGCAACCACCTTTTGTACAAGTCTTGCCGCTGTTGCATGTAATCCTTTGTACAAAGCCGGGCGCAGACCCCGTGCATCAGTAAAGCTTATGTGCATCGCACAACTTGTCATTTCATGCCTTTTCATTTCCTTGCATGTACTATCTGACACTTTGTGCAGCACCTACCCCCGGTAAGCAATAACGAGCCCGAGAGCTCCATATCTATATTCTCTCTTCTGCCTTCTTTCTCCAGCAGAGGAAGGTTTCCTCGCG
>LR738710.1:879907303-879942967 GCA_902687465.1 Secale cereale
ATAGTGGTATGGACCAGGCGCCGTTCAAGAAACCCTGCCTTGCCGGGAAGCAAACAACACAAAAGCTAAGTTGCCAAAGTTTGAGCAATCAAGTTTTTTAAATTTGTGAGTTATCTTCCTTGAACGACCGCACTTTGTATGGAAAACCTGTGCGCGGAGGAACCAACTTGTGGCTAGCCGCGCCCTTACTTTGTTTCGAGCACGCTCAACGGCTTAAGTGTGCTGCGACAAGTGTCGCGTCCTGATACGTCCAAAACGTATCTATAATTTCTTCTTGCTCCATGCCTCTTTTGGGTGATATTGCTATGATATTTATACACTTCCATACACTTTTGATCATATTTGGACTAACCTATTAACTTAGTGCACCCCAGTGCCAGTTTCTGTTTTCTGCTGTTTTTGTATTTCAGGTTTTCCGATTATGAGAACTGCCAGAAAAATCGCAGAAAAATTATATAAAAAATCAGCGTTCCAGAAGCTTCCCAGCAGCCAAAGTACAGCCGGAGGGGGCCACCAGGGCTCCAGGCGCCCTGGTGGCGCGGCCCCCCTGGCCGCGCCGGGGGGGCGCCTGGCCCCCCCGAGCCTTCGCTGATGCCCCCCTTTGGCATATATTTATATCGTGTCCCGAAACCCTCGAGACGGGAACCCTTTTTCGCGATCTCATCTCTGTTCCGCCGCCGCCGCTTCCAAGATCGGGAGCACCAGGAGAACTCTTCCCGGCACCCTGCCGGAGGGGAGGATCACCACCGGGAGCTTCTCCACCACCATGGACGCCTCCCGGATGAGTTGTGAGTAGTCTCCCTTGGACCATGGGTCCATGACCAGTAGCTATGTGATGTTCTCCTCCCGTTCTTGTGCTTCACTAATTAGTCCTCGTGAGCTGCCCTACATGATCGAGGCACATATGTAATCCTTATGCTGTTGCTATGATGAGTTTGCTGGGATCCGATGCATTGTGAGATTATGTTCAGATTGTGTTTGAGTAATATATTTGATCTACCTCTTTTATATTTATGTTCGTAAGTAATTCTTGCATGTTCCCCGTTGTTATTTATTGCTTTGGCCAAGTAGTAGGTAGTGACTCCAAGAGGGAACGTTATGCTTGATTGTGGGTTCATGCCCCTCGATAACTAGCTTCAGTGACAGAAACATGAGTCTAGGGGATGTGCTGTTGCCACAAGGGGGAAAACAACGGTGCTTGTGCCCGCGGGTGCAAGGATTGTTTACTTTACGCAAAGTTCTTTTAATGCAGTTGTCTGTTGCTTTGAGTTTACACTATGGGTGGGACTCGCAACTTAATACCAATGAGATGTTCTGGATAGATATCTCAAGGTGGATGATTAGTAGTAGATGCAGATGGATTTCGGTCTACTTACCTTGGCGTACCGCCCATGCTTTGAACCTCTACCTTTCTTGTAACATAGTTAGCATTGGTTTGCGCACATAATTCTGTCAATTGCCCAGCTGTAATTCGTTTACCTCACATAGCTGTTTTATCGTCTTTTGGGAGAGAGACATCACTAGTGAACATCATGGGACCCCGGTCCATATTACCATCATTGATCACATCCGCTATTTACTTTACGCTTTTACTTACTATTGCAACAATACCTATCACTATTATCACTTGCGTTTGATCCTTTGTAAACTACAAGGCCGGAGTGATTGACAACCTCTGTGTACTCGTTGGGAGCAAAGTTATTTGTATCTGTGTGCAGGTCAACGTCGATTGCTAATATTTGGTGTCGTTAGCAGTTGACACCTTCTTGTTGAAACTGTGAGTCTCAGGGAAATCGATCCTTGGTATCCTTGCCAAGGGAAAACTTCCGCTACACTGCATCTCAAACCTTCCACTTGGGTAACCAACGAGGGGCGAGAAGCCATCAAGCAAAGTTTTCTGGCGCCGTTTCCGGGGACTCCACTCTTCAAGATAGGGGAGTTGCACGCTATCTTTTATCTTTGCTTTTTAGTCTTGTTAGTTTACCTTTCGGTTTTCTTTATGTCTTTTCACTAGTTTTGCTTAATGGAAAACAACAAAAATATGAGAGAGCTTTATAAGCTCTACCTTGCTTTGGGACATGATGTGTTTGAAGAGAAAATTAAAACCTATGGAACTTTATTATTTGCATAACAATCATGATGGTGGTGATGTTATTAGTATGCTTTCTTTGAATATCAATATTGCTAATGACATGGAAAGCTCTAAGCTTGGGGATGACACGTTTGATGAACATGATATTTTTAGTCCCCCAACTTTTGAGGAGAAAATTTACTTTGATAATACTTTGCCTCCTAAATATGATGATGGTTATGATAGTCTTACTCTCACTATTCCTAATAAGAAAGATTTTGCTTATATGAAGAGTAATGACACTTTTATGCTTTTGGATCATATGGAAATAATGCCTTATGTGATAGTTATATTGTTGAGTTCATCCATGATGCCACTGAAATTTATAATGAGAGAGGGAGACATGGTTCTAAATATCTTAATAATAAGAAGTTTCCTCTCTTTATGTTGAAGGTTTTGAAGCTGCACTTGTTTTGTCTTCCTATGCTTATTGCTTTGTGCTCCAATGAATTATTCTATTGCAATATTCCTATGCATAGGAAGCATGTTAGGCTTAAATATGTTTGGTATTTGATTCTTGATGCTCTCTTTTGTTCTTCAACACTTATTCCCACGAGAGCATCATTAAAGTCTTAAGCCTACCTTTATGGCTATAAAGAAAGGGCTCTAGGGAGACAACCCTTGTTATCTTTGCTTTCAGTTTGTTCTTTCAGTTTTTAGTGGTCTTGATGTTTGTTACTACTGTAGCAACATCATTGTATCTTTTCTTTTCAGCTTTGTGCCAAGTTTAGCCTCTGATTGCAAGAAAGTTCAAAAGTTGTGACGTGCTGTCCAGGAAACAGATTCTGTCCTTGGATAGAAAAAATCGTATAAAATCACCAGTTCATCTTTTTGGTCTGAATTTTTTCTACAGAGTGCTCTATACAATTGTCTTTCGTTCTTCTGTTTTGAGTTTTTTGATTAGAGTTGCAGAAGTGCCCCGAAAAAATCATTTACTACCTGCTGTTCTGTTTTTCACAGATTCTGTCCTGTTTTGCCTTTCCTTCATTTTGCAAACCTTGAGCTTGCTTTTTCTTTGCAAAAACCTTTTGGCAATCTTGAGAAACAGTAGATCTTCAAGAATATCCTTATTTCCAGCAAGGAACAATTATTTTATTATGGGTACTAACCTCGCTAATCAGATTATGATGAGTTATGTATGAAGGGAGTTTTCAAGTGTGCGAGGGAAGATGATAAAAAGATTCAGGAGTGTCAAGCGCTCATGCTTGGGGATGCCCCCGTGCACCCCCAAGAAATATTCAAGGAGACTCAAGCGTCTAAGCTTGGGGATGCCCCCGTGCATCCCCTTCTCCATCAACATTATCAGTTCGTCTTTCGTTCCACTATATTTTTATCACTTCATGTGTTATGTGCTATGCTTGGAGCGTCTTGCTTTTAGTTTTCCTTTTTAGTTTTCTTTAGCTTTTCATAACGAGTCGGAACTCAGCTTTCTTTATGTGGGAGAGAAACACGCTCCACTTCTACCCAGAACACAACATAGAATTTTCATGTTTATCTTTGCTGTGTGTGTTCTTTGTCTTTCAATAGCTACTATCATGCTTAGCTTTCAGCTTTCATGCTTATCTTTTTAAAGAGCTTTTGTTTGGTTGGTTGCTTGAACTCTCTTTATTTATCATGATTATCTTATTAAGAGAGTTTGCTTCCGTTGCATTGGTTGGTATGTCTATGATAAAGATGCTACGTGCATAATGGTGCTTAGTAATTCATGTTTTCTTATGGTTAGTCTCAAATAGCTGGGGGGTTTCCAATGTGTTATTGGAGTACCAACATGGTTTGTTTGCCTATGATGTGGTATGGTTTAGTAATATCTTCCTTCAAGAATTTATTTTGATTGACTTGGCGTATGCTCACGCATATTTAAGACTGTAAAGAAAGTTTGTCAAGTCTTGATGATCTTTTGTTTCTGAGTAGCGATATAACTACCATGCCTGATTCAATGTTGCTTTGTCGCTCTGCATGATTATGACCGTCATTGCTCCCTTAGTTGGTCGCTCCCAGTATTTTGCTAACCTTCGCCTGTACTAAGCGGACTGACTGCTTGTGCATCCAAATTCCTTTAAACCACTTATGCCATATGAGTCCACCATACCTTCCTACATGGTATTTACCTGTCATTCCTAACGAAGACTTTCATGTACCATCTCGAAATTATTGAAAAAGAAAAAAAATGCATTCCACTTTTGTGCCTCTGTTTTAAGTCCATGAGGAAGTAGTAGTTAATTCATGATCTTTTTAAGTTGGACAAGCTTCACCCCGGGATTGCATGTATAATGTGCAAACCCATAACACGAGAAGGAACTGGCATTGAGTGCGCCCGGCTCAAAATTAATATAACAAACAAACCCTCCTTTACGCTTTGTTCATGAGAAATCAGAAAACTTTGGCTGTGATAAACAAAGGAGATTAAGAGGATGTGATCGTCCTCATTCGGGAGCCGTTCCTCGAAACTTGTCCATCTCAAAAAGTAATTGAGTTATCTGCTAGCATTCGTTGACGAAACATGCATGATCTAAGAAATTTTTTATTATTACCTCTGTTTTTAAAACCAAGAGCTCTGGTACATGTTTTGTCTTTGTTTTCGACTACGGGTTTTCAACCTTACCAACAAAAGCCACGGTTCGAGAGTCTCCACCTTCTTTTAAAGCACCAACTACTGAGAGCATGATTGTCATTCTGAGTGTAATGTGCATTGTCCCAAAGTAGCATTGTCTTTTGCATGATTGTGATATCGTTTATTCTGAAATTATTGTATCTAGTCATCACTTAAACCTTGGAGGTGCCCCTGCATTTATGTTTTGCTTCACTAAAGGGGGCAAGCGAGATATCACTTTATCATATTTGCACACCATGTTCATTACAAATCTATTTGATGTTTCAATACCATATTGTAAAACTTGTAGTTCTTTGTGATTTTCTCATAAGGCAACTTAATTACTATAGATTCATTGTCTCAGTAAGCTTTTGTCATATGACTATGAAAGTCTTATATGGTTAATAGCATGTCACCACAGAAATTATTCTTGTTATCATTTACATACTCGAGGACGAGCAGGAATTAAGCTTGGGGATGTTGATACGTCCAAAACGTATCTATAATTTCTACTTGCTCCATGCCTCTTTTGGGTGATATTGCTATGATATTTATACACTTCCATACACTTTTGATCATATTTTGACTAACCTATTAACTTAGTGCACCCCAGTGCCAGTTTCTGTTTTCTGCTGTTTTTGTATTTCAGGTTTTCCCATTACGAGAACTGCCAGAAAAATCACGGAAAAAATATATAAAAAATCAGCGTTCCAGAAGCTTCCCAGCAGCCAAAGTACAGCCGGAGGGCGGCCACCAGGGCTCCAGGCGCCCTGGTGGCGCGGCCCCCCCTGGCCGCGCCGGGGGGGCGCCTGGGCCCCCCGAGCCTCCGCTGATGCCCCCCTTTGGCATATATTTATATCGTGTCCCGAAACCCTCGAGACGGGAACCCTTTTTCGCGATCCCATCTCTGTTCCGCCGCCACCGCCGCTTCCAAGATCGGGAGCACCAGGAGAACTCTTCCCGGCACCCTGCCGGAGGGGAGGATCACCACCGCGAGCTTCTCCACCACCATGGACGCCTCCCGGATGAGTTGTGAGTTGTCTCCCTTGGACCATGGGTCCATGACCAGTAGCTATGTGATGTTCTCCTCCCCTTCTTGTGCTTCACTAGTTAGTCCTCGTGAGCTGCCCTACATGATCGAGGCACATATGTAATCCTTATGCTGTTGCTATGATGAGTTTGCTGGGATCCGATGGATTGTGAGATTATGTTCAGATTGTGTTTGAGTAATATATTTGATCTACCTCTTTTATATTTATGTTCGTAAGTAATTACTGCATGTTCCCCATTGTTATTTATTGCTTTGGCCAAGTAGTAGGTAGTGACTCCAAGAGGGAACATTATGCTTGATTGTGGGTTCATGCCCCTCGATGACTAGCTTGAGTGACAGAAACATGAGTCTAGGGGATGTGTTGTTGCCACAAGGGGGAAAACAACGGTGCTTGTGCCCGCGGGTGCAAGGATTGTTTACTTTACGCAAAGTTCTTTTAATGCAGTTGTCTGTTACTTTGAGTTTACACTATGGGTGGGACTCGCAACTTAATACCAGCGAGATGTTCTGGATAGATATCTCAAGGTGGATGATTAGTAGTAGATGCAGATGGATTTCGGTCTACTTACCTTGGCGTACCGCCCATACTTTGAACCTCTACCTTTCTCGTAACATAGTTAGCATTGGTTTGCGCACATAATTCTGTCAATTGCCCAGCTGTAATTCGTTTACCTCACATAGCTGTTTTATCGTCTTTTGGGAGAGAGACATCACTAGTGAACATCATGGGACCCCGGTCCATATTACCATCATTGATCACATCCGCTATTTTTTTGATAGAAAGACTGTAAGGGAACCCCCTACAGTATAATTGGTGCAACAAACCCAAATTGCAAGTACCATGCCTTGAACCTGGGTGGGTGGGAAGGCATCAGCCCCTTCCCACCACTAGGCTAGGCCTTAGTCTGCAGCAATACCTATCACTATTATCACTTGCGTTTGATCCTTTGTAAACTACAAGGCCGGAGGGATTGACAACCTCTCTGTACTCGTTGGGAGCAAAGTTATTTGTATCTATGTGCAGGTCCATGTTGATTGCTAATATCTGGCGCCGTTAGCAGTTGACACCTTCTTGTTGAAACTGGGAGTCTCAGGGAAATCGATCCTTGGTATCCTTGCCAAGGGTAAACTTCCGCTACACTGCATCTCAAACCTTCCACTTTGGGTAACCAACGAGGGGCGAGAATCCATCACGCCCTTACTTCGTTTTCGAGTTCGCTCAACAGTTTAAGTGTGGTGCGACTAGTTGCGACAAGGTTTCTTGTCGGCAACGGCACCGCCAGCAGGCTGCTGAAGTTCCACACTCAGCGCCCGCGGCAAAGGTGCCTTCGCCGACGAGTTCCCTGACAGTGTAGGGTAAAAGCACACAAAGCAAGGAAGTCAAGTAAAGGAAATAACATTGCATTAACTACCCAAAATAAAGTTATATTACAAAGCAACTTGTCGCAGTACTAATAGACTATTGTTCATAACGTAGTTGGCAGCGACAAGGAAAGAAGAAAGTGAACAAAACTAATCCGCGCGGTTGCCCTCGACCCTCTTGATGTCGCCCACCTTATTCACAATAGGCGCGACAAGGGCCTTGAACGCCTCCTGGTCAACGTCCGGTGGCAAGGTCCTGAGGACGTTGGTGAGGTTGAGGCCTGGGTTGCGGTGCGCTATCTTCATCAACACCTTCTCGAGGGCCCCCGCGCAGAGCCTGCGCGACTCGTCCACCAACTGCTTTGGGATCCTTTCCCGGAGCTGCTGGAGGGCCGGCGCCACCCCCGTGAAGAACAAACTCAACTTGGCGCTGTGAGGGAGATTCTCGTCGGTAGAGTACCCGAGGTGCTCCGCCCCCAGCTCCGCCAGCTCCTTGTCGACGTAGGCAGCGGCGGCAATAAGACCCTCTGTCCAGTGCTCCACCGTCAGCCTGAAGTTGTTTTGGGAGATGGCGGCGCTGTCCAACAGCGCCTTCTCGGCCCTGAGCTCCTCCTTCAGGTTCGCCTCCCGCACTCTGGCGCCGTCGAGCGTTGTGGTGAGGGTGGACAGCTTCGACTCCAGATCGGCGATGGAGTCCTTGGCGACGGCGAGCTCTTTGCCCTTGTTGGAGAGGCGGACCTGCAGCTCGGAATGGCTGTGGGCGTCCTTCTCCCTCTCGAGCTTCAGTGCGGCAACCTCCTCGCCGCTCGTCTTGAGGTTGGCCTCTAGTTGCGCCACCCTCGCCTCCAAGTCCCTCTTGGCGGTCTCGGCAGCCGCAACAGCATCCTTCGCTTCCTGCAGAGCTCCGCCAAGAGACTGTTCACGCGCGGCAAGCTCGTCCTCGTGTCTATTGAGGTCGACCATCCGTTGCGTCAGTTCGCCTTCTCGCCAGGACAACTCCTCGGCGGTGAGCCGTTGCTGCTCCTCTGCTTCAGCCTTCTCAAGAATGAAGGCCTGATGCGCCTCGGCAAGCTGCTCCCGCTCCTCCGCCAAGGATCGGAGAGCTGCTTGGTTGTTGGCTCGGAGCTCTTCGGCATGCTTCTCCAAGTCGGCGCCCGCCTTGGCAGCCAGAGCCTCTCGGGGCTCCAGTTTGGCCTGCCGTGCACGGTACAAAGCCAGAAGCCTGCGCAGCAGCCGCTCCTCCTCGGGCTCGCTGCTGCTGCTTGGCGCGTCGACGAGCTTCAGTCCGGCGGAGGCAAGGACCTCCCCGTCGAAGACCTCTCCCTCCGCAGGCGCCCTAGACGTGGACGCCCACGGGAGCTGGATGAAGACTCCGTTGCCGGCCTCCAGATAGGCGCCTGGCTCGGCCGCGGCAGCAGAGGGATCGGCGGCCGGCGCAGCGTCTGACGCTCCTGCGGCCTCAGGGCCGTCAGTGCGACCGCCGGATCCGTCCCCAGCCGCCGCGCCGGCAGCCTTGGTGGCCTCGTCGGTGGCGGGCTCGTCAGCACCAGCCGCCTCTTCGGTAGCGGCGGCGCCGCCAGTGTTGCCGTGCACGTCCTCCTCGAGGGCGACCTCCGTCTCCATCGGCTCTGCGGCGGACGGGTCTGACAGAAGAAAAGAAGAAGAAAGAAGAATAGTCAAGCAAATATCCAAAAAAAGAAGAAGAATCACAAGGAGAAAAGTCCAAGGTTTTACCTGCGCGGGCCTCCTCTTCGGTGGGGTTCCTTACCGGGGAGTTCTCCCTCGGCGGCATAGTAGTAGCTCCCGCCGGCGGAGGCCGTTGGCGTCGTCCCTTGGCGGCGTACTCGCCCTTGGCAGAGTACTCGCCCTTGGCGGGGTGCTCGCCCTTGGCGGGGTGCCCGCCCTTGGCGGGGTACTCGCCCTTGGCGGAGTGTCCTCCCTTGCCGGGGAGCTTCCCCTTGGCGGTGCGGTCGAGACGTGTGGCGCGTCGGGGGCGGTCTCCTGGCGCTCCTGATGCTGCTGCTCCGTTTCTACACAAGTCAATAAAAAAACATCAACAAGGATAGAACACCCACGCGCGCCCGACAAGCGGAGAGTAGACGAAGGACTTACGCTGGGGGCTGTGCTGGGGGCTGCTCTGGAGAACGGCTGTCGGGTCCGACAAGCCTGTCGCAGGCGCACCCCCTGCTGCTGCGACGGGCTCGTCCTCGATGACGATCACTGGCACTTTGGCCCTCTTCGCCGCCCTCTGGGCCAGAGTTCGAGAAGACCCCGCTCCGGTTGTCGCCGAAGCACGAGGGGCGGAAGGAGCAGTGGAGCCGGCGCGGGAAGATCCCCCTCCTGTTGCCGTTGCAGCATGAGGCACTCCCTTGGCGGCCTTGCTCGTCGCGGTGGCGCGTGTCGGGCGGCGCTGCGGCTGCTGGCCCGCCTGCCGCCCCGTCACGTCGACGGCCTTGCGGATGCGCCTCCTTGTCTGAGCTGGAGGACTTGCTGGAGGTGGCGAGCTGCCCGACGAGGAAGATGAGGAGCCGAGGTTCAGTAAGCCGCCTGAGTCTTCGGCAGGATCGCTTGACCCGACACCCTGCTCGGCGGGCCCGCTCGACTCGGCGCCTTGCTCGGTGGGCTCGCTTCTCTCGGCGAGTCGCCCGGCAAGTTTTCTCGCTTTGCGAAGCTCTTCTTCCTCGGCGAGGCTTATCACCTCCGCCGCCTCCGCCTCCTCCACATTATACCCAAACTCGCCCGCGGCCCTGGCTGCAACTGCCTCTTCCAACCTGGTGGCAATATATGCCATCTCCTGGTCGGTGGTGTCGCGGGTGAGTCCCCTCTTCTCGTCGGCGTCGATTGGCGACTCCACCAGGTTGTCGAAGAACGTCTGCACGGCTTCATCGGAAGGTTCCCGCCAAGTGGGGTTGATCCCGTGGGAATCGCACAACGGCATCGCCGCGCGGATGGCACTGAGCGCAGAGCTATTACACAATGGAACTACGCCCGGCGGCAATGTGAACCACTCAGGATGGGCGGAGTCATACTTAAATAGCGCTTGGAGCATTGCGTTGAGCTCCAGGACAGTGAAGTTGTAATTGAGGCCCGGGCGCAGCCTCATGATGTCTGCCGCGTTCTCGAACTTCCAGGCAGCCCTCTTCCTTTCCTGCAAGGGAGCGATGCGGCGGCGGAGAAAGTCTGCTCCGACGGCACCTACAGTGAGCCTGGCTTGCCGGAGGCGAAGGATCCGAGTGGTGGCTATCTTCAACTTGTCGTCCTCAGGGGCCAGGTCACTCCAGTCGTTGTCGCGTACTACTGCGACCTGGCGCCGGGAAGTGAATGACTGCGGGTCATCCTCTATAATCCAACACCAGTTGGCCCTCCACTCATCCCACTTGCCGCGGAGCTCCCCCGTCAAGTAAGCCTCTTTCTTATGGAGCCTAAAAATCCAAGAGATTCCGCCAGACAGAGGTGACCCTTACTCGACTCGAGGTATAAAGTAATGGCGGAAAAGAGCTACATTGGGGTAAACTCCGACGAAATTTTCGCACAGATGTGCGAAAATAGCCATGGTCAAGACGGCGTTTCGGGTGAAGTCAAGGAGATGAAACCCGTAGGTATTCATGATGTCGCAGAAGAACTCCGAGAAGGGCGGTCAGAGCCCACAGTTGAAGAACAGAGCAAAAAAGTCATAGCCACCCGGGAACATCTCGCAGGCCACGGCGGGGAGTACCTTGGTGCGCGGATGCGCCTTTGTCTCCCTCGACCAGAAGAGGTAGAAGGTGTCTTTCAGCTCCTCTGCACCAAGCCTTGGCGGGAAGACCGCCATCTTCTTCCGCATTGCTACTAGCCACAGCGCCTTAGCGGACTTCGCGGCCTTCGCCTTCTCGCCCTTCGGGGCCATGGCGGGGACGGTGAGGGAAGTCGACGGCGCTGGTGATGCTGGCGGCGGCGGAGGAGGGCGGAGCGCTGCTCTCTTTTCGACCTTCGGGGAGGAGGGGGGCGGCGGGGGTTTCTAGAGGATGAAGAAGCAACGGGCGAATGGAAGGAACTGCCCCTGTTCCCCCTGGTTTTAAGGGGGGAGAGGGGGACGTTCCGCATTTCCCCATTAAAGAAACATGCCACGATCTCTCCCACGACGCCGCGATTGACGCGTGCCGTTAGGGAGGGGCGCGGTGGATACGGAGTGGGAAACGGCGTGCCTCGGGCCGCGCGTGCCCGTGCACTTTTTTGGGCTTGGCCCAATAGTGCTCGGCACCGTGTATGGCCCAGGCCCGGGGGCTCCTGTCGGTGTACTAAAGTAGGGGTACCTTAGTATCCCGAACTTGTGCACGGGCAGTCATAGCGTCCCGTGGCAGGGCTTGCCGTGCGACCGCCAAGGCCCACTATGGTTCCTTTGGAGCCATTCAAGAACAAAGTATTCAAGTTAAAGAAGCAAGGCCCCGGCAAGAGGAGCTTTCCTGGAAGGCCACTCAAGGCTCGAGACCACTTCTTTGGCACAAGACCCTGGCAAGAAGAACTTGCCGGGAGGGCCAAACATGGCATTTCAAGAGACTTGCCGCGACGCGGCACGCGTCCCAGCAAGGCCTGGGGAGCGACAAGCTTCCGGGCGCGACAAGGTAGCAACCGCGGCAAGGCGCTTGCCGCGGCAAACTTCCACTAGGTACCCGCGCTCCAGCGCATCCACCCACGTGTCGCTCTGGGACCCTTCAAGACGCACGTGGCGGAAGGCTGTGCAGCCTGGGGTACACGGTGGCAAGCTGCGATGACAAGGCCACCGTCGTGGCGGACGGTGGCGCCCTGACGGACGCTTTTTGCACTGTTTGGAGCGACAGCGACGGGCATTTAATGCCCTTGTCCCCTGCTGTCAGAGTTAGGTATAGAGCACTATGCATACACTGTTCCAACTACCACCCATTTTACATTTCTACCCTCGACTACGTTGCCACCTGTCGGTGACCACTTTGACCTATAAAAGGAGGCCCATGCGCAACGTAGAGGAGGTTCCGATCATCGATCACTCTCACGCCCGGTCCTGTTAGGAATTAGAACTGTAGCTCTTCTCGCTCCCGAGCCAAGAAGGCAATACAAACCAAGGCAGGAGTAGGGTTTTACGCCCCTGTGCGGCCCGAACCTGGGTAAATTGCTCGTGTGTTCGCCTCGATCTGCTCTTTGTGCATCCTCCGCCCCCTTGCCGTACCGAAAAGGGGCTCCGGTCCCATAGGTGTTCGTGGGCGATCAGTTTCCCCCGACACCATTCAAGTAGCCACCTTAAGTTGAACCATTAATTAACAACTCACATCTGTCATGGATTTCACTCAAACCCAAACCACGTCTACGAGCATAGCATGGCAACCTAAGCAAACGTAGAAGTAACTCCCAGGGGTTTGAAAATAATACAGGTAATAGGTTCTACCTCAATCTACTTCCCAGTCCAAAAAGTTAAAAGATCCTACTGATGCAATGTGTTTGAGGATATAACTAATGCAATGAAAACTGGGTATTTGGAAAGTATGATCAAAGTGTGAACTTGCCTGCAATGTTGATGAAGATGATTCGCACTCAAAACTCTTGATATCCCTACTCGTCACACTCTGGTCAATCTATCGTAAGCAAGCAATAGTAACCACACATAAGCAATCACTCAGAAAGATCGGACAGAACGAATAAACACTTCGAAAAAAACTTCGAAAACAAACGAATGACTCTTGAAACATAAAACAATTTCCAACAGTACCAAAATTATGTGAATTTTGCCTTATCAGAAAGTTTAGGTCAAGAGCGTCGATTTGCAAAAGAATCAACTGAAACGGAGTTACGAAACTCAACTTATGATTAAACGAAGTTCAAATCTAAAACTAGTTGAATTCAAATTTAAATTTTTCAAAAACATGTTGAAGTTGTATTACTGGAAAGTGGGCTTCGTAACGAAGA
Source organism: Secale cereale (assembly GCA_902687465.1). Taxonomy (NCBI): domain Eukaryota; kingdom Viridiplantae; phylum Streptophyta; class Magnoliopsida; order Poales; family Poaceae; genus Secale; species Secale cereale. Next base: position 879,920,354 of record LR738710.1, read on the forward strand.
CGTGGGCGTTGGTTTCGTTGGATTTGGACCAACGAGCAAAAAGTTACGGCCGTTTGAAGTGTAGGGACTATTTTGTAAATAAAATATTCACATCTAAGTCCCTGGCCGAAAAACTAGACAGAAAAAGAAAAGAACTACTGAGCGAACGCTCGCTATTAGGGCCTAATCAGTGGGCGTTCACTGAATAGATCTAACCTAAAAAAACGAACTAAAATAAAATCCTAACTAAACAGAAGACCGGGGTTTTTACCTAGGCGGTTTTCTGACGAAAACCGGCGGTTTGGCTGAGAAAAAACGGCGCGGTCGGATCGGATCTCGCCGGTGGTGAGCTCCGGCGAGTAGCACGGTTCGAGGCGACGGCGGTGGCTTGCGGTGCGGCGCGGCGCGGGTGATGCGAGGGGCGGCGCGGTGGTGGTGCAGCGGCGGAGGGGCAGGCAGCAGCTGCAAGCAGCGGCGGCGAGGCAAGGTCGCGCGGCGGCGGCAGAACGCGGCGGCCGTGGTGCAGCGGATGTGCGGCTGCAGCGCGAGCGAGAGGCGAAGGGGAGGAGGGGCGGCTGTGGGGCCTTATATTGGCGGAAGGGGGGGGTGCCGTGCAGAAGGGGGCAGGGGAAGGCGGCGGCGGCGGTGTCCGAGATGGACACGGCGGCGGCGGTGCTAGCGTGTGGGAGAAGGAAGGGGGGGTCGGGGCGAGCTGGCTGGGCTGGCCTCGCAGGACTTGGGCCGGCCCAGTACGGCGGAGACTTTTTTTCTTTAAACATTTTTTTAACAGACAAGAAAACGAATAAAAGCAAAGTAAATAAAAATATCCTATAGGCATATAATATATCAAAATTTGCAGAAAAATAAGCCCTACAACATGAACATTTTACTACTGTCAAATAAAATGCCCACAAATTCTAATAAATCAAAAGGTCCTACTGTTGCAATTAAAAACCAATAAAAATCATTTTTAAAATACCAAAAAGAAATCAAATTCATTTATCTCCAATTTTCTGTTGTAGGGAATCATGTTACTCTATTTTCCATGTAGTTTATTTTTGGAGAAAAATAATTTGAATAAAAACCAAATAACTCAATATTGAAATTGAGTTGCAGAAAATTTCAGAAAAAACTTCCAACTCATATTTCCTATAATTTGAAGAAATCATTTTATCTTCTATCTGGAAAATCATTGAGTTGCTTAAAGTTTCTGAATTGAAAATATTTCGAGGATGAAATTCAAAATCCTTTCAAAGCCCTTTTATCATTGAAAATAGAATGGAAGAAGTCATATTATCTTCACTCTAGGGTTTTGTGTTGAAAAGAATTGAATTCCCGGAGATCAAAATGCAAAGTGAAAGTTTTGGGAAAGTCATTTTATTCCCTCTCATTTAACTTTCAAAAGTTTCAAATTTCACTCAATTTCACTCAGCACATCAAACAGCAATCAAATCTATCTATTTATTATAACATTCCAAAATTTAGAATTTTGGGATGTTACAATAAAAAGTATCAAAGAGATCATATTGATCTTATGGGAAGTAATGACTTCACATAGAAAGAGTATGATCAATAAAAGTTGTTGAGAGTTCACAAACATAGTTTTGGTCATCGTTGCAATTAATAGGAAGTAATAAAGAAAGAGCGACTTCACATACAAATATACTATCTTGGACATATTTTATGATTGTGAGCACTCATTGAAATATGACATGCTAAAGAGTTGATGTTGGACAAGGAAGACAACACAATGGGTTAAGTTTTCTTATATTCAAAATAAAGTATATTGTCATGGATCATCCAACATGTTGAGCTTGCTTTTCCCCCTCATGCTAGCCAAAACTCCTTGCACCAAGTAGAGATACTACTTGTGCTTCCATACATCCTTAAACCCAGTTTTGCCATGAGGGTCCACCATACCTACCTATGGATTGAGTAAGATCCTTCAAGTAAGTCGTCATGTTTGCAAACGCTCTAAAATATGTATGATTTATTAGTGTGGAGAAAATAAGCTTTATACGATCTTGTGATATGGAAGTAATAAAAGCGACGGACTGCATAATAAAGGTCCTTATCACAAGTGGCAATATAAAGTGACGTTCTATTGCGCTAAGACTTTGTGCAACCAACCATAAAAGCACATGACAACCTCTGCTTCCCTCTGCGAAGGGCCTATCTATCATTCTTGCCTGATAAGGGTCAAGGTGAAAATCATCTTTCCTTTTACATTTTATACTTTGGGAAGCACACTGTGTTAGAAAGATCTTGACATATATACCCACTTCGATGTAAGTTATCATGGTATATTACTGTTGACGTTACCCTTCAGGTAAAAGGTTGGGAGGCAATTGTTGGAAATATGCCCTAGAGGCAATAATAAAAGGATTATTATTATATTTCCTTGTACATGATAATTGTCTGTTATTCATGCTTGAATTGTATTGTACGGAAACAGCGATACATGTGTGAATACATAGACCACAACGTGTCCCTGGTAAGCCTCTAGTTACTAGCTCGTTGATCAACAGATGGTCACGGTTTCCTGACCATGGACATTGGATGTCATTGATAACGGGATCACATCACTAGGAGAATGATGTGATGGACAAGACCCAATACTAAGCCTGGCATAAGATCGTGTAGTTCGTAATGCTTTAGCTTTTCCAGTGTCAAGTATCTGTTCCCTAGACCATGAGGTTGTACAACTCCCGGATACCGTAGGAATACTTTGGGTGTTCTAAACGTCACAACGTAACTGGGTGACTATAAAGGTACGCAACGGGGATCTCCGAAAGTGTCTGTTCGGTTGGCACGAACCGAGATTGGGATTTGTCACTCCGTGTGACGGAGAGGTATCTCTGGGCCCACGCGGTAAGACATCATCATAATGAGCTCAATGTGACTAAGGAGTTAGTCACGGGATGATGGATTACGGAATGAGTAAAGAGACTTGCCATGACGAGATTGAACAAGGTATCGGACATACCTACGATCGAATCTCGGGCAAGTACCGTACCGATAGACAAAGGGAATTACATACGGGATTAAGTGAATCCTTGACACAGTGGTTCATCCGATGAGATCATCGAGGAACACGTGGGAACCAACATGGGTATCCAGATCCCGCTGTTTGACCGGAGAGTCATCTCGGTCATGTCTGCGTGTCTCCCGAACCCGCAAGTTCTACACACTTAAGGTTCGGTGACGCTAGGGTTGTAGAGATATATGCACACGGAAATCCGAAAGTTTTTCGGAGTCCCGGATGAGATCCTGGACGTCACGAGGACTTCCGGAATGGTCCAGAGGTAAAGAATTATATATAGGAAGTCCAGTTTCGGCCACCGGGAGCGTTCCGGGGGTCATCGGTAGTGTACCGGGACCAGCGGAAGGGTCCCGGGGGTCCACCGGGTGGGGCCACCCATCCCGGAGGGCCCCGTGGGCCGTAGGGGGAGGGGTACCAGCCCCTAGTAGGCTGGCGCACCCCTCATGGGCCCCCCATACGCCTAGGGTTAAAACCCTAGGGGTGGGGGCGCCCCCTTTGGCTTGGGGGGGTAAGAAACCCCCCCGGCCGCCGCCCCGCTAGGAGATTGGATCTCCTAGGGCCGGCGCCCCCCTGGAACCCTATATATAGTGGGGGAGAGAGGGCAGCCGCACCTCAGCTCCTGGCGCCTCTCCCCCCCGTTAGACCTCCAACTCCTCCCGCAGGGTCTCGGCGAAGCCCTGCTGCTTTTCCTGTTGCATCCACCACCACGCCGTCGTGCTGCTGGATCTCCGTCAACCTCTCCTTCCCCCTTGATGGATCAAGAAGGAGGAGACGTCGCTGTACCGTACGTGTGTTGAACGTGGAGGTGCCGTCCGTTCGGCGCTGGGATCATCGGTGACGAGGATCACAACGAGTACGACTCCATCATCCACGTTCCTTTGAACGCTTCCGCACGCGATCTACAAAGGGTATGTAGATGCACTCCTTTATGCTCGTTGCTAGATGATCTCCTTAGATTGATCTTGGTGAAGCATAGATTTTTTTTTTGAATTCTGCTACGTTCCCCAACAGTGGTATCAGAGCTAGGTCTTTGTGTAGCATCTTGCACGAGTAGAACACAAACAAGTTGTGGACGTTGATTTTGTTCAATTCTCTTGCCGCCACTAGTCCAATCTTGATTCGTCGGCATCGTGGGATGAAGCGGCCCGGACGGACCTTACACGTACGCTTACGTGAGACAGGTTCCACCGACTGACATGCACTAGTTGCATAAGGTGGCTGGCGGATGTCTGTCTCTCCCACTTTAGTCGGATCGGATTCGATGAAAAGGGTCCTTATGAAGGGTAAATAGAAATTGACATATCATGTTGTGGTTTTGGCGTAGGTAAGAAACGTTCTTGCTAGAAACCTATAGAAGCCACGTAAAAACTTGCAACAACAATTAGAGGACGTCTAACTTGTTTTTGCAGCACGTGCTATGTGATGTGATATGGCCAAGAAGATGTGATGAATGATATATGTGATGTATGATATTGATCATGTTCTTGTAATAGGGAATCACGACTTGCATGTCGATGAAAATGACAACCGGCAGGAGCCATAGGAGTTGTCTTATTTATTGTATGACCTGCGTGCCACTGAATAATGCCATGTAATTACTTTGCTTTATTCCTAAACGTTAGCCATAGTAGTAGAAGTAATAGTTGGCGAGACGACTTCATGAAGACACGATGATGGAGATCATGGTGTCATGCTGGTGACAAAGATGATCATGGTGCCCCGAAGATGGAGATCAAAGGAGCAAAATGATATTGGCCATATCATGTCACTTTATTTAATTGCATGTGCTGTTTATCATGTTTATGCATCTTGTTTACTTAGAACGACGGTAGTAAATAAGATGATCTCTCACTAAAAATCTCAAGAATTGTGTTCCCCCTAACTGTGCACCATTGCTAAGGATCGTTTTTCCGAAGCACCACGTGATGATCGGGTCTGATAGGCTCTAACGTTCGCATACAACGGGTGTAAGCCAGATTTACACACGCAATACACTTAGGGTTCACTTGACGAGCCTAGCATGTACAGATATGGCCTCGAAACACGGAAGACCGAAAGGTCGAACATGAGTCGTATAGTAGATACGATCAACATGAAGATGTTCACCGTTGATGACTAGTCTGTCTCACGTGATGATCGGACACGGGCTAGTCGATTCGGATCATGTATCACTTAGATGACTAGAGAGATGTCAATCTGAGTGGGAGTTCATTAAATTTGATTAGATGAACTTAATTGTCATGAACTTAGTCTAAATTTTTTTACAATATGTCTTGTAGATCAAATGGCCCATGCTCAAGTTGCCCTCAACTTCAACGCGTTCCTAGAGAAAACCAAGCTGAAAGACGATGGTAGCAACTATACAGATTGGGTCCGTAACCTGAGGATTATACTCATAGCTGCCAAGAGATCATATGTCCTTGAAGCACCGCTAGGTGATGCACCCGTTCTTCCGGCGACCCAAGACGTTATGAACGCCTGGCAGTCGCGTTGTGAAGATTACTCCCTGGTTCAGTGGGGCATGCTTTACAGCTTAGAGTCGGGGCTCCAAAAGCGTTTTGAGCACCACGGAGCATATGAGATGTTCCAAGAGCTGAAAATGGTTTTCCAAGCTCACGCCCGAGTCGAGAGATATGACATCTCCGACGCATTCTACAGTTGTAAGATGGAGGAGAATAGTTCTGTCAGCGAGCACATACTCAAGTTGTCTGGGTTGCACAACCGCTTGTCTCAGTTGGGAATGAATCTCCCAGACGAAGCGGTCGTTGACAGAATCCTTCAGTCACTCCCACCTAGCTACAAGAGCTTCGTGTTAAATTTCAATATGCAGGGGATGGAGAGGTCCATTCCCGAGGTGTATTCAATGCTGAAATCAGCGAATGTGGATATCAAGAAAGAACATCAAGTGTTGATGGTCAATAAAACCACTAAGTTCAAGAAAGGCAAGGGTAAGAAGGACTTCAAGAAGGAAGGCAAAGGAGTTGCCGCGCCCGGTAAGCCAATTGCCGGGAAGAAGCCAAAGAATGGACCCAAGCCTGAAACTGAGTGTTTTCATTGCAAGGGAACGGGTCACTGGAAGCGGAACTGCCCTAAATACTTAGCAGATAAGAAGGCCGGCAACGTCAAAGGTATATATGATATACATGTTATTGATGTGTACCTTACCAGCGCTCGTAGTAGCTCCTGGGTATTTGATACCGGTGCAGTTGTTCACATTTGTAACTCAAAGCAGGAGCTGCGGAATAAGCGGAGACTGGCGAGGGACGAGGTGACGATGCACGTCGGGAATGGTTCCAAGGTCGATGTGATCGCCGTTGGCACGCTGCCTCTACATCTACCCTCGGGATTAGTTTTAAACCTTAATAATTGTTATTTAGTACCAGCTTTGAGCATGAACATTGTATCAGGATCTCGTTTGATACGAGATGGCTACTCATTTAAATCCGAGAATAATGGTTGTTCTATTTATATGAGAGATATGTTTTATGGTCATGCCCCGCTGGTCAATGGTTTATTTTTTATGAATCTCGAACGTGATGATACACATATTCATAGTGTGGATGCCAAAAGATGTAAAGTTGATAATGATAGTCCCACATACTTGTGGCATTGCCGCCTTGGTCATATTGGTGTTAAGCATATGAAGAAGCTCCATGCAGATGGGCTTCTAGAGTCTCTTGATTATGAATCATTTGACACGTGCGAACCATATCTTTTGGGCAAGATGACCAAGACTCCGTTCTCCGGAACAATGGAGCGAGCAACCAACTTATTGGAAATCATACATACCGATGTGTGCGGTCCAATGAGTGTTGAGGCTCGCGGAGGCTATCGTTATGTTCTCGTAATGTCTACTTGATGAAGCACAAGTCTGAGACCTTTGAAAAGTTCAAGGAATTTCAGAATGAGGTTGAGAATCAACGTGACAGAAAAATAAAGTTCTTACGATCAGATCGTGGGGGTGAATATTTGAGTCATGAATTTGGCACGCACCTAAGGAACTGTGGAATTGTTTCACAATTGACACCGCCAGGAACACCTCAGCGTAATGGTGTGTCCGAACATCGAAATCGTACTTTGTTGGACATGGTGCGATCTATGATGTCTCTCACCGACTTACCGCTATTTTTTTTGGGGATTTTCTTTAGATACTGCCGCATTCACTTTAAATAGGGCTCCGTCAAAATCCGTCGAGACGACACCGTATGAACTTTGGTTTGGCAAGAAACCTAAGCTGTCGTTTCTGAAAGTTTGGGGTTGCGATGCTTATGTCAAGAAACTTCAACCTGAAAAGCTCGAACCCAAATCAGAAAAATGCGTCTTCATAGGATACCCAAAGGAAACAATTGGGTACACCTTCTACCTAAGATCTGAAGGCAAGATTTTTGTTGCCAAGAATGGATCCTTTCTGGAGAAAGAGTTTCTCTTGAAAGAAGTAAGTGGGAAGAAAGTGGAACTTGATGAGGTGACAGTCACCCTTCCCGAACCGGAAAGTAGCGCAGCGCGGGAAGTTGTTCCCGAGGTGCCTGCACCGACAAGGGAGGAAGTTAATGATGATGATCATGAAGATATAGATCAAGTTACTACTGAACTTCGAAGGTCCACGAGGATACGTTCCGTGCCAGAGTGGTACGGCAACCCTGCCTTGGAAATTATGTTGTTGGACAAAAGTGAACCTTCGAACTATGAAGAAGCGATGGCGGGCCCGGATTCCAATAAATGGCTTGGAGCCATGAAATCCGAGATAGAATCCATGTATGAAAACAAAGTATGGACTTTGGTGGACTTGCCCGATGATAGGCACGCCATAGAAAATAAATGGATATTCAAGAAGAAGACATACGCGGATGGTTATGTGACCATCTATAAGGCTCGGCTTGTCGCTAAGGGTTATCGACAAGTTCAAGGGATTGACTACGACGAGACTTTCTCACCCCTAGCGATGCTAAAGTCCGTCTGAATCATGTTAGCAATTGCCGCATTCTATGATTATGAGATATGGCAAATGGACGTCAAAACAACATTCCTTAATGGCTTCCTCAAGGAAGAACTGTATATGATGCAGCCGGAAGGTTTTGTCGATCCAGAGAATGCTAACAAAGTATGCAAGCTCCAGCGCTCGATCTACGGGCTGGTGCAAGCATCTCAGAGTTGGAATATTCGCTTTAACGATGTGTCGGGACCCCGATCCTAAGTCACACAGGTCTAGCCTGTAACACATCATATCACTTTGCGGCCTCACGCACGGTATCCCCATGGGTGCCACCTTACCTGGCCCGGGACCGTTTGCGCATTTTGGCACACGTATATGATAGTGTCGCTAGCATCCATATGACAGAGAACCCGGGCCGACATGACCAGTTATAAACCAATAGTGGCACTAAATTAGAGAGACAGGCATACATGACCCAACAACGAACGTGTCGGTCATCAACGTATGAACCCAAGTCGTAGCAAGCTACAAGGACTTAAAGGAACAACGCGTGACATTTCCCCTAAGGGTCAGACACAAGAACGAAGAAGGACACATGCCGGCCAGCCTAAGTATTCTGGAGCAGTAGCAAGCTACCAAGGCTCAGTGGAAGCACTAGGAGACATTTCCCTGTAAGATAGGCTATCAAAGGTAAACAACTAGGTGTCGGATCCCACACATAGCAATACACATTACACGTATGCATAACATGCAAGTTTGTGTTGTACAACATGGCATCACAACATAACTCAACAACTCATATAGATAAAGGCCCAGAAGAGCCATCATAGCATTTATTACAATCAGAGGTCACATGACCCAACATACAGAGCATACAGGCAACGGAAGCATAAAATGTCTGGGTACAGACAACTACAAATGAAAAAGGCTGGGAAGCCTGACTATCTACAAGACCCTCCCAAGGGCACAAGACCGTAGCTGAGGTAACAAGCTAAACGTCGAAGTCCACGCGGAACCACTAGCGAGACTGAAGTCTCTCTGCAAAACATAAATTAAGCAAACGTGAGTACAAAGGTACTCAGCAAGACTTACATGAGAACTAACTACATATGCATCAGTATCAACAAAGGGGTGGTGGAGTTTGACTGCAGCAAGTCAGCTTTGACTCGGTGGCTATCCTGAACTATGACTACAAGTAACTCTTTTGAGGTGGCGCACACGAGTCCACATATTCACCAATCAATACACCACTATGGATCCATTCCCGTCTACCTACGAGAAGGCCATCCATAGCACTCACACTTGTCTTGAGTATTTTAGAGTATCCACTTTCACTTGTCTATGTACGACGTAAGCATCCAAGAAGTCCATAACCACAGACCCGGCTATTCGAATAGATCATGTTAACCCTTCAGGGGTGTACTTCTTCACACACGCTCTCGCCACTTACCGCCATGTACACGTCGTGTATCTCGGAAACCTTCAAGCGGAAGCCTGGCGAGGGTGTCGGCCACGACCTGACTAACCACACAAGTCTCTCGTCCAGGTTTATCGCCTATTCGGGTTCCATCCGTGGGGAGATCCGGCCGGGGTGTAGCTCATGGCCCCAAACGATGTGCGCAGGGTTCCCAAGCCCACCTCGACGGATGGATCTACGCTTGGTACACCGTGCCACGGTGCCTAGTCTGCCCCAAGCCCACATGTACCGTGTGCCACTTGGTAGACTACTAACACTACCTACAAACACCAGAAACTAGTTGCAACTCCTGGACAGAGATCGAGTTGATTAATAAGTCGAGGGGGGCACTTAAGCATTCCAATGCGTGGTAGTAGCTTTGTCATTGGACAACTTACACAGAACTCAGTTCTTAAGGACGGTTCCAGTGAGACAACCCACCATGTACTCCTACATGGCCTCTCACCGCTACCTTTACCAAATGGTGTTCACACAGTTAGCTCTCAACAGTAGGGCATGCTCACCATATTCCAATTCATCCCCGATGAATCAGACCTGACACAACTCTAAGCAATAGCAGGCATAACCAGAAAGCATGAATGAGTAGGCACAACAAGGCTCAAACAACTCCTACTCATGCTAGTGGGTTTCAACTATTTACTGTGGCAATGACAGGTCATGCAGAGGAAAGGGGTTCAACTACCGCAGCAAAAAGCAGTTCAATCGTTGTTGTCCTAATGCAGTAAAGGAGAGCAGGAGCGAGAGAGTGGGATTGTATCGGAATGAACAAGGGGGTTTTGCTTTCCTGGCACTTCTGAAGATATTAATAGCTCTTCATCGGTGTCATCGAACTCATCGTCGGAACGTCGTCTACTGAGAGAGAACAAAACCGGCAAACAGAGAAAGAACACAATCAATGCAATGCGACAATATGATGCATGATCATGACATGGCAATATGCTGTTGGTTGAGCTAATGCAACTAGCAACACAATTAAATGAAGTTGGTTTGAACCAAAGGTTCAAATTCAAACCCCATATGTGATAATTCAAATGCCATTTATTCAAATTGTCCTAACAGTGGCTGTAAGTTATTCAAACATGCATGAAAGTGCCATAAACAGATTCCTTGGATTTTTCTGATCAATTTTCATATATAATTTATTTTCATCTGAGTTATAGATTATTTTCTATGATTTTTAGAAGTTTTGCTATTTTCTGAAATAAATAAATCATTTCTGATTTATTTAAAATTCCAGAAAATACTTACTGCGTCAGGCTGAGGTCAGCAGGTCAACTGACCGGCCAGAGTCAAACCTGACGTGTGGGGTCCACACGTCAGTGACACATGGACTAAATCCGGTCAAAACCAGCGCTGACTGGGGTTTGACCAGGGCTAGGGCCCAATGTCAGTGGCTGTGAGGGTGTAACTAATGGTGATTAGTCCCTAACTAAGTGCCACGTCGACGGTCACCGGAGTTCGGCCGGCGGTGACCAAAACTGCGGCGGAAGCTCGTCGGACTTGTGTTAGGGACGGCCATTCGTCGCGCTGCTGGCACCAGGGAGGAGCCCTTGCTCGTGCGCATCCAATGGGCCAGGCAGGGGGTCGCGGGGCGGCCGGAATCTCGCCGGCGGCGAGATTTGCGGCGGCCGGAGCTCAGGTCTGTGCGGGTTTGGGGTTGTGGTGCACTAGGAGGGGAGAGGGTGCGTGCGTTCGGCTCCTGGGAGCACGGTGAGCACGTTGGGATGCTCATCCGTGGGCTGTGGCAACTATGGCCACGGTGGCGGCATCACCGGCGGATCCGAGCTATCGGGCTCGTCGGCGACGGTGGTTAGAGGGCTACTCGAATGGAGCGACTAGGGGGAAAAGAGAGAGGAGCTCACGACGGTTGCGGCGGTGGCCTCGGTGAGCTCGGGGAGGCGACAGACGTTGCGAATCGACGGCGAGGTCGACGGCGGCCGGAGGTTGAAGTCGAGTACGATGACGACGAAGTAGGGCCTCCCGGCGTCCCGTAGCTTGGTGGAGAGGACGAGAAGGACGCAGCGGAGCTCGTTGGCGCGTCGGAGAGGCGAGGGGGTCATGGTGGCTACGGCTACGGTAACGACGGCGGCGACGGTGGCGTTCGGCCATGTGTGGAAGGGAGTGAGGGAGAGGCGACGGGAAGGGCTGGAGAGGCCGGCTCGATCCAGACGTCAGCGGCGAGACGGTCCGCGGCGTCGCGCTGTCCTCGGGCGACCAGGCAAGCAGGTGGCGTGGCAGCACGGCCGGGCGCGCGCGCCGGCCACACGCCTGGCTGACTGGCGCCAGGAGGACGACGGCGGTGGTGCGCTGGGCCTGTGGCCGGGCCGGTTTGGTGGGCTGCTGGCTGGGCCGGCTACAGGTAAGACTCTGCTCTGTTTTATTTCTGCTTCTGTTTTCTTTCTTTGTTTATTTTCTTTTGCCACTGTTTTGAAATTAAGCAATTTCAAATAATGCCAAAAACTCATGTGAACAATTTTATGTTGCTAGATGGACTTTTCCAAAAGCACATAAAACATTTCAAAGTTATTTGAAAATATATTCTATATATTATGAATATAATTCCAAATTCAAATACAATAATAAATTAAATTCCATGCCAAAAATATTCCACACAGATGTCCATTATTTTTGGTTTGCTGCAAAAGCCTTGCCAAAAATATCCAACAAATATTAGGAACATTTTGGAAACATTGAATGCAATTTTTTTAACTGGACCTATTTGAAATTTGAAGTGCTAGGGTTTGAACAATCCCCATTTCAAGTTTAACAAAAATTAAACATGATGACATGATGATCAGGCAAGGACCACAGGGGTTGACCTAGGGATGTGACAACTCACCCCCACTAAAACAAGAATCTCGTCCCGAGATTCAAACGTCGGGTAAGAAATCAGAGGGGACACAAGCTAGCACAATCTTCAGGATCCAAATTTCCTTCTCGGAGATATTGATTTATTGCATCATATTGATCTTGTCATCCTTGCTTTGAGATCTTCATCCAACCAGATGATAACAGAGACATACTCTGTAGAAATCGATCTTCCCGAAGATCGAGGAACTCAAGATCAACTCAAGGAGTGAGACATTGAAACATCTCTTGAGCTAAGACACAGAACACACATCCAGGGGGATGGAGTGAAACGAATGATGAAGGTTCACTTGGTAGGCACTAATTACACACCTAAGAAGATGGTGATCAATGTCACCAGACGGGACACCTTGGAGAAGGTGACTCGTAGAGTTATTCCCTTAAGTGGCAAAAAGAATTACTTTTGATATAGAGATCATTGATATTCCCTATACCAGCCTGAGGCGGATCACAATCGATCATTTGACGGAGTCCGTAAGAATGACATTCTCGGGCCAGTATGGATGATGTGGACTACCTTGTTGAGGACAACACCAGGGATGATTTTGCTTATCATTGGAAATGGATGGGACCCATGACAAGTGGCACATTGGCGGTGCAAGCTGGGAACAAAATGCAAATGCTGGGAATGATTCTGGTAACTGGGGTAAATCCCAACAGTAGAGAGTAAATCTACTCTTGAGGGGTATAGCATAACCAAGAACACTAAGAGCAATCCCGGTTAGTGCCGGTGGTAACACCTAGTGCTTGTGCGTGCTCTCAAGAACTTGAGCATTCCCATATTCATCAAGGTTTTACCAATATTCGTGTCAAGAATCCTGGCAACACCACATACTACCATGATGAATAACGATGGACGATACAGATGCAAAGGAAGATAAAACTTTCTCAGATTTCACCTTAGCGGAGTCAAGGGGCAAAATCTGGATGATCGACCGAGAGACATTTAGCGCTCCGCTTCTAATGTTCTCCTTGATGTGGTAGCACAACCCATTTATTAAAATGGTTTGGTACCTAGAACGTCAAGTATAAGGTCGGACTTCGGGAGCACAAGAATCCATAAGAAGAAACTAGGAAGTAAATCCTATGAAATCCTTATGGGGAAGGTGGCCGACTTCTTCAATCAAGATACTACAACAATAGGTCTTCCGGCTGGGTGTGTTGGCCATGACATCCACTTTACCGGTTATCGAGAGACCAATATTATAGTTCTTGGAAAATGCTCCAACCATCATATCTGCCTGAGATTCAGATCTGGCTGGTGTCAAGATATTCCAGACTCATCGAGTCTAGAGAGAAAAAAATGAAAGTTTGCAACTCAAATCGATGAGACGACGTCGCGAGATTCTCGGGAAATGAACTGCGATAGTAAGCTCCAAAACACGAGCTGGTTCTGCTACACACATGTGAACACGTTGTTCCAGACAACATGATCACATGGCAGTCTTACAATAAAATACTACCAAGTTCAGGTGGGGAACCATCATTGAGGATATCGAAGTCTCTATTCAAGTCCATGGATTAGATCCCAAGCATAGACTTCTCTTCCTTGAACAAATCAGTTGGTGGCTTGATGTGCTAGGGAATACCGATAGGATGGAGGTAGCTAATCTCTCAAGCCATAGCATACTTCGCACGTGCATGACTGACTTAGAATGATTCCGGAGGAAGCAAAACTAACTTTCTCGAATTCATGGCGGCAACTTGCACCTAATGCATGTGAACTGGGAGAAAGTCACTTCTTGCACCAAACATATACTTCATGAACAGGACATGAAGATAACTCTTATAAAAGTTTCCAACACTAGCTGGAGGTTCAACGAAATCATGGAGAAGATAAGGATGTTGTCGATGGGCTCAACAATAACTCATCCAGGTTTCCATATAGATGGAATTCCATGACAATGTGATCAAAGTGATAGCATTGGTCAGACCCAAAAGATATAATGGTGTATGCTCAAGGGAACAACCATGAGTAAGACAACATTACGAATATCGTTGGTTCTGATTTGCCTTGACGATAACCCATACTCAAATCAAAGTTTAGACAAGACAATAGATCCACAAATGATCACGGGGACCAATAGAAGAAGATATCATCTATCTTCAATACACACACAAGATATCCCTTTGGAGTGAGCTATGTGGGTTAAGCTTTTATCTTCCAACTCTCCAAGTTGTTGTTTAGCTTAACCAACTAGTTCGGGGTATCCAACACAGATTCTTGGAGAAGTGGTGGTTTATAAGAAACCAACTTGATCACGAGCTCAACATAACGGTCAGGGAACAACCCGGTAATACTTCCGAGAAGATATTCGGAAAATCACGAACCACCGATATGTTATTAAGCTCGCAAACAATCTTGCTTTTCAGGGCGAGATGATATGATCACAAGAGTGAGGGATTTATGCAATCCTAACTCATTGATCAAAAGGTGCACCAGAAAAATGGACTAGGTAGCACGATCAATCATAGAATGATGGTTCAGTAACCAGCACGCTAAGAATGAGATTATCCTCCATTAACCACCAAGCAACAGGGTTGCTAGGAGTATTGATTTCGCACATCATGATTCACTTGTCAGTATTTCGGTTACGATAACATGGAGATCGAGGAATGGACGATAATGGCGAGAAGTATCACTGTATCAAGAGTTCATAGGAGGTGGTGCAATTCACATGACATTCTTGACATAAAGATGGTAATACTCCAGGATAGAACAGTTTAGAAGCTGGATCCGCATTCTCCATCTGCGGAGTACAACTTCTTTGTCCCAATCCTGAATATGGATAAGGTACTGGAGTTTGTTTCTCCTAGTCATTCCAGAACAGAATGACCTGACGAACCACAAGAGTAAAAGGCATTGATGAACACGAATGCACAACTACTCATGACTATCAACTGATAGATGGGGGTCATAATACGACTAAAAAGGGACAACTCAAAGGAACATATAGCTTTCTGAGTTGTGGATGCGTAGATTAGCATGTCGAACTAGTTCAACATATTTCTTCCGGATAACCGATGCAGAAAGTAGAATTGGCAGAGTCACGGTATGAATGGAGTACTACTCAGGAGCACTCTGGTTGTGATCTTTTGGTTCGGGAGAACTTCTACCAAGATGGTTCATGGTATTGGAAGAACGATATACCATGGACCTCGAGGACTATCACAAGCTTACTAATATCCTAAAGAGACGAGCAAATACTACCAACAGGAGGTAAGTGGAGTGAGTCTTGGGCTCAAGAACCCAGGAATAGAATACCTACCAACTAAATGGCATCACGGGATGCTTTTGAGATTGACGGCCAGAATTATCACACTGGGAATATAAAGCATTGCTAGATTACTAGGTGATCTTCTAAGACACCTAGGGTCATAATAATAAATCCAACATATATGTTGAGGTAACAGAGTGCCTCAACACACCTAGTAGTGTGGTTAATCTGGCCTAAAAGGACATTAAGAATAGATAGGAATGGTTTGCAAATGCATCAGACTATTTAGAAACCTGGAATGACTCGGACAGCATAACGACTGCAAATGCTCGAAAACACTGTTGAGACTCATGCACAAGGATAGCATAACCACTCAACATCATAATGTCAAGGTTCTGAGATCAACAGTTGAACACACAGAAGTAGAATAAACTGAACTCAGAGTTGAATCAACAATAACGTGATCCTGATAAATAGAATGAGAATCCTAGTTTCTTACTCCCCGTTGAAAGAAGAAGGTGACATCAGATCAGAAGGTCATGGGGTAAAGGAGTAAAAAGAGCCTTACGTTCCCTTCCACAATCAATTCCCTTATATAACTAAAGAGTTTCTAGACACAACTTCGACCAGTTTGGCTTGCTAATCCTACAGGCAGTCAGGCTCTGATACCAAAGCTATCGGGACCCCGATCCTAAGTCAGACAGGTCTAGCCTGTAACACATCATATCACTTTGCGGCCTCACGCACGGTATCCCCACGGGTGCCACCTTACCTGGCCCGGGACCGTTTGCGCATTTTGGCACACGTATATGATAGTGTCGCTAGCATCCATATGACAGAGAACCCGGGCCGACATGACCAGTTATAAACCAATAGTGGCACTAAATTACAGAGATAGGCATACATGACCCAGCAACGAACGTGTCGGTCATCAACGTATGAACCCAAGTCGTAGCAAGCTACAACGACTTAAAGGAACAACGTGTGACATTTCCCCTAAGGGACAGACACAGGAACGAAGAAGGACACATGCCAGCCAGCCTAAGTGTTCCGGAGCAGTAGCAAGCTACCAAGGCTTAGTGGAAGCACTAGGAGACATTTCCCTGTAAGATAGGCTACCAAAGGTAAACAACTAGGTGTCGGATCCCACACATAGCAATACGCATTACACGTACGCATAACATGCAAGTATGTGTTGTACAACATGGCATCACAACATAACTCAACAACTCATATAGATAAAGGCCCAGAAGAGCCATCATAGCATTTATTACAATCAGAGGTGACATGACCCAACATACAGAGCCTACAGGCAACGGAAGCATAACATGTCTGGGTACAGACAACTACAAATGAAAAAGGCTGGGAAGCCTGACTATCTACAAGACCCTCCCAAGGGCACAAGACCGTAGCTGAGGTAACAAGCTAAACGTCGAAGTCCACGCGGAACCACTAGCGAGACTGAAGTCTCTCTGCAAAACATAAATTAAGCAAACGTGAGTACAAAGGTACTCAGCAGGACTTACATGAGAACTAACTACATATGCATCAGTATCAACAAAGGGGTGGTGGAGTTTGACTGCAGCAAGCCAGCTTTGACTCGGTGGCTATCCTGAACTATGACTGCAAATAACTCTTTTGAGGTGGCGCACACGAGTCCACATATTCAACAATCAATACACCACTATGGATCCATTCCCGTCTACCTACGAGAAGGCCATCCATAGCACTCACACTTGTCTTGAGTATTTTAGAGTATCCACTTTCACTTGTCTATGTACCACGTAAGCATCCAAGAAGTCCATAACCGCGGACCCGGCTATTCGAATAGATCATGTTAACCCTGCAGGGGTGTACTTCTTCACACACACTCTCGCCACTTACCGCCATGTACACGTCGTGTATCTCGGCAACCTTCAAGCGGAAGCCTGGCGAGGGTGTTGGCCACGACCTGACTAACCACACAAGTCTCTCGTCCAGGTTTATCGCATATTCGGGTTCCATCCGTGGGGAGATCCGGCCGGGGTGTCGCTCACGGCCCCAAACGATGTGCGCAGGGTTCCCAAGCCCACCTCGATGGATGGATCTATGCTTGGTACACCGTGCCACGGTGCCTAGTCTGCCCCAAGCCCACATGTACCGTGTGCCACTTGGTAGACTACTAACACTACCTACAAACACCAGAAACTAGTTGCAACTCCTGGACAGAGATCGAGTTGATTAATAAGTCGAGAGGGGCACTTAAGCATTCCAATGCGTGGTAGTAGCTTTGTCATTGGACAACTTACACAGAACTCAGTTCTTAAGGACGGTTCCAGTGAGACAACCCACCATGTACTCCTACATGGCCTCTCACCGCTACCTTTACCAAATCGTGTTCACACACTTAGCTCTCAACAGTAGGGCATGTTCACCACATTCCAATTCATCCCCGATGAATCAGACCTGACACAACTCTAAGCAATAGCAGGCATAACCAGAAAGCATGAATGAGTAGGCACAACAAGGCTCAAACAACTCCTACTCATGCTAGTGGGTTTCAACTATTTACTGTGGCAATGACAGGTCATGCAGAGGAAAGGGGTACAGCTACCGCAGCAAAAAGCAGTTCAATTGTTGTTGTCCTAATGCAGTAAAGGAGAGCAGGACCGAGAGAGTGGGATTGTATCGGAATGAACAAGGGGGTTCTGCTTTCCTGGCACTTCTGAAGATATTAATAGCTCTTCATCGGTGTCATCCAACTCATCGTCGGAACGTCGTCTACTGAGAGAGAACAAAACCGGCAAACAGAGAAAGAACACAATCAATGCAATGCGACAATATGATGCATGATCATGACATGGCAATATGCTGTTGGTTGAGCTAATGCAACTAGCAACACAATTAAATGAAGTTGGTTTGAACCAAAGGTTCAAATTCAAACCCCATATGTGATTATTCAAATGCCATTTATTCAAATTGTCCTAAACAGTGGCTGTAAGTTATTCAAACATGCATGAAAGTGCCATAAACAGATTCCTTGGATTTTTCTGATCAATTTTCATATATAATTTATTTTCGTCTGAGTTATAGATTATTTTCTATGATTTTTAGAAGTTTTGGCTATTTTCTGAAATAAATAAATCATTTCTGATTTATTTAAAATTCCAGAAAATACTTACTGCGTCAGCACTGCGTCAGGCTGAGGTCAGCAGGTCAACTGACCGGCCAGAGTCAAACCTGACGTGTGGGGTCCACACGTCAGTGACACATGGACTAAATCCGGTCAAAACCAGCGCTGACTGGGGTTTGACCAGGGCTAGGGCCCACTGTCAGTGGCTGTGAGGGTGTAACTAATGGTGATTAGTCCCTAACTAAGTGCCACGTCGGCGGTCACCGGAGTTCGGCCGGCGGCGACCAAAACTGCGGCGGAAGCTCGCCGGACTTGCGTTAGGGACGGCCGTTCGTCGCGCTACTGGCACCAGGGAGGAGCCTTTGCTCGTGCGCATCCAATGGGCCAGGCAGGGGGTCGCGGGGCGGCCGGAATCTCGCCGGCGACGAGATTTGCGGCGACTTTAGCTCGGGTCTGTGCGGCTTTGGGGTTGTGGTGCACTAGGAGGGGAGAGGGTGCGTGCGTTCGGCTCCTGGGAGCACGGTGAGCACGTTGGGATGCTCATCCGCGGGCTGTGGCAACTATGGCCACGGCGGCGGCATCGCCGGCGGATCCGAGCTCTCGGGCTCGTCGGCGACGGTGGTTAGAGGGCTACTCGAATGGAGCGACTAGGGGGAAAAGAGAGAGGAGCTCACGACGGTTGCGGCGGTGGCCTCGGTGAGCTCGGGGAGGCGACAGACGTTGCGAATCGACGGCGAGGTCGACGGCGGCCGAAGGTTGAAGTCGAGCGCGATGACGACGAAGTAGGGCCTCCCGGCGTCCCGTAGCTTGGTGGAGAGGACGAGAAGGACGCATCGGAGCTCGTTGGCGCGTCGGAGAGGCGAGGGGGTCATGGTGGCTACGGCTACGGCAACGACGGCGGCGACGGTGGCGTTCGGCCATGTGTGGAAAGGAGTGAGGGAGAGGCGAGGGGAAGGGCTGGAGAGGCCGGCTCGATCCAGACGTCAGCGGCGAGATGATCCGCGGCGTCGCGCTGTCCTCGGGCGACCAGGCAGGCAGGTGGTGTGGGAGCATGGCCGAGCGCGCGCGCCGGCCACACGCCTGGACGACTGGCGCCAGGAGGACGACGGCGGTGGTGGGCTGGGCCTGTGGCCGGGCCGGTTGGGTGGGCTGCTGGCTGGGCCGGCTACAGGTAAGCCTCTCCTCTGTTTTATTTCTGCTTCTGTTTTCTTTCTTTGTTTATTTTCTTTTGCCACTGTTTTGAAATTAAGCAATTTCAAACAATGCCAAAAACTCCTCTGAACAATTTTATGTTGCTAGATGGACTTTTCCAAAAGCACATAAAACATTTCGAAGTTATTTGAAAATATATTCTATATATTATGAATATAATTCCAAATTCAAATACAATAATAAATTAAATTCCATGCCCAAAATATTCCACAAAGATGTCCATTATTTTTGGTTTGCTGCAAAAGCCTTGCCAAAAATATCCAACAAATATTAGGAACATTTTGGAAACATTGAATGCAATTTTTTTAACTGGACCTATTTGAAATTTGAAGTGCTAGGGTTTGAACAATCCCCATTTCAAGTTTAACAAAAATTAAACATGATGACATGATGATCAGGCAAGGACCACAGGGGTTGACCTAGGGATGTGACATGATGTGATCAAAGCGTTTGGCTTTATACAGACTTGGGGAGAAGCCTGTATTTACAAAAAAGTGAGTGGGAGCTCTGTAGCATTTCTCATATTATATGTGGATGACATACTGCTGATGGGAAATGATATAGAATTCTTGGAAAGCATAAAGGCCTACTTGAATAAGAGTTTTTCAGTGAAGGACCTTGGAGAAGCTGCATATATATTAGGCATCAAGATCTATAGAGATAGATCGAGACGCCTCATTGGTCTTTCACAAAGCACATACCTTGACAAGATATTGAAGAAGTTCAATATGGATCAGTCCAAGAAGGGGTTCTTGCCTGTTTTACAAGGTATGAGATTGAGCACGGCTCAGTCCCCGACCACGGCAGAAGATAGAGAAAAGATGAGTGTCATCCCCTATGCCTCAGCCATAGGTTCTATTATGTATGCCATGCTGTGTACCAGACCTAATGTGAACCTTGCCATAACTTCGGTAGGGAGGTACCAAAGTGATCCCGGTATGGAACACTGGATAGCGGTCAAGAACATCCTGAAGTACCTGAAAAGGACTAAGGATATGTTTCTTGTTTATGGAGGTGACAAAGAGCTCGTCGTAAAGGGTTACGTCGATGCTAGCTTCGACACAGATCTGGATGACTCCAATTCACAAACCGGATACGTGTATATTTTGAATGGAGGAGCAGTCAGCTGGTGCCGTTGCAAGCAGAGCGTCGTGGCGCATTCTACATGTGAAGCGGAGTACATAGCTGCTTGCGAAGCAGCCGAAGAGGGAGTCTGGATGAAGGAGTTCATCACCGACCTAGGAGTCATTCCAAGCGCGTCAAGCCCGATGACTCTCTTATGTGACAACACTGGAGCTATTGCCATTGCCAAGGAGCCCAGGTTTCACAAGAAGACCAAGCACATCAAGCGCCGTTTCAACTCCATCCGGAATTATGTTCAAGATGGAGACATAGATATTTGTAAAGTGCATACGGATCTGAATGTGGCAGACCCATTGACTAAACCTCTTCCACGGGCAAAACATGATCAACACCAGAACTCTATGGGTGTTCGATTCATAACAATGTAACTAGATTATTGACTCTAGAGCAAGTGGGAGACTGTTGGAAATATGCCCTAGAGGCAATAATAAAAGGATTATTATTATATTTCCTTGTTCATGATAATTGTCTGTTATTCATGCTTGAATTGTATTGTACGGAAACAACGATACATTTGTGAATACATAGACCGCAACGTGTCCCTGGTAAGCCTCTAGTTACTAGCTCGTTGATCAACAGATGGTCATGGTTTCCTGACCATGGACATTGGATGTCATTGATAACGGGATCACATCATTAGGAGAATGATGTGATGGACAAGACCCAATACTAAGCCTGGCATAAGATCGTGTAGTTCGTAATGCTTTAGCTTTTCCAGTGTCAAGTATCTGTTCCCTAGACCATGAGGTTGTGCAACTCCCGGATACCGTAGGAATACTTTCGGTGTACCAAACGTCACAACGTAACTGGGTGACTATAAAGGTACGCAACGGGTATCTCCGAAAGTGTCTGTTGGGTTGGCACGAACCGAGACTGGGATTTGTCACTCCGTGTGACGGAGAGGTATCTCTGGGCCCACTCGGTAAGACATCATCATAATGAGCTCAGTGTGACTAAGGAGTTATTCACTGGATGATGGATTACGGAACGAGTAAAGAGACTTGCCATGACGAGATTGAACAAGGTATCGGGCATACCTACGATCGCATCTCGGACAAGTACCGTACCGATAGACAAAGGGAATTACATACGGGATTAAGTGAATCCTTGACACAGTGGTTCATCCGATGAGATCATCGAGGAACACGTGGGAACCAACATGGGTATCCAGATCCCGCTGTTGGTTATTGACTGGAGAGTCGTCTCGGTCATGTCTGCGTGTCTCCCGAACCCACAGGGTCTACACACTTAAGGTTCGGTGACGCTAGGGTTGTAGAGATATATGCACACGGAAATACGAATGTTGTTCGGAGTCCCGGATGAGATCCCGGACGTCATGAGGAGTTCCGGAATGGTCCAGAGGTAAAGAATTATATATAGGAAGTCCAGTTTCGGCCACCGGCAGTGTTCCGGGGGTCACCGGTAGTGTACCGGGACCACCGGAAGGGTCCCGGGGGTCCACCGGGTGGGGCCACCCATCCCGGAGGGCCCTCTGGGCCGTAGGGGGAGGGGACCAGCCCCTAGTGGGCTGGCGCACCCCTCATGGGCTCCCCCCATGCGCATAGGGTTAAAACCCTAGGGGTGGGGGCGCCCCCTTTGGCTTGGGGGGGGGGGGGGTAAGAAACCCCC
>LR738710.1:879943223-879962241 GCA_902687465.1 Secale cereale
CCCCACCCCCCCCGTTACACCTCCAACCCCTCCAGCAGGGTCTCGGCGAAGCCCTGTTGCTTTTCTTGTTGCATCCACCACCACGCCGTCGTGCTGCTGGATTTCCGTCAACCTCTCCTTCCCCCTTCCTGTATCAAGAAGGAGGAGACGTCGATGTACCGTACATGTGTTGAATGCGGAGGTGCCGTCCGTTCGGCGCTGGGATCATCGGTGACGATGATCACGACGACTACGACTCCATCATCCACGCTCCTTTGAACGCTTCCGCACGCGATCTACAAAGGGTATGTAGATGCACTCCTTTATGATCGTTGCTAGATGATCTCCTTAGATTGATCTTGGTGAAGCGTAGATTTTTTTTTGAATTCTGCTACGTTCCCCAACAGCAATACCATAAGCCCCTATCTTTCTCTGTGTCCGATTAAAACTCCATACCCATAAGTATTGCGTGAGTGTGAGCAATTATGAAATACTATATGATAGTTGAGTATGTGGGCTTGCTGAAAAGCTCTTACATTGACTCTTTCCGATGTTATGATAAATTGCAATTGCTTCAATGACTGAGATCATATGTTTGTTGGTTTTCAATAAAGTTTCTGATTCATACTTGACATTGTGAATGAATTGTTACTTTAGCATAAGAATCATATGACAATATATATGTGTTGCTGTTATGAGAATGATCATGATGCCCTCATGTCCGTATTTTATTTTTATCGACACCTCTATCTATAAACATGTGGACATATTTTTCAATATCGGCTTTCGCTTGAGGACAAGCGAGGTCTAAGCTTGGGGGAATTGCTAGGTCCATTTTGCATCATGCTTTTATGTTGATATTTATTGCACTATGGGCTGTTATTACCCTTTATGTCACAATACTTATGCCTTTTCTCTCTTATTTTACAAGGTTTACATGAAGAGGGAGAATGCCGACAGTTGGAATTTTGGGATGGAAAAGGAGAAAACACTGGAAACCTATTCTGCACAACTCAAAAAGCTCCGAAACTCCACGGGACACCGTTTCAGAAAATATAAAAAATGTATGGCGAAAGAGATTCACTAGGGGGCCACCACCTGTCCACTAGGGTGGGGGAGTGCCCCCTGCCTCGTGGGCCACACGATGGTCCCCCGACACCCATCTTTTCCTATATGAGGTGTTTTGACATGCAAAAAATCAGAAGGAGGCTTTCGGGACCAGACGCCGCCGTCTCGAGGCGGAAACCTTGGCGGAAACCAATATAGGGCTCCGGTAGAGGTGTTCTGCCGGGGATACATCCCTCCGGGAGGGGGAAATCGTCACCGCCGTCATCACCAACAACTCTCCCATCTTGGGGAGGGTTATCTTCAGCAGCATCTTCACCACCACCATCTCCTCTCAAACCCTAGTTCATCTCTTGTATCCAACCTTTGTACCCAAACCTCAGATTGGTACCTGTGGGTTGCTAGTAGTGTTGATTTCTCCTTGTAGTTGATGCTAGTTGGTTTACTCGATGGAAGATCATATGTTCAGATCCATTATGCATATTAATACCCCTCTGATCATGAACAATATTATGTCTTGTGAGTAGTTACTTTCGTTCCTGAGGACATGGGAGAAGTCTTGCTATAAGTAGTCATGTGAATTTGGTATTCGTTCGATATTTTGATGAGATGTATGTTGTCTCTCCTCTAGTGGTGTCATGTGAACGTCGACTACATGACACTTCACTATTATTTGGGCCGAGAGGAAGGCATTGGGAAGTAATAAGTAGATGATGGGTTGCTAGAGTGACAGAAGCTCAAACCCTAGTTTATGTGTTGCTTCATAAGGGGCTGATTTGGATCCACTTGTTTCATGCTATGGTTAGGTTTACCTTAATACTTCTTTTGTAGTTGCCGATGCTTGCATTATAGGTTAATCATAAGTGGGAGGCTTGTCCAAGTAAGGACAGCACCCAAGCACCGGTCCACCCACATACAAAATTATCAAAGTACCGAACGCGAATCAGATGATCGTGATGAAAATTAGCTTGACGATAATTCCCATGTGTCCTCGGGAGTGTTTTCCTTCATATAAGAGTTTATCCAGGCTTGTCCTTTGCTACAAAAGGATTGAGCCATGTTGCTGCACCGTATTTACTTTTACTATTTGTCACTTGCTACCAATTACCTTATCACAAAACTACCTGTTACCAATAATTTCAGTGCTTGCAGAAAATACCTTACTAAAAACTGCCTATCACTTCCTTCTGCTCCTCGTTGGGTTCGACACTCTTACTGATTGAAAGGACTACGATAGATACCCTACACTTGTGGGTCATCATATACACAAGTTTGTGACTTTAGTTCATCTATAGAGTTCTGGGTCAAATAGAAAAGCTTTTAGTGTGTCTATAAAGCTCACCTCTATGAATTGTGAAATTAGAATTATAGGTGACATGTCATGCCCACATGTGAGATTGTTTTAAGACAATCTTGGAAAATATCTCAAGTCTTGGTTACACAGAAGGAGCTCTTTCCCCTATGAGCGAAAATACTTTTTTCGTGCCTTGGATCCTACTTTTCCAAACAACTTTTCAAACTTGCCATTTTTCTATTTTTAAATCATTCTGCATATCAATATTTTTGCACATAGTATGCATTTGTGTATTATCTACATTGTAGTTCAACTGGTCTTTCTTTCAGCCACACCAACTACCACTTTGTGTGTCTCAAGCTTATATTCATGAAGTGATGTCCTTTGCTTGACTATATACATATTCTTTGAATATTTCAGAGAGAATCGGAACATTGTTGGATAATCTTGAAGGGAGATACATATATGGAACTATTTAACATACATTACTTCATGAGCCTAAAAAGGATAAAATAGCTGGTTTTTACTTGGAAAGGGAGGTCCAAGTGGGATACAAAGAAATTTTCCATGATATTGTTGAGATTAGTGAAGATGACTTTCCTCCTATGAATACAGATGTTCGCCGCTAAGATGGATATTTTCTCCCTAGCAAGGATCTCACTAATGATAATGGAAATCAACTTGGTGACTCTTAAAACCAAAAATCTTGGAAAGGCATTCTAATGCATCATCTGATAGGTGGCATGCTCCTAGAAGGCCGAAGAGGTGCATAATAATGATGACTAGGGTATATAAGCTTTGGAAAAAGGCAACTTGTAACCAAGGTATGAGCAGAAATGCTAGTGATAGAAGACATGGCGATGGTTCGGGCACAACCGTTAGCCATAGTCATTCTTCTAGGATGTCAGCTGGTCCACAAGCATGGAGGCAGCGGATCACAATCCATCTCAAAGAGGTATTTGGAACATGTCAAGTAGGTATGGTTGAACCACTAGTTACTTCTGGTTTCTTGGTGTAGAAGACATGTAGTGGATAATTCCTTTTCCTATGTGGAAAATGATCAGCTTTTACCGTGCATGTATTCATTCTATGATTGTGTGTTCAATGTATGTTGTTAACTATTAAGTTATTCCGGACTTAAAAACTAGCTATGATTTAATTCCAAGTTAGAATTATTATGTTGCATAAGTGAATAAAGCAATGGCCTACACTCATTCATTAAATTTACATGCTGATCATCTCTATTTGTACACAAGCACCATGTCATCTTCCTTTCGAAACAAATTAGGAAAAAGAACTACATAACTTGTTGTTTATTATTTCTATTCTACTACCGGTGAACATGCATCTATAATTCATTTTGGTTTGCCTAATCATTTGTTAATTTAAGACATCTTCTGAAATTTTGAATTAATAGAAAATTGAGATAGTTATTCAAAGGAGATAAGCAACATATAAGAGTTAAAAAGTGGCACCCTTTGATAGCCAAAAGGTTGATTAGAGTAATGTGGCTATATATTACCTTTATGAGATCCCTAGTGAAAAAGTGAAATGTTATCTATAAAATCTATTAGACTCTAGGTCATGATGTACAATATTGTAAAATAACACATGCTATTTCTAGTGGACTAACATCACATTTGAGATGGCAATATGAAGTTAGTTATTGGATGAATATCTCGACCGGCCTATACAACTCTATGCGATGGTATGATCCAACTTGATGATATCAAGCGGGCCTTTTTGACAAGGTCATTAAATACCATTATTATGATTTCAAGTTATATATTGACACGGGCCCACCAGCGGTCCATTGACTTTGTCTTGTTCCTATGTTTAGGTGTGGCCTTTTGTTTTGGTCTTTAAAATGCATAAAGTAAGTTTTTCATTAAAAAACCTATCATGAACATATTTTTTATGGGTGAATATTTTTAAATTTCACTATGGTTTAACATTCTATAAACATATGAATTTTTTAAAAGTGTTTTGAACATTTTTTAAATGGTTAGAAATAGTCATATATATGTCATCAACATTTTTAAAATTTGTGTTCAAAAATTTTGCATGGCAAAAGCATTTCAAAAAATATCACATTTTTTAAACATGTGAAAATTTCTCTTGAATGCTACAAATAAATTGATAAATGTCACGAACATTTTTTTGAAAGGCTTAAATAATTTGTTAAATGGCAGGAAATTTTTAGTAAAACGGCGTGCATTTCTTTAAAATGCTTCAATATTTTTGTAAACATACATGAACATTTGCTGTGTTTTTTATTTTTTATTAAAATTTCTAAATGTATAGGAAAGGCGAAGGAAAATGCGAGACAAATATAGACATAAGGCTATTTTATGTGAAACATAATGCATGAGTGAAAAGAAAAGAAACATAGAAACTGCTAATGAGGCGTCTTATCAGTCTCACCCCCTAGGCAATCTAGCCCAGCGAAAAACTTCAAAAACCAACCCAAACACAACCCAAAACCCCTTTGTTATATAAGGAAAGGTCCGCCCATTTGGAGAAACCCTTGTTAGGAGGGAGACATACCCCTTGTTTTCCTCCCACCCGACCGCCACTTGTCTCCTCCATTACACATCAGGATCCGTACTCGGCCACTAGCCCCTTCCTATATATAGCTGCACCAGCCACAACTACTTAGATCTGGCCATGAGTAGCTGATCCAACGCCTTAGATCACACTTCCTGTTTGCCCATCACACCAACTATGATAGGGGCGAGTGCATCCTAATCTCGTCACTCAGAGCATTTCTTGCGCCTACCGACCCAACTTGTGTCATCGCTCGAGATCCTCCTTGTTCCTTGGTTATTTTGCATCACGACCTTTCCACCTCGTCAGAGCGATGCCATACATTATCGGTGATTCACGCGCCCCCGCATTCCCTCTTCCTCTCCCTTCCCTTCCTTTTGCATCTTTCTCTATGTTGAATCTCTCCGTCCAGAAACCTTGCTGCTTGCTCTTCCCTAAATCGTGTGCATGAGCTCACGCATTGCGTTGCCTCCCAATCCATTGACTCGTGCAAGGTACGGAGACACTTGCCCTCTAATGTCGCATGTTCACCACTAGATGCCCTTTGAGCCTTCCTTTGTCTTCCCTAATTTTCCATTGTTCTTCCTCCTCATCCTTGATCCGTCCCATCAAAGTATATTTTCCCGACGGTACTGTTCTGATGCATGCTTTTATGGTTGTCCATTTAGATTGCAAAATTTGGTCAAATCCACCATCCTCATTATGAGTATTCCTATTGCAATATGAATACTTAAGCTATCATAGAATATTCAGTATTTAACATCTATTTAATATAATAGATGACAAGCATCATGACACACACTAGTAAAATTCTTGGATTGGACAAATGGATTAGAATGCTAATGTTATACCTTTGCATAATAGTATCATACTACTGATGTTGAATGTTATAGTTATTTGTTTCCATGTTATAGATATTTTTAGCTTCATTGCACAAAAGCATGTAATGTTTTGCTGCATAAATATGTATGTCACTTTAGTTTAGATATGGAGTTCAGGGGCAAATAGAAATGAAAATTCTCTTTCAGTGTGTATTTAATGATACCGTATATCATGTCTGAAATTTGGAATGTACATGTGAAATGAAATGTCCCACATGTTAGATAGTTTGAAGACACTCTCAAAACATATCTCATGTCCTAGTTGCATAGAAAGAGCTCTTTCACTATTAGTGAAAATACATGCCCCTCTAGAATATGTTTTTTTCGTGCCTTGGATCCTACTTTGTCATACAACTTTGTGCTAGTTATGCTTTTACTTTTTGAATAATTCTGCATATCAAAATCCTTTGCACACAGTACGCATTTGTGCTTTACTTGCATTGTAGTTCAACATGTCTGTCTTTCAGTCAAATCAACTATCACTTTGTATGTCCCATGCTTATCTTTTGAAGTGATGTGTTTTGCTTGACAAAATACATATTCTTTGACTATTCAAGAGAGAATCAGAACTATTTTGGATAAGCCAAAAGGGAGATACATATATGGGACTATTTAACATCCACTATCATTAGCCTAAAAAGGATAAAATGGCTGGTGTTGCTAGGAAATGGAGGTCCAAGTGGGATACAAAAGAAATTTCTCCTGATATTGCTGAGATCAGTCAATATCACTCTCCTCCTATGAATACATATGATCGCCACTAAGACGGAGATTTGCTCCCTATTAAGGATCTCATTAATGAAATAGAAATCAATTTGATGACTCTTCAAACCTAAAATCTAATGTGTTCAAGCACCAAGGCAGTACTAAGTGTGAGCAGGAATGCGCGAATAGGTTAAATAAAGATATCAAGGAAAGATATTCTAATGCATCATCTGATAGGTGGCATGATTTTAGAAGACTGAAAAGGTGCATAATAAAGATGACTAGGGTAAGCTAGCTTTGCAAAAGGCAACTAGTAACCAAGTATTAGCATAAATGCCAATGACAGAAGAAGTGGCGACGGATGGGGCACAACTGTTTACCGTGGTCATTCTTCTAGGAGGTCATCTGGTGTAGATGCATGGAGGCAGCGCGCATGCAGTCCATCTGCAAGAGGTTTTCTGGTCTAGATGCATGAACCACTAGTTATTTCCCTTTCCTTGGCATTGAAGACATGTAGTATATAATTCCCTTTTTTTGAGGAAAATGATCAATTTTTTACTGGGCATGTATTGGTACTATGATTGTGTGTTCTGTGTATGTTTTTAAAAAATTAACTTTTGAGCTATTCAAGACTTGGAACATAGCTATTACTGAAATGCAAGATATAATTATTGATTATGATGCATAAGTAAATAAACCTAGGGCCTACACTTCTTCATTAAGTTTAAATGTTGACCATCTTTATTTGTAAACAAGCACCATTTCATCTTCTTTTCAGTAAACACTAGAAGGAAGAACTACATAAGTTGTTTATTATTATTTGTATTCTACCACCGGTGAACATCTGTAATTCATTTTGATTAGCTAGATGATTTGTTAATTTAAGATATATTTTGAACTTTTAGGTTAATAGAAACTTAAATTGGATGTAAGATATTTATTAAAAGGAGATAAGCAATATGTAAGAGTTATGTAGTGGCGCTTTTTGATAGTCGAAAGGTTGATTAGAGTAACGTTGCCATATATTACCTTTCTATGATGCTTAGTGAAAAAAATGAAATGTTATCTATAATACCTATTAAATTCTTGGGCTTGATGTATAGTATTGTAAAGTAACACATGTTACTTCTAGTGGCCTAACATCCTATTTGAGATGATGATATGAAGTCATTTATTGGATGAATATCTCGATCGATCAATAGAACTCTATGCGATGGTATAATCCAACATGATATCCGGGGACCCATTCTAACAAGGTAATTAAGTACAATTATTATGCTTTCGAGTTACATATATTGACGCGGGCCCACCAATGTTCCATCGACTTCATATGTTTCCTGTGTTGAGAGCGGCCTTTCGTTGTGGTCTTTGAAAACCATAAAGTGAGTTATTCATGAAGAATTTTGAAAATTTCATGAAAATATTTTAAGATGGGTGAGGGTGAGCATTTTGAAATTTCATTATGTATTGACATTTTATAAACATGTGAATATTTTGTAAGTGTTTTGAACTTTTTTAAATGGCTACAAGTAGTTTTATATTTGTCATAAATATTTTTACAATTTGCGCGCTCAAAGTTTGGCATGCCATGAACATTTAAAAAAATCACGATTTTTTAAATTTGTGAACATTTCTCTTGAATGGTGCAAATAATTTGTGAACATTTTTTTGAATGGTTCGAAGAATTTTTAAAATGTCAATTGCATTTTCTAAAATATATAAACATTTTTAGTGTGTTTTCAAGGTGTTAACATTTCTTTAAGCCGCTTGAACAATTTTGTAAATACACAACATACATTTTTAGTGTGTGTTTTCAAAATATATATTCACCTTTATAGAAATATAGAAAAAGCAAATAAAAATATGAGGAAAATATATAAATAAAGTTTTGTTATGTGAAACCAAGGTAGTGAAAAGAATGAAACAGATAAATTGCTAACAAGGTCTGTTTTTTGTCTCACCGATTGGTAATTTAGCCTACTGAAAAGCCTCCAAAATGAGCCCAAACAGAACCAAAAATCACTTTGCTATATACAGAACGCTCAACCTTCCATTTGGAGCAAACCCTAATTAGGAGGGGCAAACCCCTAGTTTACCTCCCACCCCACTGCCACTTTTCTCCTCCAGTTCACATCGAAATCCGTCCGCCCCGCTAGCCCACCGCCTTTCATCCAGCCACACAAGCCAGAACCATTTTGATCTACCCATCGGGAGCTAATGCAACCCTTAGATTGATGCACTTGGTCGCACAACCCATGAGCTGCGCTAGGGCATGTAGTAGCCGGATTCTGACGCTCAAATCCAGTATTGCGCCAGCCGACCCGAGCTGTGTCACCACCCTTGATCCTCCTCGCCTCACGGTTGTTTTGAATCGCCGCCTTTCCACCTCATCGGAGCACCAACGAAGATTGTTGGTTATTCTTGTGACACTGCATTACCTTTGCCTCTCCGCCATCCTTCCGCATCTCTCTTTATCTGAGATCTTTGTGTCAAGAAATCCGGGCGCTCACTCTACACTAGCTTGTGCGCATGAGCTCATACGCCACGCCGCCTCCTCAGCCATTGACACGCGGGAGATTCGAAAGCGCCGCTACCCTCTAACAATACTTGTTCATCGTTCGATGCCCTTTGATTGTTCCTCCCTCCTCCTTGATCCATCCATTGGAAGTATAATTTTTTGATGGTACTCCTTTGCTTTATGTTATTATGGTTATCCTTTTTAGATTGCATAATTTTGTTAAATTCACCACATGTATTATAATAAATAAGTCCATTTTACTACCCTGAACAAAGTTGATGGTCACATTACCCGCTGGCATTTTTTTGGTTCCCTTACCCCCGCTAAACAATCACATACTGGCCAGAAAACCCCCCTAGGTGATTTTCCCAGACTGGATGCTAACGTGTACATGGTCAAGGGTGGTATTTGACCTGCGAGGAGGTCCCGCTATTTAGTTTTTCTAAATCCAATAAATTAAGAAAATAATTAATATACCTGGGCCTTACCTGTTGTAAGCTTTAGCACATCCAAACCTGGTGAGGGGCACAGTCATCTTAGAGCCCTCTCCAGGAGCATGTTGCATGGTGCGAGTACGTGCTTCGACGAACACCTCCTGCTTCGCGCTGCCCTGCGTGTCCCCGAGCTTATGTTCACGCCATAGAGACGTGCATGGCCTCGTCTACATCTTCCATCTTTCGCATCTCTTTCTACCCTTCTCAAGCTCTCTCTCCAAAGCATCTCTGAAAGAAAACGTTGCCACCGCCCTTGGTTCTCACGGCCACTGGCCACCCCTTGCCACACCAATATGTCCAAGAGATCCGCCTAGATGCCTTGAATATCTCTTTAGAAGAACGCGAGCTCGGTCATAATGCATCGCGCTAACCGCTGTTGTCTTCCTCGTTGTTATCCGAAGATTGCCGATGTCGGTTCGGGCAATTTAGAGACTCCCTGAGCCAGAAAAGATGTCATACGAGTTCACTGTGAGATCATGAGCAGTTACCCACTTCCGCCTCCATCAATTTCATCCTCCAAGTAAGGTAGCTGCCATGACCGAAGCCGCCGTCCGTCATTGCCTTTGAGGTTGTAGCTGCCAATCTCTCCCAAGCGCCTCGTGTTGTCCAACAAGCTCCTGTTGCCCCATACTTGCCGCCTGGCTACTAATCTTGCCAATCTGGATGGTCCTTAGCTGCAGCCCACATGCACCCGAGCGCCGCCGCCGTTAGCACCGCCCACCCTGGCTCATACTGCTGCAACCAGCTGATGCACCTCATCACACTGGTCATGCAGAGCCCTTGCGCGCATCCAGCCTCCGTCGGAATTGGCCGGCCTGCGATGCCCGCCGTGCTCCCATCAGCCACCTGCTAAACCTATCGTTAGGACTTAATTAGTCCATCGACGAGTCATTGCCAAGAGGTTCCCCCTACGTAATTAACCACATTTGTAATATCTTGTTTCCGATAAGTTAATCCTTGTGGCCCCAACTGCAGGTCAAAACCACCATTGACTAGTGCCACGTCAGCTACAAGCCAGGACAAACCACCTAGTTTTTTTGTCCGGTATGGGTATGTCTAGGGGGTGAAGAGGGAAGAAAAATTAATTAGGGGGTAATGTGAACCACCAACTTTGTTCAGGGTAGTAAAATGTATTTTTCTTTTCTTATTATAAGTATTCCAATTGCAGTATGGATAGTTAGTTTTTGTAGAATCCAATATTATGTAGCCCCCAAGTGCCGGGTTGTCATGCTTGCAGCAACCTGGGACTTGTAATTGCCTGATGCTCAAAAACTTCAACCAGTGTAACCCCCAAGGGTCGGGCCATTATGTAATAATGAGCATGGACTTTATAATATGATCATGCTTCATTGAAAATAACATCATATGATGTAACTCCACCATGGGGCTTTGAACCCATGTCCACAAGGTTAAGAGCTTTGTGCTTTACCAACTGAACAGTGGACCTTTCAATATAATGGTTTTAAGACTTGTGTACCTTGAATTATTGACAGGAGCAATTGGTAGCCCCCAAGGGCCGGCTTATTACGATGTGATGAGTCGGGTCTTCAATAAGGTGAGCAAACAATGACTATGCATTAGCCCCCAAGTGCCATGGTGCATGCTGGCAGTGACATGGGACTTGCGTATTTGATGTAATCTCAATTTGAATAATGTAGCCCCCAAGTGCCGAGTCGTAAGCCTGCAGCAACTCGGGACTATTCCTTTGTAGAATAAATCATACCCATTGATAAAATAATATCCATTGCGCTGAAGCGACTTTGAAAACCTCAATCATAATATTGGTTATTGATAACCATAATAAAAACCCAGCCATGTTGGCTATTTAAAGATTTGAATAATATAACCCGGTTTGAAAACCGGTTCCAGTGATATTTGATCACACTTTTGGTTTTACCAAGCCAGTGTAGTAAGGGTGACAACCCCAATCTTTGGTATTGATAACTCCTGCAATATTTTGCCGGTTTATAATAAAACCGTACCGGGTTGTGATAAACACCGGATTATCCGTATATGATACTGGCGAATTATAATTGAAACCAGACCGGTTAATAAACACCAGATTATTTGATAGTGGTGACTTATAGTCAACAACCAGGCCGAGTCAATAATCATGACCTCGTTTGGAAACCAATTCCTGCAATATAAAACGGTATATTCGTGCACATATGATACATGCTATGATGATGTAATGATGATGCAATATATGATGATGTGTGTGTATGATCAAGAGGGTTTAAGCTATGGTTCGGATATGACCAGAGCCCCCAAGTAGTCATAATTGTGGCATTGCGCCGATCAAGAGGTGTAGCTATGGTTCGAGTACGACCAAGCCCCCAAGTGATTTCCCTGGTGCCCTTATGCCTATCAAGAGGTATAACTATGGTTTGAACCCATAGCTCCCAAGTGATTTCCCTGGTTGCCTTAAGCCTATCAAGCTATGCTTCAGATACGACCAAGCCCCCATGTGATTTCCCTGGTGGACTTAAGCCTATCAAGAGGTGTAGCTATGGTTCGGATACGACGAAGCCCCTAAGTGATTTCCCCAGTGCCCTTATGCCTATCAAGAGGTGTGACTATGGTTCGAACATAGACCCCAAGTGATATTGTGAGCTGTGCTCAAGGGATACCCATGTTTGAGCTGTGATGTGCAGCAGACTCTCTTTGGCCCCTTATGATAATATTGGCTTGATAGCCGGATTACTGAAGTAACTAGAGCTGTGCACTTATGATAATATTGGCTTGATAGCCGGATTACCGAAGTAACCAGAGTTGTGCTCTTATGATAATATTGGCTTGATAGCCGGATCAATGGGTAATTAGAACTCTGCTTTATAAACAAAAGCCCCCATGTGATATATTTCTGAGCTTTGCTCAGTGGGTACCTATGTTTGAGTTGTGCTCTTGCAATACTCTCTTTGGCCCCTTTTGACTTTTCTGAGAACTCGAACTTTGCGAGAGATATTTCTTCTTAACCGGAATTTCGAACCGGATATTGAGAGCTTCAAAGCTTTGTGGGAAACATCTTTCCCTTGAACCGGATCTTAAACCGGAATCTTCATTTTCAGCCGGAATTTTTCTGACGATCTTTAAACTCGAACTTGCGAGAGATTAATTTTTTTAAACCGGAGATTCTTAAACCAGATTTGAGAGCTTAAGCGCTTTGTAGGAGACATATTTCCCTTGAACCGGATTGTAAAACAGATATTTGAGAGCTTCAGTAAGACTGATATCCTTTGAACCGGATTTTAAACCGGATTCCTTTCTGATGACCCGGAAACTTCTTCATTGAGCCGAGATTTTGTAATTGTCATATACTTTTTAAGCTAGAAATTTTCTGACGGCCTTTAAATTTTCATCAATATAGCAGTTGCCTCTGGGACCGGGTTATCTTTCCCTCCATCGTCCTGGGGTTCTTAAATTTGCTGAAACTGGCAAGATTTGCTGAGTCATGTCATCGTAGCCCCCGAGTCTTAAGACGACTCGAGGAGTTGTCTTGAGATTCTCTGTATTTGACCATAGCAGAGGGTGTATATCATTGGTGTTGATAGCGTGATGTGAATCCACAGAAGGTTGAGGTGACTGCAGCGGGTTATAAATGATCCTGTACGAGCCATGTCAGCAACTCGGCCAATGGTTCCTTCCAAACTGGTGATTTGAAGTTAACCAAACTGTCGTGGCGACTACTTGTGCGCCTGCCCATTGAGCCACCCAGTGCAGATGGTGGTTGATAGTATATGATAATTTGCCTCCATTTTGTTGAAAGAAAACCGGGCTACCCAAGCTGTGACTTGCTCATACTCAATAAACAGCTCATGCAGATAGGTGCGGCCCAGTATGTTGATGTAGACCAAGGCCGCGAGAGTCGGACATCAAAGACGACCACAACATCAGAGGCGATATAGCTAAATGAGTCAACCACGATGTTGTAAGCCGGTGTAGTCTGGTGAACCAGCCGCGGCGGCGGACGGGTGAGTTGTCTGCGGCATTGTAAACCGGGCGGACGAGCGAATCAGCTTCGTCTCGTTGATGTAAGTTGGGCCATAAAGCGGCAATTTGCACATATATTCCTCGAGCATCATGGCATGGTCATCGCTCTCACAGTGAACAATTGTCCATCGCAGACCAAGGCAATGATAAACTGGTCCTTGACAAAAAATAGTATGTGCTAATATAATAGACTTAGATGGATATCACCTGATTTGTCTGGACAATTGATACACTAGTAGAAAATGGGGCAATGGTCCAGCCCATTAGTCCCGGTTCGTGAGCCGAGGGGGCCAGCCGGGCCACGTGGGACATTGGTCCCGATTAGTCTGGACCTTTTGGCCCCGGTTGGTGCGACGAACCGGGACCAATGGGTCTTGCTCCTGGCCCACCACCATTGGTCCCGGTTGGTGACTTGAACCGGGACCAAAGGCTCCCCTTTAGTCCCAGTTCATATCACCAACCGAGACCAATGAGGTTCCTATATATACCCCCTCGCGTAAGAGCAGAGCACACTGCTCTCTTTTTTCTGGCCGAGGGGGAGAGGGCTTGGTGGTGCTCTAGCTCATCTCCTATGCACACAACGTGTTCGATGGAATGCCCAAGCCACACTAGTTAAGCTTTTCTCCTCTCGAAGCTCGAAATCGAAGTTCCATTTTCTCCGAGATTTGTCTAGGTTTAGCGGTCCGTCACGTCCCGTCCCCGTCTTCGCCACCGTCGACCGCCCCCGCCGATCTCGTCACCGGCACCACTGTGGTGAGCCTCTTGTTATGTCCATGCTTTTCTTACTTTTATTATTGCTTGTTATTATTGCTTTAGATAGATATTTTTCTAATTTTCTTACGTTTATTATTGCTTGTTATTATATAGTGCGATGGTTTTGATAACCGCCCACGTGGGCCCTCGTCCTGTCTACGATTCGGATGTGGTATATTATCTTTAATTTATAACTATATGTTTTCGTGTTTATGACAATTATACCGACCAACCTGACATGCATAGATGTTTTTATATGTCTAGTAGGTAGTTGAACCGGAAATTCCAACCGACCCTCTTGTGGAGAGGTTAAATTTAGTTGAAGAGGAAAACATTTCCTTGAAGAAAAAATTGGAAAAAATGGAGGAGGAGAAGTTGGAATTGGAGTTGCATGTTGCGGAAGTCATCGATGGTCACAAGATCAAGATGGACCCTATTGTCGAGAGGTTAAATTTAGTTGAAGAAGAAAACAATTTCTTGAAGGAAAAAATAGAAAAATTGAGGACGAGAAGATGATATTGGAGTTGCATGTAGCGGATGTCGTCGATGATCACAAGATCAAGATGGATGCAATGCGGTTAAAGATTAGAAAGATTAGAAAATATGCCATTCATACCGAGGCTTGGTATCATTATGCCGTTGGATCAATTGTTACCTTGGTTGCGATTATGATCGCATTTGTTTTCACATTGAAATGTTTTACATAGTTTCGATGTATGGTGAAAATTAATTAGATGCTCTCGAGAGCTATATGTTGTTAGATGAGAACTATGTATGTACTTTGGTTTTAATGTGATGATGAACTTCTATTAATTTGGTCACTTAATTATATATAATGCACGCAGATGAACCGGCAATGGATGTACGGTGACAGACACACCTCCGAGTACATTAAGGGCGTGCATGAGTTTCTGAATGCGGCTGAGGCAAACAAGCAGAATGGTTTTATATGTTTTCCATGCACTAAATGTGGGAATACGATGTCTTACTCTAACCGGAAAATCCTTCACTCCCACCTGCTTTACAAGGGTTTCATGCCACACTATAATGTTTGGACGAGGCACGGAGAAATAGGGGTTATGATGGAAGACGCCGAAGAAGAAGAGTACGAGGACAACTATGTGCCCCCTGAATACGGTGATGCTGCAATGGGTGGAGCTGGTGAAGATCAAGAGGAACCAGACGATGTGCCCAATGAAGCTGCAACGGGTGAAGCTGCTGAAGATCAAGACGAACAAGACGATGTGCCCGATGATGATGATCTCTGCCGGGTCATTGTCGATGCAAGGACGCAATGCGAAAGTCAAAAGGAGAAGCTGAAGTTCGATCGCATGTTAGAGCATCACAAAAAAGGGTTGTACCCCAATTGCGAAGATGGCAACACAAAGCTCGGTACCGTACTGGAATTGCTGCAGTGGAAGCCAGAGAATGCTATGGCTGACAAAGGATTTGAGAAGCTACTGAAAATATTGAAGAAGAAGCTTCCGAAGGATAACGAATTGCCCGACAGTACATACGCAGCAAGGAAGGTCATATGCCCTCTAGGATCGGAAGTGCAGAAGATACATGCATGCCCTAATGACTGCATCCTCTACCGCGGTGCATACAAGGATCTGAACGCATGCCCGGTATGCGGTGCATTGCGATATAAGATGAGACGAGATGACCCTGGTGATGTTGACGGAGAGCCCGCTAGGAAGAGGGTTCCTGCGAAGGTGATGTGGTATGCTCCTATAATACCACGGTTGAAACGTCTGTTCAGAAACGGAGAGCATGCCAAGTTGATGCGATGGCACAGTGAGGACCGTAAGAAAGAGGCGAAGTTGAGAGCACCCGCTGACGGGTCGCAGTGGAGAAAAATCGAGAGAAAGTACTGGGAGGAGTTTGCAAAGGACCCAAGGAATGTATGGTTTGCTTTATGCGCGGATGGCATTAATCCTTTCGGGGAGCAGAGCAGCAATCACAGCACCTGGCCCGTGACTCTATGTATGTATAACCTTCCTCCTTGGATGTGCATGAAGCGGAAGTTCATTATGATGCCAGTTCTCATCCAAGGCCCTAAGCAACCCAGCAAGGACATTGATGTGTACCTAAGGCCATTAGTTGAAGAAATTTTACAGCTGTGGAATGGAAACGGTGTACGTGCATGGGATGAGCACAGACAGGAGGCATTTAACATAAAGGCGTTGCTGTTCGTGACCATCAACGATTGGACCGCTCTCTGTAACCTTTCAGGACAGACAAACAAAGGATACCACGCATGCACGCACTATTTAGATGACACTGAAAGTATATACCAGGACAAATGCAGGAAGAATGTGTACCTGGGCCATCGTCGATTTCTTCCGACCAACCATCAATGTGGAAAGAAAGGCAAGCATTTCAAAGGCTAGGGAGATCACCAGAAGAAGCCCACCATGCGTACCGGTGATGACGTACTTGCTATGGTCAATGATTTACATGTAATCCTTGGAAAGGGCCCCGGCGCACTAGCTGTTCCGAATGACGCTGAGGGACACGCACCCATGTGGAAGAAGAAATCTATATTTTGGGACCTACCCTACTGGAAAGACCTAGAGGTCCGCTCTTCAATCGACGTAATGCATGTGACGAAGAACCTTTGCGTGAACCTGCTAGGCTTCTTTGTCGTGTATGGAAAGACAAAAGATACACCTGAGGCACGGGAGGACCTGCAACGTTTGCATGAAAAAGACGGCATGCCTCCGAAGCAGTATGAAGGTCCTGCCAGCTATGCTCTTACGAAAGAAGAGAAAGAAATCTTCTTTGAATGCCTGCTCAGTATGAAGGTCCCGACTGGCTTCTCGTCGAATATAAATGGAATAATAAATATGCCAAAAAAAAGTTCGAGAACCTAAAGTCTCATGACTGCCACATGATTATGACGCAACTACTTCCGGTTGCATTGAGGGGGCTTCTACCGGAAAACGTCCGATTAGCCATTGTGAAGCTATGTGCATTCCTCAATGCAATCTCTAAGAAGGTGATCGATCCAGAAATCATACCAAGGCTAAGGAGTGATGTGGCGCAATGTCTTGTCAGTTTCGAGCTGGTGTTCCCACCATCCTTCTTCAATATCATGACACACGTCCTAGTTCATCTAGTCGACGAGATTGTCATTCGGGGGCTCGTATTTCTACACAATATGTTCCCCTTTGAGAGTTTCATGGGAGTCCTAAAGAAATATGTCCGTAACCATGCTAGGCCAGAAGGAAGCATCTCCATGGGCCATCAAACAGAGGATGTCTTCGGTTTTTGTGTTGACTTCATTCCTGGCCTTAATAAGATAGGTCTCCCTAAATCGCGGTATGAGGGGAGACTGACTGGAAAAGGCACGCTTGGAAGGGACTCAATAATATGCAGGGACAGATATTCTTGGTCTCAAGCACACTACACAGTTCTACAGAACTCTACCTTGGTGACCCCGTATGTCGATGAACACAAGAACAGTCTGCGCTCCAAACACCCGGAGTAGTGCGACGACTGGATTACATGTGAACACATCAGGACTTTCAGCAGTTGGTTGGAAACACATCTCAGAGGTGACAACACTATTTGTGATGAGCTGTACTTGTTGTCCAGGGGACCATCTTTGACTGTATTGATTTACAAAGGATACGAGATAAATGGGAATACATTTTACACGATTGTCCAAGATCGAAAGAGCACCAACCAGAACAGCGGTGTCTGCTTTGATGCAACAACCGAGAGGGGAAAGGACACATATTATGGTTACATAGTGGACATATGGGACCTTGACTACGGACATGATTTTAAGGTCCCTTTGTTTAAGTGCAAATGGGTCAATCTGTCAGGAGGCGGGGTACAGGTAGACCCACAATACGGAATGACAACAGTGGATCTGAAAAATCTTGGGTACATTGACGAACCGTTCGTCCTAGCCAATGATGTGGCATAGGTTATCTATGTGAAGGACATGTCTACCAGACCGAGAAAAAGAAAAGATAAGGAAGCGAATACATCATACGATGAGCCAAAGCGCCACATAGTTCTTTCAGGAAAAAGGGACATCCTGGGAGTGGAGGGCAAGACAGACATATCTGAAGATTATGAAAAGTTTTCATGAAATTCCTCCCTTCAAAGTCAAGGCTGACCCAAGCATCCTGATAAACGATGAAGATTATCCATGGTTATGGCGCAATAAGCGAATGACACAAGCGAAGAAAAAGTGAAGACTTTTTTCCGCAACTATTATGATGATACCATGCCAACTTTGTAACAGACGAGTATGACACCATTGTCCGTTTTGTACATGAACATGCTATGCCAACTTTTTCAGAGTTCATTTGAAAACTATGAATTTAGGTCGAATTTTCTCTATAGGTGCATCTGTGTTCATTTTTTAGTAAAGTTAACCACAAACTTGTGATTCACACAAATTTCAAAGAATTCAAATTTTAACTATTCAAATTTGAAAACTAATGGCACTAACAGAAAGTTTATAATTTTTCTAAAACTAATGGCATTAACAGAAAGTTAATAATTTTGCTGACCTAAAAGCAAAATGAATTAAAAATAAAGCAAAAACAAAAGAAAATAAATAATGCAGAAAACAAAACAAAAAACTGGAAAAAAATAAAAATAGCAACAATAAGTATTTTGTTGTAAGTAGAAACAAAATAAAATAAATAAAGCAACAAAGAAAACAAATAATTACAAATTTAAACTATTCAAATTTGAATACTACTGGCACTAACAAAAAGTTTGTAATTGGTTTTACCTAAAGCAATAATATTCACAAAGAAACTCTAAA
>LR738710.1:879964339-880052332 GCA_902687465.1 Secale cereale
ACACGTGGGGGGGGGGGTCTGTCTTCGTCGATATACCCCCTCCCCGATAACATTATTTTCCCGTGTATGTATCTCGTCGTTGTCGATATTACCCCCTCCTTGAAGCGTTGTCGAGGCAACCCCTAACCCTTGAAGCGTTGTCGAGGCCACCCGAAACCCTTGAGAGCGTCGAGGCCACAAATTAATATATATGATTCCTTATTGTGATTAGCTAGCTAGTTCTACGTTTGCCATTAATATATCCATCTGGCATGTTTGAATAATAATTGCCATGTTGTAAATATTTGTAGAAACTATGGACGACACCCCCCGAGATGAAGC
This sequence comes from Secale cereale, assembly GCA_902687465.1. Lineage (NCBI taxonomy): Eukaryota > Viridiplantae > Streptophyta > Magnoliopsida > Poales > Poaceae > Secale > Secale cereale. Next base: position 879,964,661 of record LR738710.1, read on the forward strand.
ACAAGAAGCGATGTTGCTGGACATAATCGCAAACGGACGTGATGCCGTCTTGTCGTTTCTCAACGACACCGATGAGCTGCTGGAAAGAGAGGATGAAGAAGCGGGCTATGATTATGATGTCTCCGGTGACCCAATGCCGGTGTAAGAAGGAGACTGTGATGACGGCTTCGGTGACCGAACCGAGTCCGACCAGCAGGAATACATATTAGTTAAGCATGTGCTGACTATTTAATTGATGCATTCATTGTTTTGGTATGTACACATATTAATTAACTCTCGTCTTTGTTCTTTTTTCTAGCCCTCCGGATCGAGCTCATCTTCGGTATGGAGACGAGGCCCAAAGAAAAAGTTGAGCTCGGATGAAAATTTTGAGATCACAGAAATCGCGCACACCGGCCAACCGATTGAACCCATCCGGACAAAGAACACATTTGTTAATCAGTGCGGGGTTCTGGTTAGGGACAAGATCCCGATCAGCATCCAGCAATGGTTAAAGTAGGCCGCAGAAGACCCTCAGGTGTCTTATGTCACTGATATGCAGAAAGAAGATCTTTGGACTGAGCTGAAGTCAAATTTCACCCTACCGCCAGAGGATGATCCGGCGAAGCCAGTTAAAGAGCAATTAATCAAGTCTTTTGCTCTTACGAAGATGCGAGACCTATTCAGGGGGTGGAAGAAACACCTGAATAAGTTTGTCCGCAAAAAAGAGACACCAGAATTCAAGGGCATATATGAGAAGATCAGAGATGAGTGGCCCGCATTTGTGTCCTATAAGACATTGGAAAAGAGTAAGAAGATGTCGGCAACAAACCAGAAAAATGCTGCGAAGAAGATGCATCACCATCGCACGGGGTCAGGTGGCTACCTCAGAGCCCGGCCTAAGTGGGCCAAGGCTGAGAATGATCTGCTTCAGAAAGGGATCGAACCAGAGACAATGAACTGGCCAGACCGTTGCCGGACTTGGTTCTTCGAGGCTGGCGGAACCTTGGATCCTGTATCAGGGTGGTGCATTTGGACGGACACTCAATTGGAAACACCACTCAGGAAGATGCGGCACTATATCAAAGCAGCGCTGCAAGGGACGTTCGTTCCCGACAGAGAGAATGATGAGCTCACAATGGCCCTCGGGAATGCTGAGCACCCTGGGCGGACACGAGGCACGCCAGGCTCCGTTCCGTGGAGTGCTGGGTTTCCGGACACAGGCGGTTAGAAATGCCACGAGAGGAGGAAGAAAGTGCAGCAGACCGAACTGCAGGCGCTGCACGCCAGAATACAAGAGGTAGAGGAACGAGAAGCAAATCATAGCAAAAGTACTGTCGAAGCTTCCCCCGAAGCTACCCCAAGATCTCAGCGGAGAAGCAGCATGGCTTCCACCGAGCTTCTTCAGCCGGAGCATGTATTGACGGCTCCTGCCAGCTATCCCGTGGATGCTATCACGGAGTCTCAAAATTGCCACCTTATGACGCAATGGATAAATATGAAGGTCAAGGCGGCTGCTGGCTTTGTTTATCCTACTGGACCCGGCGCAACTTTTCACTGCCGGCCGATTCCAGAAGGATATGCTACGGTGATGGTGGATGAAATAACGGAGGGATTTGAGGACCTCCAGCTTGACCACCCTACCAGTGAAGGGGAGACTCGGCTAGGTTCTTCACTGAAGACTCCATGCCTATGGCGGAAGGACCTCAGCAACATTCTGAACTGGACGCCTCCGCCTCCTCCTCCTCCTCCGGCGAGTCAGGGCACTCCTCCTCTACCACCGCCTCCTCCTCCGGCGAGTGACGATCAGGGCACTCCGGCTCCTTCTCCGGCGCGTGGTGGTACTCCGCCTCCTTCTCCGCCTGCGCCAGCGCGCCCGAGCAGCCAGCCTCCTCCTTCTCCGCCTCGTCAGCAAGGGCGGAAGAGACCCGCGGCCGCTCCGGCGCGTCGCAGTCCTTCTCCTCCGCCGCGTAAGCAAGGAAAGAAGACAGCCGCTCCGTCTGCTCTGCCGGCATCTAGCAGTACAACTAGAGGCGGGAGGCAATACATATTCGGTCCTTCTCTCACTCCTCTAGAGAAGTTACCATACGAGAGGTCCGACGAGGAAAACGCGAATATCGCTAAAGCCGAAGTGAAGGACTGGCTTGAAGGGTTGAAAGCACAGAGACATCCGCCTCCGGAGGAGAAGATAGATCCGATGAAAGCAAAGTGCACTCTGGCTGCCCTGAAGAAACCAGCAAAGTGTCCGCCGAAAGACAACTATGACCGCATTATTGAAAAGTCATTTCACGAAGCAAAGCGGTTGTGAAGTACTAGAAGTGATCAAAGGTTAGCGGAAGGACGAGTTGGGAAACAAATTGCCCAGCTCGGCGAACAAGCGGACCAATCGTGCCCCCCGCTCAAGGTGTCTAGCGACATCGTCGCTAATGATCCGAGGATGGTGCCCGGTTATAGCAATCTTGGAGATTACCTGCCCGACGATGTACATTATGATTTCTTGGAGGTGCAGATACAGAGATACGAGTACGGGAAGCCTCTTGTCAAAGATGAAAGATCTTTATCAACGATGATGCGAAGATTGCATGATTGGTACTTGAAAATCTGTAGAGAGTCTGGGGGAGGGATAGTTTGTATGTGAGAGTTAAACCGGAGCATGACCTCGTTGGAATTGAACTGTTGCCTACTCCATTTGAGGAGTTCTATCAGTTTTTCAATCAATTGGCCCTCGATAAAGCAATGGTCACCTGCTACTGTCTGTAAGTAGTACTACTTCTGTCATTAAGTCTCTCTATATAGCTCAGCTCTTTCATTGCATGTAGTTATAATTATCCTCACTATATTATGCAGATTGAAGATCGTCGAATTGAAGAAAAGACAAGTCGGTGATATAGGGTTCATTAACACATATCTCATAGATGCAACTGAGGTTGAATTGCGTGCCGCAGATACCGAGGCCAACTTGCTACGATCGTTGGTGGTAAATGAAAACAAAGATATAATACTCTTTCCTTACAACTTCAAGTGAGTGTTACTATCATGTGCATATTCGGTTTCTGTCGGGGAAACTGATCGCCCACGAACACCTATGGGACCGGAGCCCCTTCTCGGTACGGCAAGGGGTGGAGGATGCACAAAGAGCAGATCGAGGTAAGCACGCGAGCAGTTTACCCAGGTTCGGGCCACACGTATGCGTAAAACCCTACTCCTGCTTTGGTTTGTTATTGAGTTCTTGGCTCGGGAGGGAAGAGAGCAACAGTACACTCTAACCGCTAACAAGACCGAGCGTGGGGAGTGATCGATGATCGGAACCCCTTCTACGTTGCGCATGGGCTTCCTTTTATAGCTCAAAGGGGTCACCGACAGGTGGCAACGCAGATGGGCGTAAAAAAGTAAAAACAGTGGTAGTTGGAACAGTGTTTGCATAGTGCTCTATACCTAACCCTGACGGCAGGGGACAAGGGCATTGAATGCCCGTCACCTTCGCCCCAAACAGTGCAAAGAGTGACCGTCAGGGCGCCTCCATCCGCCACGATGGTGGCCACGTCATCGCCGCTCGCCACCGTGTTCCCCTGGCTGCACAGCCTTCCGCCACGTGCGCCTGGAAGGGCCCCAGGACGACACGTGGGTGGATGCGCTGGAGCATGTGAACTGAGTGGAAGCTTGCCGCGGCTACTGTCTTGTCGCCTCTTGGGAGCTTGTCGCTCACCAGGCCTTGCCGGGACGCGTGGCGCGTCGCGGCAAGCTTCTTGATATGCCTCGGACGGCCTTCCCGGCAAGCTCCTCTTGCCAGGGCCTTGTGCCTTGAATGGTTTTTGTGCCTGGAGTGGTCTTCCCGGCAAGCTCCTCTTGCCGGGGCCTTGCTTCTTTGACTCAAATACTTTGTTCTTGAATGGCTTTATAGGAACCACGAGGGGTCTTGGCGGTCGCCTGGCTAGCCCTGCCGCGGGACGCTGCGACTGTCCGTGCACAAGTTCGGGATACTAAGGTACCCCTACTTTAGTACACCGACAGGAGCCCCCGGGCCTGGGCCAAACACGGTGCCGAGCGCTGTTGGGCCAGGCCCAAAACAGTGCACGGGCACGCGCGGCCTGCGGCGCGCCGTATCCCACTCCGTATCCACCGCGCCCTCCCTTAACGACACGAGTTCAACGCGGCGTCGTGGGAGAGATCGTGGCCTGTTTCTTTAATGGGAAATGCGGAACGTCCCCCTCTTTCCCCTTAAAAGCAGGGGAAACAGGGGCAGTTCCTTCCATTCGCCCATTGCTTCTTCAATCCTAAGAAACCCCAGATGCTCCCCTCCTTCCCGAAGGCCGAAAGAGAGCAGCGTTCCGTCCTCCGTCACCACCAGCATCACCAGCGCCATTGACCTCCCCCACCCTCGCCATGGATCCAAAGGGCGAGAAGGGGAAATCCGCGAAGGCCGCCGCGAAGTCCGCCGAGGCGCTGCGGCTAGCAGCAATGCGGAAGAAGATGGCGGTCTTCCCGCCAAAGCTTAGCGCGGAGGAGCTGAGGGATACCTTTTACCTCTTCTGGGCGAGGGAGACGAAGGCACATCCGCGCACCAAGGTACTCCCCGCCGTAGCCTGCGACATGTTCCTGAACGACTACACCTTTTTTGCCCTGTTCTTCTACTGCGGGCTCTGCCCGCCCTATTCCGAATTCTTCTGCGACATTATGAATACCTACGGGTTTCATCTCCTTGACTTCACCCCCAATGCTATCTTGACCATGGCCGTTTTAGCACATTTGTGCGAAAACTTTGTCGGAGTCTACCCCAATGTAACTCTTTTCCGCCATTACTTCACGCCCCGAGTCGAGGCAGGGTCGCCTTTGTCCAGCGGAATCTCTTGGATCTCTAGGACCCATAAGAAGGAAGAGTACTTGACGGGAGAGCTCCGCGGCAAATGGGACGAGTGGAGAGCCAACTGGTGTTGGATCATAGAAGATGACCCGCAGCCATTCACTTCCCGGCGCCAAGCCGCAGCAGTGCGCGACAACGACTGGAGCGACTTGGCCCTGGAGGATAGCAGGCTGAAGATTGCCACTACCCGAATCCTTCGCCTCAGGCACGCCAAGCTCACCGTGGGCGCAGTAGGAGCAGACTTCCTTCGCTGCCGCATCGCTCCCTTGCAGGAGAGGAAGAGGGCTGCTTGTGAGTTCAAGAACGCGGCAGACATCATGAGGCTGCACCCGGGCCTCAATTGGAATTTCATTTTGCTGGAGCTCAACGCGATGCTCCAGGCGTTGTTCAAGTACGACTCCGCCCATCCTGAGTGGTTTACGTTGCCGCCGGGTGTAGTTCCATTGTGCAACAGCTCTGCGCTCAGCGCCATCCGTGCAGTGATGCCGCTGTGCGATTCCCACGGGATCGACCCCACTTGGCAAGAACCTTCCGACGAAGCTGTGCAGACATTCTTCGACAACTTGGTGGAGCAGGCAGTCTATCCCGACGAGAAGAAAAGCCTCACCCGCGACACCACTGACCAGGAGATGGCATACATTGCCACAAGACTGGAAGAGGCTGTTGGAAATATGCCCTAGAGGCAATAATATAAGAGTTATTATTATATTTCCTTGTTCATGATAATCGTTTATTATCCATGCTATAATTGTATTGATTGGAAACTTAAATACATGTGTGGATAAATAAACAAACTTTGTGTCCCTAGTAAGCCTCTTCAGGACTAGCTCGTTGATCAAAGATGACCGCGGTTTCCAGGTCATAGACATGAGTTGTCATTTGATAACGGGATCACATCATTAGGAGAATGATGCGATGGACGAGACCCAAACGTTAAACATAGCTTTTGATCGTATCAGTTATCGCTATAGTTTTCTGCATGTCAAGTATAAGTTCCTATGACCATGAGATCATGTAACTCACTGACACCGTAGGAGTGCCTTGTGTGTGCCAAACGCCGCAACGTAACTGGGTGACTATAAAGGTACTCTACAGGTATCTCCGAAGGTGTCTGTTGAGTTGACATGGATCGAGGCTGGGATTTGTCACTCCGTGTGACGGAGAGGTATCTCCGGGCCCACTCGGTAATACGTCATCTCAATGTGCTCAAAGTGACTAAGTAGTTAGTCACGGGATTATGTATTACGGAACGAGTAAAGAGACTTGCCGGTAACGAGATTGAACTAGGTATAGAGATACCGACGATCGAATCTCGGGCAAGTAACATACCGACGAGACAAAGGGAACTGTATACGGGATTACCTGAATCCTTGACATTGTGGTTCATCCGATGAGATCATCGAGGAACGTGTGGGAACCAATATGGGTATCCAGATCCCGCTATTGGTTATTGACCTGGGAGTATCTCGGTCATGTCTGCATAGTTTCCGAACCCGCAGGGTCTACACACTTAAGGTTCTGTGACGCTAGGGTTGTTAGTGAGAACAGTGCATGGTAACCGAAGGTTGTTCGGAGTCCCGGATGAGATCCCGGACGTGACGAGGGTCTCCGGAATGGTCCGGAGACGAAGATTGATATATGGGATGAGAGTAAACGGAGTCCGGAATTGTTCCGGGGAACATCGGGAAGGAATCGAAGAACGGAAAGGTGTTTCGGGGGCCACGGTAAATGTTACGGGCCCTATGGGCCATAAGTGGGGAGACGCAACAGCTCACACAAGGGCTGTGCGCCCCCCCTAGGCTCCTCCACCTGCGCCTAAGGGGCTGGGCCCCCCTAGGGCAGCCGCACCCCTAGGACTTGGGGTGCAAGGCGCCTGGGGGGGGGGGGAACCCTAACCCTGGCCGCAGCCCCTCCCCTTGGCCGCCGCCCCCTAGGGGGAACCCTAGGGGCGCCCCCTCCTCTCTCTCCCCCCTATATAAAGAGAGGTAGAGGGAGGGCAGCAATACAAGTTCGTGCCTCGGCATTGCCCTCCCTCTCCACGAATATCTTCGTCTAGTTTGCAGTGCTTGGCGAAGCCCTGCTGAAATTCCTTCACCACCATCTCCACCACGCCGTCGTGCTGCTGGGTTTCTCCGTCAACTTCTCCTTCCCCCTTGCTGGATCAAGAAGGAGGAGACGTCCCCGAGCTGCACGTGTGTTGAACGCGGAGGCACCGTCCGTTCGGTGCTGGGATCTTCGGCGATTTGAATCGCGGCGAGTACGACTCCATCAACCACGTTCTTGAACGCTTCCGCTTAGCGATCTACAAGGGTATGTGGATCCCACTCTTCTCTCGTAGATGCATCTCCTAGATTGATCTTGGTGAGCGTAGGAAATTTTTTGTTTCCCATGCAACGTTCCCCAACAGTGGCATCATGAGCTAGGATCTTGCGTAGATGCTTTCACGAGTAGAACACAAAGGGGTTTGTGGGCGTTGATGTTTAGATTGCTTCCCTCTTTGGTCTTTCTTGATTCAGCGGCATTATGGGATGAAGCGGCCCGGACCAACTTTACATGTTCATGTACATGAGACCGGTTCCATCGACAGACATGCGACTTTTGTTGCATAAGATGGCTGGCGGGTGTCTGTCTCTCCTATCTTAGTTGAATCGGATTCGACGAAGGCGGTCCTTGTAGAAGGTTAAATGGCAACTTAAATATCACCGTTGTGGCTTTGCGTAGGTAAGAAGCGTTCTTGCTAGACACCCATAGCAGCCACGTAAAACATGCAACAACAAATTAGAGGACGTCTAACTTGTTTTTGCAGGGTATGTATGTGATATGATATGGCCAAAGACATGATGAGATATATTTGATGTATGAGATGATCATGTTGTAATATTTAATATCGACTTGCATGTCGATGTATACGGCAACCGACAGGAGCCATAGGGTTGTCTTTAATTTTTGTATGACCTGTGTGTCAATCATTAAGCGCTATGTAATGCTTTACTTTATCGCTAAAACGGTAGCAATAGTAGTAAGAGCATGGTGGGCGCGCGACAACCCCGATGGCGACACGATGATGGAGATCATGATGATGGGGATCATGGTGTTACGCCGGTGACGATGAAGATCATGCCGGTGCTTTGGAGATAGAGATCAAAAGCACGAGTTGATGGCCATATCATGTCACTTATGATTTGCATGTGATGTTAATCCTTTTATGCATCTTATTTTGCTTAGGACGACGGTAGCATTATAAGATGATCCCTCACTAAAATTTCAAGATAAAATTGTGTTCCCCCCGAGTGTGCGCCGTTGCGAAGGTTCGTCGTTTCGAAGCACCACGTGATGATCGGGTGTGATAGACTCTACGTTCGCATACAACGGGTGCAAGCCAGTTTTGCACATGCAGAACACTCGGGTTAGACTTGACGGGCCTAGCATGTACAGACATGGCCTCGGAACACGGAAGACCGAAAGGTCGAGCATGAGTCATATAGTAGATATGATCAACATGAAGATGTTCACCATTGACACCACCTCATCTCACGTGATGATCGGACTTGGGTTGGTGGATTTGGATCATGTCACGCTCGGATGACCAGAGGGATGTCAATTTGAGTGGGAGTTATAAGTAATTTGATTAGTTAAAACTCACTTATCATGAACAATAGTCTAAGATGTCTTTGCAAATCTTTTGTTGTAGATGGCTCCCGCAGTAGCTCCCCTGAATTTTAATGCGTTCCTAGAAAAAACTAAGCTGAAAGATGATGGGAGCAACTTTGTGGACTGGCTCCGCAATCTGAGGATCATCCTCACAGCTGCCCAAAAGGTTTATGTCCTAAATGCACCGCTAGGTGAACCCCCCGCTCCGGCCTCTGTGGACGTTATGAACGCCTGGCAGTCGCGTGCGGATGACTACTCAGTAGTGCAGTTTGCCATGTTGTATAGCTTGGAAGGAGGACTTCAAAGGCGTTTTGAACATCATGGAGCATATGAGATGTTCCAGGAGTTGAAGTTCATCTTTGAGAAGAATGCCAAGATCGAGAGGTATGAGACCTCCGATAAATTCTTTGCTTGCAAGATGGAGGAGAATTCGTCTGTCAGTGAGCACTTACTGAAGATGTCTGGGTACTGCACCCGCATAGCTGATCTGGGACTTGTGTTCCCGGAGGAGGCTATCATTGACAGAATTCTCCAGTCACTCCCACCTAGCTACAAGAGCTTCGTGCAGCATTATGACATGCAAGGGATGAACAAAACCATCGCCGAGCTGTTTGCGATGCTGAAAGTCGCTGAGTCAGACATCCAGAAGGAGCATCAAGTGTTGATGGTCAATAAAACTACCAGTTTCAAGAAGAATGGCAAGGGCAAGAAGGGTAACTCTAAGAAGGGTGGCAAGGCAGTTGCTCATCCAGTGAAGAAACCCAAGGCTGGGCCCAAGCCAGAGACTGAGTGTTTCTATTGCAAGGGGAACGGCCACTGGAAGCGGAACTGCCCCAAGTATCTGGCAGACAAGAAGGGGGCCAACAACAACAACAAGCAAGGTATATGTGATATACATGTTATTGATGTGTACCTTACCAACTCTCGTTGTAGTGCCTGGGTATTTGATACCGGTTCGGTTGCTCACATTTGCAACTCTAAACAGGAACTACGGAATAGACGGAGGCTGGCGAAGGACGAAGTGACGATGCGCGTGGGGAATGGTTCCAAGGTTGATGTGATCGCCGTCGGCACGCTCGCTCTTCGATTACCATCGGGATTAGTTATGAACCTGAATAATTGTTATTTAGTGCCTGCGTTGAGCATGAACATTATATCTGGATCTTTTTTAATGCGAGACGGTTACTCATTTAAATAAGAGAATAAAGGTTGTTCTATTTATATGGGTAATATCTTTTATGGTCATGCACCCGAAGTAGGGGGTTTATTCTTATTGAATCTCGATAGTGATGATACACATGTTCATAACATTGATGCCAAAAGATGTAGAGTTGATAACAATAGTACCACTTTCTTGTGGCACTGCCGTCTGGGTCATATCGGCGTGAAACGCATGAGGAAGCTCCATGCTGATGGACTTTTGGAGTCTCTTGATTTTGAATCACTTGACACATGCGAGCCGTGCCTCATGGGCAAGATGACTAAGACCCCGTTTTCAGGAACAATGGAACGGGCAAGTGACTTATTGGAAATCATACATACTGATGTGTGTGGCCCGATGAGTGTCACGGCGCGCGGTGGATATCGTTATTTTCTCACCTTCACTGACGACTTAAGTAGATATGGGTATATTTACTTGATGAAGCATAAGTCTGAAACGTTTGAAAAGTTCAACCAATTTCAGAGTGAAGTTGAGAATCATCGTAACAAGAAGATCAAGTTCCTACGATCTGATCGAGGGGGAGAGTATCTGAGTTATGAGTTTGGCAATCACTTAAGACAATGTGGAATTGTTTCACAGTTGACGCCACCTGGAACACCACAGCGTAATGGTGTGTCCGAACGTCGTAATCGAACCCTATTAGATATGGTGCGTTCTATGATGTCTCTTGCCGATTTGCCACTATCATTTTGGGCATATGCGTTAGAGACGGCTGCATTCACTTTAAATAGGGCTCCATCTAAGTCCGTTGAGACAACACCGTATGAACTATGGTTTGGTAAGAAACCTAAGTTGTCTTTTCTCAAAGTTTGGGGTTGCGATGCTTATGTCAAAAGGCTTCAGCCAGAAAAGCTCGAACCCAAAGCGGACAAATGTGTCTTCATAGGATACCCAAAAGAGACGGTTGGGTACACCTTCCATCTCAGATCCGAGGGCAAAGTATTTGTCGCTAAGAACGGGTCCTTTCTCGAGAAAGAGTTTCTCTCGAAAGAATTGAGTGGGAGGAAGGTAGAACTTGATGAGGTTATTGAACCTCTGCTTCAACCAGAGAGTAGCGCAGCACAGAAAGATGTTTTTGTGGAGCCTGCAACGGTTGAAGAGGAAGCCAATGATGATGATCAAGAAGCTTCTGATCAAGTTACTACCGAACCTCGTAGGTCGACAAGGGTACGCACTGCACCTGAGTGGTATGGTAACCCTGTCTTGGAGGTCATGTTGTTGGACAACAGTGAACCTGCGAGCTATGGAGAAGCGATGGTGGGCCTGGATTCCGACAAATGGTTAGAGGCCATGAAATCCGAGATGGGATCCATGTATGAAAACAAAGTATGGACTTTGGAAGTATTACCTGAAGCGCGGAAGGCCATTCAGAATAAATGGATTTTTAAGAGGAAGACGGACGCTGACGGCAATGTCACCGTGTATAAAGCTCGACTTGTGGCAAAGGGTTTTTCACAAGTTCAAGGAGTTGACTACGATGAGACTTTCTCACCCGTAGCGATGCTTAAATCCGTCCGAATCATGTTAGCAATAGCTGCATATTTCGATTATGAAATTTGGCAGATGGATGTCAAAACAGCGTTCCTTAACGGTTTTCTTAAGGAAGAGTTGTATATGATACAACCGGAAGGTTTTGTCGATCCAGAGAATGCTGACAAAGTTTGCAAACTCCAGCGTTCCATTTATGGGCTGGTGCAAGCATCTCGGAGTTGGAATCTTCGCTTTGATGAGGTGATCAAAGTGTTTGGGTTTGTACAAGTTTACGGAGAAGCTTGTATTTACAAGAAAGTGAGTGGGAGCTCTATAGCGTTTCTAATATTATATGTGGATGACATATTGCTGATTGGAAACAATATAGAACTTTTGGATAGCGTGAAGGGGTATTTGAACAAGAGTTTTTCGATGAAGGACCTCGGTGAAGCTGCTTTCATATTGGGCATCAAGATCTATAGAGATAGATCGAGACGCTTGATAGGACTTTCACAAAGTACATACCTTGATAAAGTTTTGAAGAAGTTCAAAATGGATCAATCCAAGAAGGGGTTCTTACCGGTATTGCAAGGAACAAAGTTGAGTAAGACTCAATGCCCAGTGACTACGGAAGATAGAGAAAAGATGAGTGTCATCCCCTATGCTTCAGCCATAGGCTCTATCATGTATGCAATGCTGTGCACAAGACCAGATGTCAGCCTTGCCATAAGTATGGCCGGAAGGTTTCAAAGTAATCCTGGTTTGGATCACTGGACAGCGATCAAGAATATCCTGAAGTACCTGAAAAGGACTAAGGAAATGTTTCTCGTTTATGGAGGTGATCAAGAGCTCGTTGTAAAGGGTTACGTCGATGCAAGCTTTGACACTGATCCGGATGACTCTAAGTCTCAAACCGGATACGTATATATTCTCAACGGGGGAGCGGTAAGCTGGTGCAGTTCCAAGCAAAGCGTGGTAGCCGATTCTACATGCGAAGCGGAGTACATAGCTGCCTCGGAGGCGGCAAAGGAAGGTGTCTGGATGAAGTAGTTCATAACAGATCTTGGAGTTGTGCCTAGTGCATTGAACCCAATGACTCTGTTTTGTGATAACACTGGTGCCATTGCTCTAGCAGAGGAACCAAGGTTTCACAAGAGGACCAGACACATAAAGCGACGCTTCAATTCCATCCGCGATTCAGTCAAGGAGGAGGACATAAGCATTTGCAAAGTACACACGGATTTGAATGTTGCAGATCCGTTGACGAAGCCTCTTCCACGGGCTAAGCATGATCAACACCAAGACTCTATGGGTGTTAGATTCATTACCTTGTAATGCTAGATTAATGACTCTAGTGCAAGTGGGAGACTGTTGGAAATATGCCCTAGAGGCAATAATATAAGAGTTATTATTATATTTCCTTGTTCATGATAATCGTTTATTATCCATGCTATAATTGTATTGATTGGAAACTTAAATACATGTGTGGATAAATAAACAAACTTTGTGTCCCTAGTAAGCCTCTTCAGGACTAGCTCGTTGATCAAAGATGACCGCGGTTTCCAGGTCATAGACATGAGTTGTCATTTGATAACGGGATCACATCATTAGGAGAATGATGTGATGGACGAGACCCAAACGTTAAACATAGCTTTTGATCGTATCAGTTATCGCTATAGTTTTCTGCTTGTCAAGTATAAGTTCCTATGACCATGAGATCATGTAACTCACTGACACCGTAGGAGTGCCTTGTGTGTGCCAAACGTCGCAACGTAACTGGGTGACTATAAAGGTACTCTACAGGTATCTCCGAAGGTGTCTGTTGAGTTGACATGGATCGAGACTGGGATTTGTCACTCCGTGTGACGGAGAGGTATCTCCGGGCCTACTCGGTAATACGTCATCTCAATGAGCTCAAAGTGACTAAGTAGTTAGTCACGGGATTATGTATTACGGAACGAGTAAAGAGACTTGCCGGTAACGAGATTGAACTAGGTATAGAGATACCGACGATCGAATCTCGGGCAAGTAACATACCGACGAGACAAAGGGAACTGTATACGGGATTACCTGAATCCTTGACATTGTGGTTCATCCGATGAGATCATCGAGGAACGTGTGGGAACCAATATGGGTATCCAGATCCCGCTATTGGTTATTGACCTGGGAGTATCTCGGTCATGTCTGCATAGTTTTCGAACCCGCAGGGTCTACACACTTGAGGTTCGGTGACGCTAGGGTTGTTAGTGAGAACAGTGCATGGTAACCGAAGGTTGTTCGGAGTCCCGAATGAGATCCCGGACGTGACGAGGGTCTCCGGAATGGTCCGGGGACGAAGATTGATATATGGGATGAGAGTAAACGGAGTCCGGAATTGTTCCGGGGAACATCGGGAAGGAATCGGAGAACCGAAAGGTGTTTCGGGGGCCACGGTAAATGTTACGGGCCCTATGGGCCATAAGTGGGGAGACGCAACAGCTCACACAAGGGCTGTGCGCCCCCCCTAGGCTCCTCCACCTGTGCCTAAGGGGCTGGGCCCCCCTAGGGCAGCCGCACCCCTAGGACTTGGGGGGCAAGGCGCCTGGGGGGGGAACCCTAACCCTGGCCGCAGCCCCTCCCCTTGGCCGCCGCCCCCTAGGGGGAACCCTAGGGGCGCCCCCTCCTCTCTCTCCCCCCTATATAAAGAGAGGTAGAGGGAGGGCAGCAATACAAGTTCGTGCCTCGGCATTGCCCTCCCTCTCCACGAATATCTTCGTCTAGTTTGCAGTGCTTGGCGAAGCCCTGCTGAAATTCCTTCACCACCATCTCCACCACGACGTCGTGCTGCTGGGTTTCTCCGTCAACTTCTCCTTCCCCCTTGCTGGATCAAGAAGGAGGAGACGTCCCCGAGCTGCACGTGTGTTGAACGCGGAGGCACCGTCCGTTCGGTGCTGGGATCTTCGGCGATTTGAATCGCGGCGAGTACGACTCCATCAACCGCGTTCTTGAACGCTTCCGCTTAGCGATCTACAAGGGTATGTGGATCCGACTCTTCTCTCGTAGATGCATCTCCTAGATTGATCTTGGTGAGCGTAGGAAAATTTTTGTTTCCCATGCAACGTTCCCCAACAGAGGCAGCGCCAGCCGGGGCCGCGAGCGAGTTCGGGTACACGGTGGAGGAGGTGGAGGCAGCAGAGGCGACAAGCCTCACCGAGGAGGAAGAGCTCCGCAAGGCGGGGCAGCTTGCCGGGCAACTTGCCGAGACAAACGAGCCCATTGAGCCGGGCGTCGAATCAAGCGGGCCTACCGAGCAGGGTGCCGGGTCCAGTGAGCCCGCCGAGGACTCGAGCGGCTCACTGGAGATTGGCTCCTCTTCTTCATCCTCTGGCAGCTCGCCACCACCAGCAAGTCCTCCAGCTCCAAGAAGACGCCTCCGCAAGGCCGTGGACGTGACGGGGCGACAAGCGGGCCAACAGCTGCAGCGCCGCGCGACACGCGTTACCGCGGCAGGCAAGGCCGCCACGGGAATTCCTCGTGCTTCTTCAGCGGCTGGAGGAGGGTCTTCCCGGGCGGGCTCCACTGCTCCCGCCGCCCCTCGCACCTCGGCGACAACCGGAGCGGGGTCTTCTCAGACCGCCGCCCCTGCTCCCGCCAAGCGGCCAAGGGAGCCTACTCCCCCAGCTCCTCGCGCCGGGACGCGCGAGCCGGACTTTGATTTCTTGGCGCTCAGCTCCGACGACGAGGAGGAAGGAGAGTAAGTCTTCGCGATACTTGTCTTTCTTTAATCTTCTGTTGCTTCGTCTTGCATCACTTTCGCCTAACTCTGGTCCCGTCTTTTTCAGAACTCTGGCCTAGAGGGCAGCGAAGAGGGCCAAGGTCCCGGTGATCGTCATCGACGACGAGCCCTCCGCGACAGCAGGAGGTGTGCCTGAGACGAGCTTGCCGGACCCGGCAACAGTTCCTCGGAGCAGCCCCCAGCGCAGCCCCCAACGTAAGTACCGTGCATCTTCTGCTGTTGGGCGCGCGTGGGTGCTTCTTCCTTTCTTGCTGATATCTTGTTCGTTGACTTATGCAGGAGCAGAGCAGCAGCATCAGGAGCGCCAGGAGATCGCCCCTGACGAACCGCATGCCTCGACCACACCGCCAAGGAGGAGCTCCCCGGCGAGGGAGAACACTCCGCCAAGGGCGAGCACCCCGCCAAGGGCGAGCACTCCGCCAAGGGATGGCGCCAGCGGCCCTCCGCCGGCGGGAGCTACCACCACGCCGCCGAGGGAGAGCTCCCCGGCAAGGAACTCCACCGAGGAGGAGGCCCGCGCAGGTAAACCCTTGGACTTTTCTTTTTCTGAATTTCTCTTTTTGGATATTTGCTTGACTGTTTTTCTTTTCTTTTTCCTGTCTTCAGACCCGTCCGCAACAGAGCCCATGGAGACGGAGGTCGTCGTCGAGGAGGACGCGCGCGGCAACACCGGCGACGCCGCCGCTACTGAAGGGGCGGCCGGTGCTGACGAGCCCGCCGCCGAAGAGGTAGCCAAGGCCGCTGCCGCGGCAGGTGAGGAGGGGACCGGCAGTCGCACTGACGGCCCCGAGGCCGCAGGAGCGTTAAGCGCTGCGCCGGCTGCCGATCCCTCCGCTGCCACAGCCGAGCCAGGCGCCTATCTGGAGGCCGGCAACGGTGTCTTCATCCAGCTCCCGTGGGCGTCCACGTCCAGGGCTCCAGTCGAGGGAGAGGTCTTCGACGGGGAGGTACTCGCCTCCGCCGGACTGAAGTTCGTCGACGCGCCAAGCAGCAGCAGCGAGCCCAAGGAGGAGCGGCTTCTGCGGAGGCTTCTGTCTTTGTACCGCGCCCAGCAGGCCAAGCTGGAGTCCCGAGAGGCTTTGGCCGCCAAGGCAGGTGCTGACTTGGAGAAGCGCGCAGAAGAGCTCCGAGCCAGCAACCAAGCAGCTCTCCGATCCTTGGCGGAGGAGCGGGAGCAGCTTGCCGAGGCGCATCAGGCATTCATTTTGGAGAAGGCTGAAGCGGAGGAGCAGCAGCGGCTTGCCGCCGAAGATCTATCCAGGCGAGAAGGTGAGCGGATGCAGCGGAAGGTCGACCTCGACAGCCACGAGGACGAGCTTGCCGCGCGCGAGCAATCGCTTGGCGGGGCTCTGCAGGAGGCGAAGGATGCCGCCGCAGCTGCCGAGACTGCCAAGAGGGAGTTGGAGGCGAGGGTGGCTCAACTGGAGGCCAACCTCAAGACGAGCGACGAGGAGGTTGCCGCACTCAAGCTCGAGAGGGAGAAGGACGCCCACAGTCATTCTAAACTGCAAGTCCACCTCTCCGAGAAGGGCAAAGAGCTCGCCGTCGCCAAGGACTCCATCGCCGATCTGGAGCTAAAGCTGTCCACTCTCACCACGACGCTGGACGGCGCCAGAGAGCGGGAGACAGCCCTGAAGGAGGAGCTCAGGGCCGAGAACGTGTTGCTGGACAGTGCCGCCATCTCGTAGAATAACTTCAGGCGGAACGTCGAGATATGGACGGAAGGTCTTGTCAACGCCGCCGCGGACATCGACAAGGAGCTGGCGGAGCTGGGGGCGGAGTATCTTGGGGACTCTACCGACGGGCAACTCCACCCCAGCGCCAAGCTTACTCTGTTCTTCAAGGGCGTGGCGACGGCGCTCCAGCAACTCTGGGAGAAGATCCGGAAGCAGCTGGCGGACAAATCGCGCAGGCTCTGCACGGGGGCCCTCCAGAAGGTGCTGATGAAGATAGCGTACCGCAACCCCGGCCTCAACCTCACCAACGTCCTCAGGACCCTGCCGCCCGACGCCAACCAGGAGGCGCTCAAGGCCCTTGTCGCACCCATTGTGGAAAAGGTGGGCGGGATCAAGAGGGTTGAAGGCAACCGCGCTGACTAGGCTTTTTACTTTCTTCTCTCTTTGCCACTGCCAACCATGTTATGAACAATAGTATATTAGAACTGCGGCAAGTCATTTTGCAATATAACTCTATCTTAGAAGGTTAATGCAACGTTATTTCCTTCACTTGACTTCCTTGGTTTGTATGTTTTTACCCTACGCTTTTTAGGGAACTTGCCGCCGTAGGCACCTTTGCCGCGAGCGCTGAGTGCGGAACTTCATAAGCCTGCAGACGGTGTTGCTACCGGCAAGAAACCTTGTCGCAACTAGTTGCAGCACACTTAGGTTGCTGAGCGGGCTCGGAAACAAAGTAAGGGCGCCACACTTGTCGCAGCACGCTTAAGCTGTTGAGCAAACTCGAAACAAAATAAGGGCGCAACTAGCTACGAGTTGGTTCCTCCGCGCACAGGTTTTCCATACAAAGCGCGGCCGTTCAAGGAAGATAACTCAAAAATTTAAAATTTTGATTGCTCAAACTTTGGCAACTTAGCTTTTGTATTGTCTGCTTCCCGGCGAGGCAATACTTTCTTGAACTTGTTTCCCGGCAAGGCCAAACTTTCTTGAACGGCACTTGGTCCATACCACCATCTTCTCCTCCTTCCCCCCCCGGCAAGCTTGTGCGCGAGGGAACCTTGCTTTTCCTTGAGAAGAAAAGAAAGAAGAGAAAATGCTGGCATGGGGCTTTCTGGCTCGTTATTGCTTACCGGGATTTGGTGCTGCACAAAGTGTCAGATAGTACATGCAAGAAAAATAGATGGCATGAAACGACAAGATGTGCAGGGCACATAAACTTTACTGATGCATGGGGTCTGCGCCCGGCTTTGTACAAAGGATTACATGCAACAGCGGCAAGACTTGTACAAAAGGTGGTTGCCGGAGCGGATCACGGCAACCACGCCTTATGGGTAAAACTTACGAAGATGCTCGATGTTCCAGGAGTTGCTCACCGGTAAGCCATCTTCGGTCTCAAGGCGGACAGCGCCGGGCCTAGTGACTCGTTTCACCCGATAAGGGCCTTCCCACTTCGGCGTCAACTTGTTGGAATTCTTGGCGGACTGAACGCGCCGAAGAACAAGGTTGCCTTCCTCGAAACTTCTGGCTTTAACTTTGTGGCTATGGTAGCGGCGTAAAGCTTGCTGATAGCGAGTAGCTCGCATAGCGGCCTGAAGACGGTCTTCCTCAAGGAGCAGCGCGTCATCTTGTCGCAGCTGCTCTTGCTCGAGCTCATCATAAGCGAGCACTCGAGGCGACCCGTACACGAGTTCCGTGGGGAGAACTGCTTCTGCTCCATAGACAAGAGCAAAGGGTGTCTGTCCAGTGGCTCGATTTGGCGTTGACCTGATCGACCAGAGAACCACCGGCAGCTCCTCGATCCAGTTTCTTCCGCACTTGTGCAGCCTGTCGAAAGTTCTTGTCTTGAGCTCGCGCAGCACTTCGGCGTTTTCCCTCTCCGCTTGACCGTTGCTTCTCGGGTGTGCAACAGAAGCGAAGCAGACCTTGGCGCCAAGATCTTGGACGTATTGCATGAAGGTGCAACTGGTGAATTGTGTGCCGTTGTCGGTGATGATCCTGTTAGGGATCCCGAAACGGCAAACAATTGACCTGAAGAACTTGACTGCTGACTGTGCGGTCACCTTTCTCACTGGTTCCACTTCTGGCCACTTTGTGAACTTGTCGATGGCGACTTACAAGAACTCAAAGCCCCCGGCTGCGCGGGGAAAGGGGCCGAGGATGTCGAGCCCCCAGACTGAAAATGGCCAGGACAAAGGGATCGTCTGGAGAGCTTGAGCTAGTTGATGTATCTGCTTGGAATGGAACTGGCACGCTTCACACTTGGTTACTTGTGCAGTTGCATCTTGGAGGGCTGTTGGCCAAAAGAAACCTTGCCGGAATGCTTTGCCGACAAGTGCTCTTGCGCCAATGTGGTGACCACATATGCCTCCATGTATCTCTGCCAACAACTTCTGTCCATCTTCCCGGGGAATACACTTCAATTTCAGACCGTTGAGTCTTCTTCTGCACAGTGTGTTGTCAACAAACTGGTACATACTTGACTGCCGGGTTACTTTTTCAGCTTCTTCTTGCTCTTCGGGAAGTTCTCATGTTTGGAGTAAACGGACGATCTGCTGCGCCCATGCTGGAGCTTGTGGCTCGATAACAAGGACTAAAGGCACATCTGCCGCTGCGGGAACACCTGCTTCTACGGCGAGAACTTCTGTCTCAGCCGGAGCTTGATGTTCCCCGGCAAGCTTGCCGGAGCAAAACTTGTCGGGAGCGTCTGCTTCGACTGTACAAACCCTACGGCTTGCAGGAGCAGATTGCCCCTCAGCATTTTCGGTATTGATCTTGGGGTCTTTCTTGGCGGTGGCTTCTGGAAGCTCTGCTGGAAAGTAGTCGCCAGAGACCAACTTCCTCTTCTTGCTCTGTTCAGTTGATGGTGTTACGGATGGCTGAGTCAGCTTGAGCACAAAGATTCCTGGTTCCACAGGCAACTTTAGTGCGGCACACTTTGACAGGCCATCTGTGATGTCATTCTGAGCTCTTGGAATGTGCTCCATCTGTAAGCCTTCAAAGTGTTCTTCAAGCTTTCTCACTTTGTCGATGTAAGCTTCCATCAACGAACTCTGGTAATTCTTGTTTACTTGGCGGACGACAAGCTGCGAGTCCCCCCTTGCAATCAGCTTCTTGATCCCAAGGTCTGCTGCGATCCTGAGACCGGCAAGCAAACCCTCATACTCTGCAGTATTGGTTGTCGCTTGCTCCTTGGGAAAGTGCATCTGGACCACATACTTGAGGTGTTCTCCGGTGGGTGCGACAAGCAGCACACCAGCACCGGCGCCTTGCAGCGAGAAGGCACCATCAAAGTACATTATCCATTCTTTGCTCGCTTCTTTGACGGGGATGCTCGTCTCTGGAATCTCTTCGTCCGGCGTCGGCGTCCACTCTGCTATGAATTCTGCCAATGCTCTGCTTTGGATAGTTGAAGTGCTTTCAAACTTGAGGCCAAAGCTTGACAGTTCCAGTGCCCACTCAACGATCCTGCCTGTCGCTTCTGGATTTTGTAGTATCCTCTTCAGCGGAAAGCGAGTCACAACTGTTATCTCGTGTGCTTGGAAGTAATGGTGCAGCTTCCTCGAGGCCATAAGGAGGCCAAAAAGCAACTTCTCCACTCCAGAGTACCTTGACCTAGCCCCCTGGAGAAGGGAGCTGACGAAGTAAACTGGGCGCTGCACCATCTTCTTCCGTATCTCCTCTTGCATCTACGCAGATCCATCCTTGTCGGGACCAGAGCTTGCCGGAGACGCTCCTTGCTTGTCGCTGGACGTGTTTGCCGCGACCACTGGCTCATCATCTGCCTCCCTCTCCGCTACTAACGCAGCACTAACCACTTGATTGGTTGCTGCTAGATATAGCAACAACTTCTCTTGTGGTTTAGGTGCGACAAGTATGGGAGTGGAGGATAGGTACCTCTTCAAGTCTTGCAGCGCTGCCTCCGCTTCCGGAGTCCATTTCATTGGACCTGCCTTTTTCAAAATTTTGAAAAACGGCAGGGCGCGTTCTGTAGACTTAGAGATAAACCTGCTGAGAGCAGCCACACAGCCGGCAAGCCTTCGCACATCCTTGACGCGCTTCGGTGCTTCTATTTGCTCGATGACTTTGATCTTGTCGGGATTGGCTTCAATCCCCCTCCGAGACACGAAGAACCCGAGAAGCTTGCCGAGGGGACTCCAAACACGCACTTCTCGGGGTTGAGCTTGAGTTGGATCTTGCCTAGATTTGCAAAGGTTTCATCTAGATCTTGTATCAGTGTAGCCCGGTCCTTGCTCTTGACCACTATATCATCCATGTAAGCTTCTACGTTCCTGTGTATCTGTGGCTCAAAAGCTGTGTGGACTGCTCTTGCAAATGTCGAACCAGCATTCTTCAATCCGAAAGGCATGCGTATGAAGCAATAAGTGCCACATGGAGTAATGAATGCTGTCTTCTCCTCGTCTTCTTCAGCCATGAAGATCTAGTGATATCCTGAGTATGCATCAAGAAACGAAAGCAACTCACATCCAGTCGTGGAATCAACAATCTGGTCAATGCGCGGCAAGGGAAATGGATCTTTGGGACAAGCTTTATTCACATCGGTGAAGTCTATACAAAGCCTCCACTTCCCGTTTGCTTTACGCACGACAACAGGATTGTCCAACCACGTGGGATGGAGCACACCTCTGACAAGGCCTGCCGCTTCCAGCTTCTTGATTTCTTCTGCGATAAACTCTTGGCGCTCCACTGCTTGTTTCCTGACTTTTTGCTTGATGGGCCGCGCGTGAGGACAAACGGCAAGCTTGTGCTCAATCACTTTCCTGGGAACACCGGGGATGTCAGACGATTGCCATGCAAACACATCGACGTTCGCCCGCAAGAAAGCAATGAGCGCGCTTTCCTATTTGGGGTCAAGCGTGGCACTGATGGTGAAGATACCACCAGTGCCGTCCTCCTTGGTGGACACCTTCTTGGTTGTTGGCGGAGCTGCCATCGCCTTCTTACACTTGCCGGTGGAGCTCGATGGAACGTCCTCGACGGCAGCGCAGCACTCCGAGGAGGTGCGTTTGCCGGAGTGGGCCCCAGAGCTCTTGCCGGACTTGGTCTTGTTCTTCCCCCCGGGAGCTTCAGCGGCAAGTGTCTTGCTGTCTGTTGCGGCTGCTGCATCTCGATAAATCTTTTCGACATAGATAAGGGCATCCTTCTTGTCGCCAGGGACAGGTATCTTGAGCATGTTGTAGGCGTAGTGAGAGGCTGCCATGAAATTGGCGAGCGCTGGAGGGCCGAGTATTCCATTGTAAGGCAATGGAATATCGGCAACGTAAAAAGTGATCTTCTCGGTCCTGAAGTTCAGCTCTCCGCCAAATGTCACTGGCAGTGTGATCTTCCCCTTCGGCTTGCTCCTTCCCGGGTTGATCCCTTGGAATGTGCCGGTTTCTTCGAGCTCGCTGTCGGGGATCTGGAGTTTT
Organism: Secale cereale; assembly: GCA_902687465.1. Taxonomy (NCBI): domain Eukaryota; kingdom Viridiplantae; phylum Streptophyta; class Magnoliopsida; order Poales; family Poaceae; genus Secale; species Secale cereale. Next base: position 879,986,718 of record LR738710.1, read on the forward strand.
CAGACCACACCGGAGGAGATCAAGTTCAAGCCGGCCCCGCAGTCAACTAACATATTAGTGGCTTTGAGGTTGTGGATGGTTGGTGAGACCAACATCGGCAAACACCCGACTGCAGTGGTGCGATCAGGGTGGTCCTCAATGTCCAAGATGATAGGCATGCTGGACCACTTCAGAAGTTTGCGCGACTCGACGGGTGGCTCTGCTGCATTAACTTCCCGCACCCACTGCTTGAGTTGGCGGCGGGAAGTATGCAAAGAGGCACCACCGTCGATGCACAGAAACTCTGTGGCTTTCTGAAACTCCTGCTCGCTGTTCTCTCCATCATCCGTGTCTTCGTCTTCGTCGTCGTCTTCTTCCTTGTCGCGGCCGCGGGGAGGTCTGTCTCCTTGCCGCTGCTTGGCCTTGCCGCGGCGTCCTCCCCGGCCGTTGAATGGCCGCTTCTTGCCGGACCCCCCATCACCTCCCTGGGCCTTCTCCTTGTCGCGTCGCTCGTACTCAGCCTTTTGCTGCTCGACGAGGTACTCGACCCTTTTGCAGTTCTGGAGGTCGTGGCCCTTGGTGCGGTGGATCTTGCAGTATTGCTTGTCGGTGTCGTCCTGCTTGTCGGCCGCCGCCACAGCTTGGCAGTTGGTGCACGCGGCAGTATCCTTGCCGGAGCCACCAGTCTGGGCTTTCTTGGCGCCAGCCTCCTTGCCGGACTGTTCAACGACTAGCACTTCCTTGTTCTTCTTCTTCCTGTTGCCCCGCCGCCGGCTTTTCTTTGCCGGGGCGGCATCCTCGCTGTCGGACCCCCCTGCTCTTGTATCCTCTCCGGGGAGTTTCCTCCCTTCTTCAGCGCGCGCGCACTTGTCGGCTAGGGCGTACAGCTCGCTGACATCCCTGATCATGCACATCGCCATCTCCTCCCTCATCTGGCGATTACGCACGTTCTGATGGAACGAGCTAATAACCGCGACAGGGTGGACGTCCGGGATGTTGTGCTGGACGCGGCTGAACCTCTGGATATACTTACGCAGGGGCTCTCCTTCCTTCTGGGCGAGGATGTGAAGGTCGCTCTCCAAGCCATGGGGCTTGTGGCCACCTGTGAAGGCGCCGACAAACTGATGGCACAGGTCAGCCCAATAAGAAATGGAGTTCTCCGGCAAGTGCATGAGCCAAGATCTGACGTTTGGCTTTAGCACCAGCGGGAAGTAATTGGCGAGTATCTTCTCGTCTCGTCCCCCGGCAGCCTGCACCGCGATGGTGTAGATGCTGAGGAACTCCGATGGATATGTCTTGCCGTCGTACTTCTCGGGTACATCAGGCTTGAAGTTCTTCATGCTGGGCCACTGGACTTGCCGCAGCTCACGAGTGAACGCAGGGCAGCCCGCCGCGTACGGCAGGTCGCCTGGTCCCCCTGGCACTTGCATGTCAACAGTGGGCCCAGCGCGCTGGTCGGATTGACGCCGTACTTCTCTTCGACGCTCGATACGAGTTCGAGCGTCCTCTTGTTGTCTGTCGTCAAGGACTTGGCGCTGATCGCGGCGAGCTCGCGGATCCGACGACGCAGTAGAGTCGTCGTCGAGGTTGATCCGACGAGTCGGCGATTTTGGCCTCCTTGGCGGGGAGTGCACGGTGGTCGCACCCCCGGCGGTCTTGTCGCCATCGGCCCGCGCCTGGCTGACTTGCCGCGGTCGTGACGTTCTCGGCTGCTGCGGGGTGTCGCCGTTGGCGAAGGCGATGAGACTTTGCATGGTGGCCCTCCAGTCGTCGGCCTTGTCTGTCGCTGGAGGAAAGTCGAGGAGCAGTTGAGCTCGTGCTAGAGCTTCTGATGGAGTGGCGGGTAACGGTGGCGAGCGGTGCGAGGAGCGGGATATACTCGGACTTCTAACTACGTTAGAAGGAGCAGCATCCCGTCTCGGCGACCGTGCCAGCATGTTGATGTGCATGCTGGCCTTGAGCGTCCCGAGATCCGCCAGCTTGACCTTGGCCCAGCAAGCGTATGGTACCTTGAGTACCACGTCACTGCCGGTCTCGCGCTTCCTGAGATGGGCGCGGTGCGTGTACGGACGCCGAGGCTTTGGAGTGCGCCCGGTCGTCCGTCTTGTCCTTGGACTTGGCGGCGCCGTGAGTTTCCTCACCGACGTCCGTCATTCCGCCGGCGTCTACCCCACCAGCCGTTGGATCCGGCGGTGGCGGGATCGACGCGGACGGGCCTGCTGCCTCCGAAGCCTTCTTCTTTGGTGGCATGTCGATGGAGCCGATGAAGTTGATGAAGTTGGTGAAGATCTAGCTCGCGTGGACGCCGGATCAGGTTCACACAACCTCGACGCACCCCTACCTGGCGCGCCAAAGATGTCGGGGGAACTGATCGCCCACGAACACCTATGAGACCGGAGCCCCTTCTCGGTACGGCAAGGAGCGGAGGATGCACAAAGAGCAGATCGAGGTAAGCACGCGAGCAGTTTACCCAGGTTCGGGCCGCACGTATGCATAAAACCCTACTCCTGCTTTGGTTTGTTATTGAGTTCTTGGCTCGGGAGGGAAGAGAGCAACAGTACACTCTAACCGCTAACAAGACCGAGCGTGGAGAGTGATCGATGATCATGACCCCTTCTACGTTGCGCATGGGCCTCCTTTTATAGGTCAAAGGGGTCACCGACAGGTGGCAACGCAGATGGGGGTAAAAAAGTAAAAACTGTGGTAGTTGGAACAGTGTTTGCATAGTGCTCTATACCTAACCCTGACGGCAGGGGACAAGGGCATTGAATGCCCGTCGCCGTCGCCCCAAACAGTGCAAAAAGTGACCGTCAGGGCGCCTCCGTCCGCCACGATGGTGGCCATGTCATCGCCGCTCGCCACCGTGTTCCCCTGGCTGCACAGCCTTCCGCCACGTGCGCCTGGAAGGGCCCCAGGACGACACGTGGGTGGATGTGCTGGAGCGTGGGAACTGAGTGGAAGCTTGCCGGGGCCTTCCCGGAAGGCTCCTCTTGCCGGTGCCCTGTGCCTTGAATGGTTTTTGTGCCTGGAGTGGTCTTCCCGGCAAGCACCTCTTTGACTCAAATACTTTGTTCTTGAATGGCTTTATAGGAACCACGAGGGGTCTTGGCGGTCGCCTGGCTAGCCCTGCCGTGGGACGCTGCGACTGTCCGTGCACAAGTTCGGGATACTAAGGTACCCCTACTTTAGTACACCGACATTTTCCCTTATATATTAGTCAAGGTTATAGTAATGTAATTGATGAGTTCATGCATGCGTGCGCAGCTTCCACTATATTCTCCTAGAGATTAAGCTTGAGCAGGGACTAGTAACTGTTTTGGAGTCTAAACGAAAAGATCCCAAGGAGTTTGCGGACATGACTCAAATGCTCGAGAAGTAAGTTAAATCGATCATTATCCACCATGCATATCAGCAACTTTGTTCATTTCTGATATCAAGTAATTGTTTTCTTTGTCTGGTAGGGTTTGGAAAAAAATCAACAAAAAAGCTCCGGGACTGCCGAAGAAGCTGCAATTTAGACACCCGAAAGTAAGTACTATATAGTAGCTTGTTACGCGCATCTCCTATTGATTCAAGCGCTAGTTTCATCAATACCATTTGGCATTCTTGCTTATCAGTTTGATTGACCTCTATTTCTTGTAAAGTGGTTGTGGCAGGAACAAGGGAATGATTTCTGTGGATACTACATTTGCGAGTCCATCCGCCACACGACCTGTGAGCGGGACTACTCTGACACACAATTTGAAGTGCGTAAGCAATTAATAATATTCACAATTTTATTTCATTACCATCATTTGTGTTGAGTTTCATTTATTCATATATATATATATATATATATATATATATATATATATATATATATATATATATGTATTGCCCCCCTTCTTCAAATTAGATCTTTCAAATGCGGAATGAACTCCTAGCACCAAATCGTCTACGAGCAATTCAAGAGGAATTGGCGGCATTCTTTCTTGACCATGTGATCGCTGAAGACGGAGAATACTATGTAGACCATGCGTCCGTATGATAGGAGATTATATTCGTAAGAGATAATTATTGTATGTATGTACCCGGTAGTGTCGGATAGATATACGAGAACTTGTTTTTCAACCAATCTCTCGGAGAAGGAGAGGTGGTCGATATCACTTCTCTCTATATGCATATATATGTTGATGACAATCTTCTGTTTCCTTCGTTTGCTTACTAGCTAGCTAGCTAGCGTTTCTGGTCCTCTCTATACGTATGTGTAGTACGTAGCATCGACCAAGCACAGACATAAGAGAGGACACTTCTCTCTATTAATTAGCTAGCTAATTAACCCAATATATGAAACACCTAAATTAACCCCCCAAAACCCCCAAACCCACCACCCTTTTAAAAAAACAAAAACCCCAACAACAGAAATGCTGACGCGTGGATGCCTTTTGGTCCCGGTTGGGGCCATCAACCGGGACCAAAGGCCCTCCTGCCTGGGCTCCGCGCACTGGCCACGTGGAGGCCCATCTGTCCCGGTTCTTGTTTGAACCGGGACTAAATGGCTGGGGCATTAGTACCGACACTTTAGGCCCGGTCCAGGAACCGGGACAAAAGGCCCTTACCAACCGGGACTAAAGGCCCGTTCTCTACTAGTGATAAGTCGTATATAACATCCGTGGATCACCTCCAGTAGTTTCGATAGTGATTGAGCCACAAAAAATAGGCCTCCAATATGAATTTTCTCAGTTGATTAGTGTAATCAAGCATGTCTTCATCGGTTGCAGTTATGTGTACCGACGAATCTGCCGCCCTTCGCATTTATTAGTATTGCATAGATCCAACTCTTGTCTACTGGCCGCATGGCCATCACAGTGACGACTTCATAGTGAAGTGAAGCATGTACAAATTGTCAGCGGCTTATGGCAGAAGCAGAGGGGCCCGGTGGCTTCAGACAAGAGGTGCAGCAGTGCGGTTCAAGGCCACGGCAAGGACGACCCCAAGGATGGGCCGGCTTGAGGCGCGGCGGCGCAGGCGAGGCTAAGGAGGGGCAGGTGATACGTCCATTTGCATCATGCTTATATGTTGATATTTATTGCATTATGGGCTGTTATTATCTTTTGTCACAATACTTATGCCTTTTCTCTCTTATTTTACAAGGTTTACATGAAGAGGAAGAATGCAGGCAGCTGGAATTCTGGGCTGGAAATGGAGCAAACTCTGGAAACCTATTCCGCGCAACTCCAAAAGCCCCGAAACTCAACGGAACTCCGTTTCAGAAAATATAAAAAATATATGGAGAAAGACGTCCACAAGGGGGGCCACCGGCTGTCCACGAGGGTGGGGGGCATGCCCCCCTGCCCAGGGCGCGCACCCCTGCTTCGTGGGCCCACCAACGGTCCCCCGTTGCCCATCTTCTCCTATACGAGGTGTTTTGACCTGGAAAAAATTAGAAGAAGGCTTTCTGGACCAGACGCCGCCGTCTCGAGGCGGAACCGAGGCGGAAACCAATCTAGGGCTCCGGCAGATCTGTTGTGCCGGGGATACTTCCCTCCAGGAGGGGGAAATCATTACCTCCGTCATCACCAACAAGTCTCCCATTCTAGGGAGGGCTATCTTCATCAACATCTTCACCTGCACCATCTCCTCTCACACCCTAGTTCATCTCTTGTATCCAGTCTTTGTATCCAAACCTCAGATTGGTACCTGTGGGTTGCTAGTACTGTTGATTACTCCTGGTAGTTGATGCTAGTTGGTTTATTTGGTGGAAGATCATATGTTCAGATCCATTATGCATATTAATACCCCTCTGATCATGAACAATATTAGGTCTTGTGAGTAGTTACTTTTGTTCCTAAGGACATGCGAGAAGTCTTACTATTAGTAGTCATGTGAATTTGGTCTTCGTTCGATATCTTGATGAGATGTATGTTGTCTCTCCTCTAGTGGTGTCATGTGAACGTCGACTACCTGACACTTCACCCTTATTTGGGCCTAGAGGAAGGCATTGGAAAGTAATAAGTAGATGATTGGTTGCTAGAGTGACAGAAGCTTAAACCCTAGTTTATGCGTTGCTTCGTAAGGGGCTGATTTGAATCCATATGTTTCAGGCTATGGTTAGGTTTACCTTGATACTTCTTTTGTAGTTGCGGATGCTTGCATTAGAGGTTAATCATAAGTGGGAGGCTTGTCCAAGTAAGGACAGCACCCAAGCACCGGTCCACCCACATACCAAATTATCAAAGTACCGAACGCGAATTAGATGATCGTGATGAAAACTAGCTTGACGATAATTCCCTTGTGTCCTCGGGAGTGCTTTCCTTTATATAAGAATCTGTCCAGGCTTGTCCTTTACTACAAAAAGGATCGGGCCACCTTTCTGCACCTTATTTACTTTTACCTTTTGCCACTTGCTACCAATTACCTTATCACAAAACTATTTGTTACCTTGTCACAACCCTAGTTCTGGTATGCACTAGGTTAGTTCTTGTGGTTTGCATCATGTTTAAATTTCAAATGAAATTGAAATGAGAACTTGTGAAACCCTCAGAAACCCTATTGAAAATGACCCAAATAAAAGTTGCTCCAAAAAGGTCCAAGAAAATGTTCATGTGGCCCTCTAAAAATATTGGTCAGAGATAAAAATCAAACCAATATTATTAGGAGCTCATAAGTATTCATTTTGGGCATTTGGAATTAATGCAATAAATATTTGCTTGGATATATAATTATTATATATTTTTATATGTCCAAAATTCTGGTTGTTTATTTTTAGGGGCTTGGGTTAATTTCTAGGTCCCTGCAAAATAAATATGTCAGAAGAAATAATTGATTTAATTTAGATATTAAATCAAAACAAATGTCAGAAAATAGAAAAGAAAATAAAAAGGGCAGGCTTACCTGTGCTGGCCCAGCACAGCACGGCCTGGCCGGCCCAGCTGGCCAGCCCAGCCCGCTCCTCCCTGTCGTCTTCCTCCTCGACAGAAGGACGAGCGTGTGCTCGTCGCGCGCCGGCCACGCGCCGCGCCACCTCCTGCTTCCCGCCGCTGCCGACGCGCCTAGCAGCCCCTGGACGACGCCACGCACCCCTGGACCCTCTCACTCCCCCTCGGTCCCTTCTGCCCTCTCCTGGTGCTCTCCCTCGCGGACGCCCGAACGCCACCGTCGCCGCCGCCCACAGTAGTCGTGGCCACCGTCCCCCTCTCGCCTCGTCGGAGTGCCCAGAAGCTCCGCACCGCTCCTCTCCTTCTCCTCGCCGAGCTGCCCGACGCCAGAAGCCCCTGGAGCGCCGTCGACGACCTCGTCTTCAACCTGCGGCCGTGAAGATCGTCGGCGACCCTGCGCCCGCTCCGACGCGTCCCTCAGCTCGCTGACGACGCCTTCGAGATCGTCGTGAGCTCCTCTATCTTTCCCCTCTTCTCTCGTGCTCGCGCCCGTCCCCTAGCCCCGATTCCTTCCACGGCCGAAAGCTTCTCGCCGCCGGCCATGGTGTAGCCGTGGCCACAGCCGCACGGGCTCACAACGGAGCACATCTTCATGCTCAGAAAGCTCCCAGGAGTCTAACGCACCCACTCCCTCGCCTTCACGTGCACCGCAGCACCTAAACCGACGATGCCCGAACTCCGGCCGCCGCTGAGCTCGACGCCGGCGACGATTCCGGCCGCTCCAGCTGCTGCCGCCTAGCGCGTTGGATGCGCAAGAGCCTGCGCAACCCGTAAATGCCCTCCGCCGCTCGAATGGTCGACGGAGGCGAGTTTCCGACGCCCTCCGCCGCATTCGGCCTCGGCGGCGGCTAACCGCCGGTGGGATTTGACCCAAACCCACTGGGTTTGACTTCCCTGAGCCTATGACATGTGGGGCCACCTTTGACTAATTTTTAGTTTAGGGTTTAATTAACTTTTAATTACCGACATTAATCTAATTAGACACTGACATGTGGGCCCTTGTCTAATTAGTTTAGTTTTAAACTTTAGTTATTTAACTGAGTCACTGACCAGTGGGACCCCACTATCAGGTTTGACTCTGGACAGCCCCTTTGACCTGCTGACGTCATTCCTGTGTCATGCTGACGCAGTAATCCAGTTCTGGTTTTTAAATAAATCTTAAATGATTTATTTATTTCAGAATTTGGCCTAAACTTCAAAAAAATCATAGAAATTCAATCGTAGCTCAGAATGAAATAATTTATATATGGAAAATTATCAGAAAAATTCAATCTATCCATCTGTACCATTTTCATGCATGACAAATGAAGTTATACCTACTGTTTTTATGAAAACACATATTTGGCATTTAAAATGCTTATTTAAAAATTGCATTTAAACCCTTGGTTCAAATGGACTTCTTTCAAATTGAATGCTAGTTGCACTAGCCCAAACAACATCATAACTTCATGCCATATTCATGCATCATATTGTTGCATATGCTTGTGTCTGATTGTCGGCACCGTTCTTCTCGATAGGTCCAGCTCCGGAGACCGATCCAGAGTACCTGTCAGAGGAGCAGTGTTCTGCACGTTGTTTTACCAGGCAAGCAAACCCCCTTGTTCATTCCGATACAATCCCTCTCTCGCTCCTGCTCCCTGTTATTGCATTAGGACAACAACGATTTCAACTGCTACTTTATGCTGCGGTAGTTGAACCCATTCCTCTGCATGACCTGTCTTTCCACAGTAAATAGTTGAAACCCACTAGCATGTGTAGGAGTTGATTGAAGCCATGATGTGATCTTACCATGCCTTGCTTGCTATTGCTTAGAGTGTGTCAGGTCTAATTCATCGGGAATGAATTGGAGTGAAATGATATGTTCTGATGCTGAGGGTTAAGTGTGTGAACACGATTTGGTAAAGGTAGTGGTGAGAGGCCATGTAGGAGTACATGGTGGGTTGTCTCACTGGAACCGTCCCTAAGAACTGAGTTCTGTGTATGTTGTCCAATGATCAGCTACTACCACGCATTGGAATGCTTAAGTGCCCCTCTCGACTTATTAATCAACATGATCTCTGTCCAGGAGTTGCAACTAGTTTCTGGCGTTTGTAGGTAGTGTTATTTCTCTACCAGGTGGCACCCGGCAGGGTGGGCTTGGGACAGACTAGGCACACGTGGCCCGGTGTACCGAGTGGCACCCGGATGGTGGGCTCGGGAACCCTGTACACATCGTTTGGGTCCGTGATGGAAACCTCGGCCGGACTCCCTTGTGGATGGAACCCGAATAGGCGATAAACCTGGACGAGAGACTTGTGTGGTTAGTCAGGTCGTGGCCGACACCCTCGCCAGGCTTCCGCTTGAAGGTTGCCGAGATACACGACGTGTACCTGACGGTAAGTGGCGAGAGCGTGTGTGAAGAAGTACACCCCTGCAGGGTTATCATAATCTATTCGAATAGCCGGGTCCGCGGTTATGGACTTCTTGGATGCTTACGTGGTACATAGACAACTTGAAGTGGATACTCTAAAATACTCAAGACAAGTGTGAGTGCTATGGATGGCCTTCTCGTATGGAGACGGGAATGAATCCATAGTGGTGTATTGTGTGGTGCTTAGTGGACTCGTGTGCGCCACCTCAAAAGAGTTACCAGCAATCGTAGAATAGGATAGCCACTAAGTCAAAGCTGGCTTGCTGCAACTAAACCCCACTATGCCTTCTTGATACAAGCGCATGTATGATAGGATCTGATGTAAGTCTTGCTGAGTACCTTTGTACTCATGTTTGCTTAATTTTATGTTTTGCAGATAGGATTGATGTCTCTCTAGTAGTTCCGCTTGGACTTCGACAAGTAGCTTGATACCTCAGCTACGATCTTGGACGAGTGTTGTAGATAGTCAGGCTCTTCAGCCTTTTTCATTTGTAGATGTCTGTACTCAGACATGTAGTGCTTCCGCTTGTTGCTTGTATGCTCTGAATGTTGGGTCGTGAGACCCATGTTTGTAATATCTGGCTCCTCAGAGCCTAATGAATAAATACTTTGCTTATTAGAGTCTTGTTGTGATGCCATGTTGTATTTGCACATATTGAGCATATTGCGTGTATGATATTGAAATGCTTGGTATGTGTGGGATCCGACACCTAGTTGTTTACCCTTGGTAGCCTATCTTACAGGGAAATGTCTCCTAGTGTTTTCCACTGAGCCTTGGTAGCTTGCTACTGCTCCGGAACACTTAGGCTGACCGGCATGTGTCCTTCTTCGTTCCTGTGTCTGTCCCTTAGGGGAAATGTCACGCGTTGTTCCTTTAAGTCCTTGTAGCTTGCTACGACTTGGGTTCATACGTTGATGACCGACACGTTCGTTGCTGGGTCATGGATGCCTGTCTCTGTAATTTAGTGCCACTTTTGGTTTATAACTGGTCATGTCGGCCCGGGTTCTCTGTCATATGGATGCTAGCGACACTATCATATACGTGAGCCAAAATGCGCAAACGATCCCGGGCCAGGTAAGGTGCCACCCGTGGGGATACCGTGCGTGAGGCCGCAAAGTGATATGGTGTGTTACATGCTAGATCGGTGTGACTTAGGATCGGGGTCCCGACATACCTATAATTTCAGTTCTTGTAGAAAATACCTTACTGAAATTTGCCTATCATTTCCTTCTGCTCCTTGTTGGGTTCGACACTCTTACTTATCGAAAGGACTAAGATAGATCCCCTACACTTGTGGGTCATCAAGACTCTTTTCTGGGGACGTTGCCGGGGAGTGAAGCGCCTTTGGTAAGTGGAATTTGGTAAGGAAAGATTTATATAGTGTGCAGAAATTTATTGTCACTTGTTACTATGGCTCAAAATCCTTTGAGGGGCTTGTTCGGGGTATCTTCACCCCGAACAGAAGAGCAAAGAGTTGCTCCTCAACCTACTGCACATATTGAAAATGTTTGCTTTGAGATTCCTTCGGGTATGATAGAGAAACTACTTGAAAATCCCTTTACAGGAGATGGAACACTGCATCCCGATTTACATCTAATCTATGTGGATGAAGTTTGTGGATTGTTTAAGCTTGCAGGTATGCCCGACGATGTTATCAAGAAGAAGGTCTTCCCTTTATCTTTGAAGGGAGATGCATTGAAATGGTTTAGGCTATGTGATGACATGGGATCATGGAACTATAACCGTCTGAAGTTGGAATTTCATCAGAAGTTCTACCCTATGCACCAGGTTCATCGTGATCGTAATTATATTTATAATTTTTGGCCTCGCGAAGGAGAAAGCATCGCTCAAGCTTGGGGGAGGCTTAAGTCAATGTTATATTCATGCCCCAATCACGAGCTCTCAAGAGAAATGATCATTCAAAAAATTTAGGCTCGGCTTTCTCTTAATAATCGCTCCATGCTCGATACTTCTCGTTCTGGTTCTTTTATGATGAAGACTATTGAATTCAAATGGGATTCATTGGAAAGAATTAAACGCAACTCTGAAGATTGGGATATCGACGAAGGTAAGGAGTCAGGTTTGACACCTAAGTTTGATTGTGTTAAAGCTTTTATGGATACCGATGTTTTCCGTGAGTTTAGTACTAAATATGGACTTGACTCTGAGATAGTAGCTTCTTTCTGTGAATCTTTTGCTACTCATGTTGATCTCCCCAAGGAGAAGTGCTTTAAATACCATCCCCCTATTGAAGTAAAAGTAGTTCAACCTATTAAAGTTGAAGAAAATACTATCACTTATAATGTTGATCCTTTTATTCCTACTGCTTATATTGAGAAACCACCTTTCCCTGTCAGTATAAAGGATCATGCTCAAGCTTCCACTGTAGTTCGTAAAAGTAATACTAGAACACCTACACCTTCTGAGCAAATTAAAGTTGAACCTAGTGTTGCTAGGGTTACAGATCTCTTGGTAGAAGATTTAGATGGACATGTTATTTACCTCCAAGTAGAGTCTGCTAGAATAGCCAAACCCAATGCTAGGAACAAACATAGACCTATTGTGGGCTTTCATGTTATCTCTGTTAAGATAGGATATCATTGCTCTCATGGTTTATGTGATGTAGGTGCTAGTGCGAGTATTATCCCTCATGATCTATATCGAGAAATTATGCATGATATTGCACCTATTGAGTTAGAAGGGATTGATGTTACTATTAAGCTTGCTAATAGAGAAACTATTTCACCAGTTGGGATTGTTAGAGATATTGAAGTCTTGTGTGGGAAGGTTAAATACCCTGCTGATTTTCTTGTTCTTAGTTCCCCACAAGATGAATTATATCCCAATATATTTGGTAGACCCTTCTTGAATACTATTAATGCCAAGATAGACTGCGTGAAAGATATTGTCACTGTTGGATTAGGGGATATGTCTCATGATTTTAACTTTGCTAAATTCCGTAGACAACCCCTTGAAAAGGAACCACCTAGTACGGATGAAATTATTGGTCTTGCTTCTATTGCTGTGCCTCCTAATGATCCTTTAGAACAATACTTGCTAGACCATGAAAATGATATGCATATGAATGAGAGAAGGGAAATAGATGAAATATTCTTTAAACAAGGACCCATACTGAAAAACAACTTGCCTGTTGAAATCCTAGGGGATCCTCCTCCACCCAAGGGTGATCCCGTGTTTGAACATTGTCGGGGGAAACTGTTCGCCACGAACACCTATGGGACCGGAGCCCCTTGTCTGTGCGGTAAGAGGGCGGAGGGAGCACGAAGAGCAGATTGTAGCGAGCACGCGGGTAGTTTACCCAGGTTCGGGCCGCGGTGGACGCGTAAAACCCTACTCCTGCTTAGTTGTGTATTGAGTTGGAGAGCTCGGGAGCTTGAAGAACCAGCTACACCGAGCGTATGAGCGATCTAGGTTCCGAACCCCTTCTACGTTGTGCATGGGCCTCCTTTTATAGTGCAAGGGGTCACCGACAGGTGTCAACGTAAGAGAAAGGGGTAAAAATGTAAAAGAGGTGGTAGTTGTAACAGTGCGGGAATAGTGGAGCTACAGTGCGTGAACAGTGGTTGCTACCTACTTTGACAGTGGGGGACAAGGGCATTTAATGCCCGTCGCCGTCGACCCCAAAAGCTCCCGCCCTTGCGTCTCCGTTCGCCACGGCGATGGCTTCACCTTCGTGGAGTGCCACCGTGTCCCCCAGGCTGCACAGCCATCCGCCACGCGTCCCTGGAATGGCCCCAGGGCGACGCGTGGGCCGATGAGCTGGAGCGCGGGCACACAGCGCAACTCTCCCGGCAAGCACCTTGCCGGGGTCTTGACCTTGCCGGGCCCAGGAGCTTGCCGGGCTATGAAGCTTGTCGCTCCCCGGGCCCTCGCCGGGACACATATAGCGCCGAGGCGTGTCTTCTATGATGTAATCTTCTAGTCTTCCTGGCAAGCTCCTCTTGCCAGGGCCTTGCGTGAGTGAGGTAACCTTGAGTCTGGAACGGCCTTCCCGGCAAGCTCCGCTTGCCGGGGTCTCGATCATCTGTCTTGTATACTTTGTTTTTGAATGGTTTGACATGGAGCAGGAAGGTCTCCGGCGAGCACGTGGTAAACCCTGCCGCGGGAAGCTACAACTGCCCGTGCACAAGTTGGGGTACTGAGGTACCCCTACCTTAGTACACCGACAAACATAAACCTTTGCCTGATAATCTTAAGTATGTTTATCTTGATGAAAAGAAGATATATCCTTTCATTATTAGTGCTAACCTTTCAGAGCAGGAAGAAGAAAAATTATTGAAAACTCTGAAGAAGCACCGTGCTGCTATCGGATATACTCTGGATGATCTTAAGGGCATTAGTCCCACTATATGCCAACACAAGATAAAATTAGAAGAAAATGATAAACCGGTTATTGATCATCAGCGACGGTTAAATCCTAAAATGAAAGAAGTGGTAAGGAAGGAAATACTAAAGCTTCTAGAGGCATGTATTATCTATCTAGTTGCTGATAGCCAGTGGGTAAGTCATGTCCATTGTGTCTCTAAGAAAGGAGGTATGACTATCGTTCCTAATGATAAAGATGAATTGATCCCTCAAAGAATAGTTACATGATATATGATGGTAATTGATTTCCGTAAGTTAAATAAGGCTACTAAGAAAGATCATTACCCCTTGCCATTTTTGATCAAATGCTAGAAAGGTTATCCAAACATACTCATTTTTGCTTTCTAGATGGTTATTCTGGTTTCTCTCAAATACCTGTGTCAAAAGGGGATCAAGAAAAGACTACTTTTACTTGTCCTTTCGGTACCTTTGCTTACAGACGTATGTCTTTTGGTTTATGTAATGCACCTGCTACCTTTCAAAGATGCATGATGGCTATAATCTCTGATTTGTGTGAAAAGATTGTTGCGGTTTTCATGGATGATTTCTCCGTTTACGGAACTTATTTTCATGATTGCTTAAGCAACCTTGATCGAGTTTTGCAGAGATGTGAAGACACTAATCTTGTCTTGAATTGGGAAAAGTGCCACTTTATAGTTAATGAAGGCATTGTCCTGGGACATAAAATTTCTGAAAGAAGTATTAAAGTTGACAAAGCTAAAGTTGATGCTATTGAAAAGATTGTTGGAAATATGCCCTAGAGGCAATAATAAAAGAGTTATTATTATATTTCCTTGTTCATGATAATCGTTTATTATCCATGCTATAACTGTATTGATTGGAAACTCAGATACACGTGTGGATGAATAGACAGACTTTGTGTCCCTAGTGAGCCTCTACAGGACTAGCTCGTTGATCAAAGATGACCGCGGTTTCCAGGTCATAGACATGAGTTGTCATTTGATAACGGGATCACATCATTAGGAGAATGATGTGATGGACGAGACCCAAACGTTAACATAGCTTTTGATCGTGTCAGTTATCGCTATAGTTTTCTGCATGTCAAGTATAAGTTCCTATGACCATGAGATCATGTAACTCACTGACACCGTAGGAGTGCTTTGTGTGTACCAAACGTCACAACGTAACTGGGTGACTATAAAGGTACTCTACAGGTATCTCCGAGGGTGTCTGCTGAGTTGACATGGATCAAGACTGGGATTTGTCACTCCGTGTGACGGAGAGGTATCTCCGGGCCCACTCGGTAATACGTCATCTCAATGAGCTCAAAGTGACTAAGTAGTTGGTCACGGGATTATGTATTACGGTAACGAGTAAAGAGACTTGCCGGTAACGAGATTGAACTAGGTATAGAGATACCGACGATCGAATCTCGGGCAAGTAATATACCGACGAGACAAAGGGAACTGTATACGGGATTGCCTGAATCCTTGACATCGTGGTTCATCCGATGAGATCATCGAGAAACATGTGGGAACCAATATGGGTATCCAGATCCCGCTATTGGTTATTGACCTGGGAGTGTCTCGGTCATGTCTACATGGTTTCCGAACCCGCAGGGTCTACACACTTAACGTTCGGTGACGCTAGGGTTGTTAGTGAGAAAAGTGTATGGTTACCGAAGGTTGTTCGGAGTCCCGGATGAGATCCCGGACATGACGAGGGTCTCCGGAATGGTCCGGAGACGAAGATTGATATATAGGATGAAAGGTTTCGGAGTCTGGAAGTGTTCCGGGGAGCATCGGGAAATCGGCGGAGTACCGGAAAGGGGTTTCGGGGGGTCCGGAAGCAGTTCTGGGCCTAATGGGCCACAAGGGGGAACACCACAGTCCTCAGGGGGCTGTGCGCCCCCCCCTGGGCCCTCTCCTTGTGCGCCAAGGGGGGTGGACCCCTCTAGGGTGGCCGCACCCCCTAGCCTTGGGGGGCAAGGCACCTAGGGGGGGAAACCCTAGGGCCTGGCCCTGGCCGCCGCCCCCCCCCCCCTGCCTTGGCCGCCACCCCTCCTTGCCCTGGCCGCCGGCCCCTAGGGGGAAACCCTAGGGCGCCCTCACCTCTCCACCCCCCCTATATATAGTGAGGCAAAGGGAGGGCAGCCAACACAAGTTCGTGCCTCGGTGCTGCCCTCCCTCTCCCGTAATATCTTCTTCTCCCGCGGTGCTTAGGCGAAGCCCTGCCGGAGTTCTCCTCCAACATCACCACCACGCCGTCGTGCTGCCGGTTCTCCATCAACCTCTCCTCCACCCCTTGCTGGATCAAGAAGGAGGAGACGTCCCCGAGCCGTACGTGTGAAGAACGCGGAGGCACCGTTGCTTCGGTGCTAGGATCTTCGGCGATCTGAATCGCGGCGAGTACGACTCCATCATCCGCGTTCATAACGCTTCCGCTTAGCGATCTACAAGGGTATGTGGATCCTACTCTCCCCTCGTAGTTGCATCTACTAGATTGATCTTGGTGAACGTAGAGAAATTTTTTTTGTTTTCCATGCAACGTTCCCCAACAGTGGCATCATGAGCTAGGATCTTGCGTAGATGCTTTCTCGAGTAGAACACAAAAGGGTTTGTGGCGTTGATGTTTAAATTGCTGCCCTCCTTAGTCTTTCTTGATTCAGCGGTATTATAGGATGAAGCGGCCCGGACCAACTTTACATGTCCACGTACATGAGACCGGTTCCATCGACAGACATGTGACTTTTGTTGCATAAGATGGCTGGCGGGTGTCTGTCTCTCCTATCTTAGTTGAATCGGAATAGAACAAGGCGGTCCTTGTAGAAGGTTAAATAGCAACTTGAATATCACCGTTGTGGTTTTGCGTAGGTAAGAAACGTTCTTGCTAGATACCCATAGCAGCCACGTAAAACATGCAACAACAAATTAGAGGACGTCTAACTTGTTTTTGCAGGGTATGTATGTGATATGATATGGCCAATGACATGATGAAATATATTTGATGTATGAGATGATCATGTTGTAATAGTTAATATCGACTTGCATGTCGATGCATACGGCAACCGGCAGGAGCCATAGGGTTGTCTTTATTTTTTGTATGACCTGCGTGTCAATCATTAAGCGCTTTGTAATGCTTTACTTTATCACTAAACGGTAGCAATAGTAGTAAGAGCATGGTGGGCGCCGACAACCCCGATGGCGACACGATGATGGAGATCATGATGATGGAGATCATGGTGTGGCGCCGGTGACGATGGAGATCATGCCGGTGCTTTGGAGATGGAGATCAAAAGCACGAGTTGATGGCCATATCATGTCACTTATGATTTGCATGTGATGTTAATCCTTTTATGCATCTTATTTTGCTTAGGACGACGGTAGCATTATAAGATGATCCTTCACTAAAATTTCAAGATAAAATTGTGTTCCCCCCGAGTGTGCGCCGTTGCGAAGGTTCGTCGTTTCGAAGCACCACGTGATGATCGGGTGTGATAGACTCTACGTTCGCATACAACGGGTGCAAGCCAGGTTTGCACATGCAGAACACTCGGGTTAGACTTGACGAGCCTAGCATGTACAGACATGGCCTCGGAACACGGAGGACCGAAAGGTCGAGCATGAGTCATATAGTAGATATGATCAACATGTTGATGTTCACCATTGACACCACCTCATCTCACGTGATGATCGGACTTGGGTTGGTGAATTTGGATCATGTCACACTCGAATGACCGGAGGGATGTCAATTTGAGTGGGAGTTATAATTAATTTGATTAGGTAATAACTCACTTATCATGAACAATAGTCTAAAATGTCTTTGCAAATTTTGTTGTAGATGGCTCGCGCAGTAGCTCCCCTGAATTTTAATGCGTTCCTAGAGAAAGCTAAACTGAAAGATGACGGGAGCAACTTTGTGGACTGGCTCCGCAATCTGAGGATCATCCTCACAGCTGCCCAAAAGGTTTATGTCCTAAATGCACCGCTAGGTAACCCCCCCGCTCCTGGAGCCTCTGCGGACGTTATGAACGTTTGGCAGACGCGTTCGGATGACTATTCGATAGTGCAGTGTGCCATGTTGTACGTCTTGGAAGGAGGACTTCAAAGGCGTTTTGAACGTCATGGTGCATATGAGATGTACACGGAGTTGAAGTTCATCTTTGAGAAGAATGCTAAGATCGAGAGGTATGAGACCACCGATAAATTCTTCGCTTGCAAGATGGAGGAGAATTCGTCTGTCAGTGAGCACTTACTGAAGATGTCTGGGTACTATACCCGCATAGCTGATCTGGGACTTGTGTTCCCGGATGAGGCTATCATTGACAGAATTCTCCAGTCACTCCCTCCAAGCTACAAGAGCTTCGTGCAGCAGTATAACATGCAAGGGATGAACAAGACCATTGCCGAGCTGTTTTCGATGCTGAAAGTCGCTGAGGCAGACATCCAGAAGGAGTATCAAGTGTTGATGGTCAATAAAACCACCAGTTTCAAGAAGAATGGCAAGGGCAAGAAGGGTAACTCTAAGAAGGGTGGCAAAGCAGTTGCTAATCCAGTGAAGAAACCCAAGGCTGGGCCCAAGCCAGAGACTGAGTGTTTCTATTGCAAGGGGAGCGGCCACTGGAAGCGGAACTGCCCCAAGTATCTGGCGGACAAGAAGGGGGCCAACAACAACAAAGGTATATGTGATATACATGTTATTGATGTGTACCTTACCAACTCTCGTTGTAGTGCCTGGGTATTTGATACCGGTTCGGTTGCTCACATTTGCAACTCTAAACAGGAACTGCGGAATAAACGGAGGCTGGCGAAGGACGAAGTGACGATGCGCGTGGGAAATGGTTCCAAGGTTGATGTGATCGCCGTCGGCACGCTCGCTCTTCGATTACCATCGGGATTAGTTATGAACCTGAATAATTGTTATTTAGTGCCTGCGTTAAGCATGAACATTATATCTGGATCTTGTTTATTGCGAGACGGTTACTCATTTAAGTCAGAGAATAATGGTTGTTTTATTTATATGAGTAATATCTTTTATGGTCATGCACCCGAAGTTAGGGGTTTATTCTTATTGAATCTCGATAGTAATGATACACATGTTCATAACATTGATGCCAAAAGATGTAGAGTTGATAATGATAATACCACTTTCTTGTGGCACTGCCGTCTGGGTCATATCGGCGTGAAACGCATGAGGAAGCTCCATGCTGATGGACTTTTGGAGTCTCTTGATTTTGAATCACTTGACACGTGCGAGCCGTGCCTCATGGGCAAGATGACAAGGACCCCGTTTTCAGGGACAATGGAACGGGCAAGTGACTTATTGGAAATCATACATACTGATGTGTGCGGTCCGATGAGTGTAACGGCGCGCGGTGGATATCGTTATTTTCTCACCTTCACTGACGACTTAAGTAGATATGGGTATATTTACTTGATGAAGCATAAGTCTGAAACTTTTGAAAAGTTCAAGCAATTTCAGAGTGAAGTTGAAAATCATCGTAACAAGAAGATCAAGTTCCTACGATCTGATCGAGGGGGAGAATATCTGAGTTATGAGTTTGGTGATCACTTAAGAAAATGTGGAATTGTTTCACAGTTGACGCCACCTGGAACACCACAGCGTAATGGTGTGTCCGAACGTCGTAATCGAACCCTATTAGATATGGTGCGTTCTAGGATGTCTCTTGCCGATTTGCCACTATCGTTTTGGGGATATGCGTTAGAGACAGCTGCATTCACTTTAAATAGGGCTCCATCTAAGTCCGTTGAGACAACACCGTATGAACTATGGTTTAGTAAGAAACCGAAGTTGTCTTTTCTCAAGGTTTGGGGTTGCGATGCTTATGTCAAAAGGCTTCAGCCAGAAAAGCTCGAACCCAAAGCGGACAAATGTGTCTTCATAGGATACCCAAAAGAAACAGTTGGGTACACCTTCTATCTCAGATCCGAGGGCAAAGTGTTTGTTGCTAAGAACGGATCCTTTCTCGAGAAAGAGTTTCTCTCGAAAGAATTGAGTGGGAGGAAGGTAGAACTTGATGAGGTTATTGAACCTCTGCTTCAACCAGAAAGTAGCGCAGCACAGAAAGATGTTTTTGTGGAGCCAGCAGAGGTTGAAGAGGAAGCCAATGATGATGATCAAGAAGCTTCTGATCAAGTCACTACCGAACCTCGTAGGTCGACAAGGGTACGCACTGCACCTGAGTGGTATGGTAACCCTGTCTTGGAGGTCATGTTGTTAGACAACGGTGAACCTACGAGCTATGGAGAAGCGATGGTGGGCCCAGATTCCGACAAATGGTTAGAGGCCATGAAATCCGAGATGGGATCCATGTATGAAAACAAAGTATGGACTTTGGAAGTATTACCTGAAGGGCGGAAGGCCATTCAGAATAAATGGATTTTTAAGAGGAAGACGGACGCTGACGGTAATGTCACCGTGTATAAAGCTCGACTTGTGGCAAAGGGTTTTTCACAAGTTCAAGGGATTGACTACGATGAGACTTTCTCACCCGTAGCGATGCTTAAATCCGTCCGAATCATGTTAGCAATAGCTGCATATTTCGATTATGAAATTTGGCAGATGGATGTCAAAACAACGTTCCTTAACGGTTTTCTTAAGGAAGAGTTGTATATGATGCAACCAGAAGGTTTTGTCGATCAAGAGAATGCTGACAAAGTATGCAAGCTCCAGCGTTCCATTTATGGGCTGGTGCAAGCATCTCGGAGTTGGAATCTTCGCTTTGATGAGGTGATCAAAGCGTTTGGGTTTATACAAGTTTACAATGAAGCTTGTATTTACAAGAAAGTGAGTGGGAGCTCTATAGCGTTTCTAATATTATATGTGGATGACATATTGCTGATTGGAAACAATATAGAATTTTTGGATAGCGTGAAGGGGTATTTGAACAAGAGTTTTTCGATGAAGGATCTCGGTGAAGCTACTTTCATATTGGGCATCAAGATCTATAGAGATAGATCAAGACGCTTGATAGGACTTTCACAAAGCACATACCTTGATAAAGTTTTGAAGAAGTTCAAAATGGATCAATCCAAGAAGGGGTTCTTGCCGGTATTGCAAGGTACAAAGTTGAGTAAGACTCAGTGCCCAGTGACTGCGGAAGATAGAGAAAAGATGAGTGTCGTCCCCTATGCTTCAGCCATAGGCTCTATCATGTATGCAATGCTGTGCACGAGGCCAGATGTCAGCCTTGCCATAAGTATGGCCGGAAGGTTTCAAAGTAATCCTGGTATGGATCACTGGACAGCGGTCAAGAATATCCTAAAGTACCTGAAAAGGACTAAGGATATGTTTCTCGTTTATGGAGGTGATCAAGAGCTCGTCGTAAAGGGTTACGTCGATGCAAGCTTTGACACTGATCCGGATGACTCTAAGTCTCAAACCGGATACGTATATATTCTCAACGGGGGAGCGGTAAGCTGGTGCAGTTCCAAGCAGAGCGTGGTAGCTGATTCTACATGTGAAGCGGAGTATATAGCTGCCTCGGAGGCGGCTAAGGAAGGTGTCTGGATGAAGGAGTTCATGACAGATCTTGGAGTTGTGCCTAGTGCACTGAACCCAATGACTCTGTTCTGTGACAACACTGGTGCCATTGCTCTAGCCAAGGAACCAAGGTTTCACAAGAGGACCAGACACATAAAGCGACGCTTCAATTCCATCCGCGATTCAGTCAAGGAGGAGGACATAAACATTTGCAAAGTACACACAGATTTGAATGTTGCAGATCCGTTGACTAAGCCTCTTCCACGGGCTAAGCACGATCAACACCAAGACTCTATGGGTGTTAGATTCATTACCTTGTAATGCTAGATTATTGACTCTAGTGCAAGTGGGAGACTGTTGGAAATATGCCCTAGAGGCAATAATAAAAGAGTTATTATTATATTTCCTTGTTCATGATAATCGTTTATTATCCATGCTATAATTGTATTGATTGGAAACTCAAATACATGTGTGGATGAATAGACAGATTTTGTGTCCCTAGTGAGCCTCTACAGGACTAGCTCGTTGATCAAAGATGACCGCGGTTTCCAGGTCATAGACATGAGTTGTCATTTGATAACGAGATCACATCATTAGGAGAATGATGTGATGGACGAGACCCAAACGTTAAACATAGCTTTTGATCGTGGCAGTTATCGCTATAGTTTTCTGCATGTCAAGTATAAGTTCCTATGACCATGAGATCATGTAACTCACTGACACCGTAGGAATGCTTTGTGTGTGCCAAACGTCACAACGTAACTGGGTGACTATAAAGGTACTCTACAGGTGTCTCCGAGGGTGTCTGTTGAGTTGACATGGATCGAGACTGGGATTTGTCACTCCGTGTGACGGAGAGGTATCTCCGGGCCCACTCGGTAATACGTCATCTCAATGAGCTCAAAATGACTAAGTAGTTGGTCACGGGATTATGTATTACGGTAACGAGTAAAGAGACTTGCCGGTAACGAGATTGAACTAGGTATAGAGATACCGACGATCGAATCTCGGGCAAGTAACATACCGACGAGACAAAGGGAACTGTATACGGGATTGCCTGAATCCTTGACATCGTGGTTCATCCGATGAGATCATCGAGAAACATGTGGGAACCAATATGGGTATCCAGATCCCGCTATTGGTTATTGACCTGGGAGTGTCCCGGTCATGTCTACATGGTTTCCGAACCCGCAGGGTCTACACACTTAACGTTCGGTGACGCTAGGGTTGTTAGTGAGAAGAGTGTATGGTTACCGAAGGTTGTTCGGAGTCCCGGATGAGATCCCGGACGTGACGAGGGTCTCCGGAATGGTCCGGAGACGAAGATTGATATATAGGATGAAAGGTTTCGGAGTCCGGAAGTGTTCCGGGGAGCATCGGGAAATCGGCGGACGACCGAAAGGGGTTTCGGGGGTTCCGGAAGTAGTTCTGGGCCTATTGGGCCACAAGGGGGAACACCACAGCCCTCAAGGGGCTGTGCGCCCCCCCCTGGGCCCTCTCCTCATGCGGCTAAGGGGGTGGGACCCCCTAGGGCAGCCGCACCCCTTTGGAGTAGGGGGCAAGGCACCTAGGGGGGGAAACCCTAGGGCCTGGCCCTTGGCCGCCGCCCCCCCCATGCCCTGGCCGCCGGCCCCCCTAGGGGAAACCCTAGGGGCGCCCCCCTCTCCTCCTTCCCCCTATATATAGAGAGGTAGAGGGAGGGCAGCAAACACAAGTTCGTGCCTCGGTGCTGCCCTCCCTCTCCCGTAACATCTTCTTCTCCCGCGGTGCTTAGGCGAAGCCCTGCTGGAAATCTTCTACACCATCACCACCACGCCGTCGTGCTGCCGGTTCTCCATCAACCTCTCCTCCACCCCTTGCTGGATCAAGAAGGAGGAGACGTCCCCGAGCCGTACGTGTGAAGAACGCGGAGGCACTGTTGCTTCGGTGCTTGGATCTTCGGCGATCTGAATCGCGGCGAGTACGACTCCATCAACCGCGTTCTTAACGCTTCTGCTTAGCGATCTACAAGGGTACGTAGATCCAACTCTCCTCTCGTAGTAGCATCTCCTAGATTGATCTTGGTGAACGGTAGGAAAATTTTTGTTTCCCATGCAACGTTCCCCAACACATAGATGTTTTATTATGTCTAGGAGGTAGTTGAACCGGAAATTCCAACCGACCCTCTTGTGGAGAGGTTAAATTTAGTTGAAGAGGAAAACATTTCGTTAAAGAAAAAATTGGAAAAAATGGAGGAGGAGGAGAAGATGGAATTGGAGTTGCATGTTGCGGAAGTTATCGATGATCACAAGATCAAGATGGACCCTATTGTCGAGAGGTTAAATTTAGTTGAAGAAGAAAACAAATTCTTGAAGGAAAAAATAAAAAAAAATTGTGGACGAGAAGATGATATTGGAGTTGCATGTTGCGGATGTCGTCGATGATCACAAGATCAAGATGGATGCAATGCGGTTGAAGATTAAAAAGATTAGAAAATATGCCATTAATACCGAGGCTTGGTATCATTATGCCGTTGGATCAATTGTTACCTTGGTTGCGATTATGATAGCATTTGTTTTCGCGTTGAAATGTTTTACATAGTTTCGATGTGTATGGAGAGCTATATGTTGTTAGATGAGAACTATATATGTATGTACTTTGGTTTTAATGTGATGATGAACTTTTATCCATTTGGTCACTTAATTATCTATTTATGATGTTCTGTAATGGTTTTTGACACACTTAATTATATATAAATGCACGCAGATGAACCGCCAATGGATGTACGGTGACAAACACACCTCCGAGTACATTAAGGGCGTGCGTGAGTTTCTAAATGCGGCAGAGGCAAACAAGCAGAATGGTTTTATGTGTTGTCCATGCACTAAATGTGTGAATACGATGTCTTACTCTAACCGAAAAATCCTTCACTCCCACATGCTTTACAAGGGTTTCATGCCACACTATAATGTTTGGACGAGGCACGGAGAAATAGGGGTTATGATGGAAGACGGCGAAGAAGAAGAGTACGATGACAACTATGTGCCCCCTGAATACGGTGATGCTGCAATGGGGGGGAGCTGGTGAAGATCAAGAGGAACCAGACGATGTGCCCAATGATGCTGCAACGGGTGAAGCTGCTGAAGATCAAGAGGAACCAAATGATGATCTTCGCCGGGTCATTGTCGATGCAAGGACACAATGCGAAAGTCAAAAGGAGAAGCTGAAGTTCGATCGCATGTTAGAGGATCACAAAAAAAGGGTTGTACCCCAATTGCGAAGATGGCAACACAAAGCTCGGTACCGTACTGGAATTGCTGCAGTGGAAGGCAGAGAATGCTGTGGCTGACAAAGGATTTGAGAAGCTACTGAAAATATTGAAGAAGAAGCTTCCGAAGGATAACGAATTGCCCGACAGTACATACGCAGCAAAGAAGGTCGTATGCCCTCTAGGATTGGAGGTGCAGAAGATACATGCATGCCCTAATGACTGCATCCTCTACCGCGGTGCATACAAGGATCTGAACGCATGCCCGGTATGCGGTGCATTGCGGTATAAGATGAGACGAGATGACCCTGGTGATGTTGACGGCGAGCCCGCCAGGAAGAGGGTTCCTGCGAAGGTGATGTGGTATGCTCCTATAATACCACGGTTGAAACGTCTGTTCAGAAACGGAGAGCATGCCAAGTTGATGCGGTGGCACAGTGAGGATCGTAAGAAAGACGGGAAGTTGAGAGCACCCGCTGATGGGTCGCAGTGGAGAAAAATCGAGAGAAAGTACTGGGAGGAGTTTGCAAAGGACCCAAGGAACGTATGGTTTGCTTTAAGCGCGGATGGCATTAATCCTTTCGGGGAGCAGAGCAGCAATCACAGCACTTGGCCCGTGACTCTATGTATGTATAACCTTCCTCCTTGGATGTGCATGAAGCGGAAGTTCATTATGATGCCAGTTCTCATCCAAGGCCCTAAGCAACCCGGCAAAGACATTGATGTGTACCTAAGGCCATTAGTTGAAGAACTTTTACAGCTATGGAATGGAAACGGTGTACGTGCGTGGGATGAGCACAGACAGGAGGAATTTAACCTAAAGGCGTTGCTGTTCGTGACCATCAATGATTGGCCCGCTCTCAGTAACCTTTCAGAACAGACAAACAAAGGATATCACGCATGCACGCACTGTTTAGATGACACTGAAAGTATATACCTGGACAAATACAGGAAGAATGTGTACCTGGGCCATCGTCGATTTCTTCCGACCAACCATCAATGTCGAAAGAAAGGTAAGCATTTCAAAGGCAAGGCAGATCACCGGAAGAAGCCCGCCATGCGTACCGGTGATCACGTACTTGCTATGGTCAATGATTTACACGTAATCTTTGGAAAGGGCCCCGGTGCACTAGCTGTTCCGAATGACGCTGAGGGACACACACCCATGTGGAAGAAGAAATCTATATTTTGGGACCTACCCTACTGGAAAGACCTAGAGGTCCGCTCTTCAATTGACGTGATGCACATGACGAAGAATCTTTGCGTGAGCCTGCTAGGCTTCTTGGGCGTGTATGGAAAGATAAAAGATACATCTGAGGCACGGGAGGACCTGCAACGTTTGCACGAAAAAGACGGCATGCCTCCGAAGCAGTATGAAGGTCCTGCCAGCTACGCTCTTACGAAAGAAGAGAAAGAAATCTTCTTTGAATGCCTGCTCAGTATGAAGGTCCTGACTTGCTTCTCGTCGAATATAAAGGGAATAATAAATATGCCAGAGAAAAAGTTCCAGAACCTAAAGTCTCATGACTGCCACGTGATTATGATGCAACTGCTTCCGGTTGCATTGAGGGGGCTTCTACCGGAAAACGTCCGATTAGCCATTGTGAAGCTATGTGCATTCCTCAATGCAATCTCTCAGAAGGTGATCGATCCAGAAATCGTACCAAGGCTAAGGAGTGATGTGGCGCAATGTCTTGTCAGTTTCGAGCTGGTGTTCCTATCGTGGTTCTAAGTCTGACAGTACGAGTAGGGGGTACGAATGGAGAGGCAAGGCCCTAGCTATGGTGGAGTTGTACACAAGGTGTTTTACGAGTTCAGGCCCTTCTCGGAGGAAGTAACAGCCTTACATCTCGGTGCCCGGAGGCTGGTCGACTGGTATGTGTATATGCGAGTTACAGAGGTGCGAACCCTTGAACCGGAGGAGGGGGTGGCTTATATAGTACGCCAGGACCCCAGCCATGCCCCACGTTACCAAGGGTTCAATGTACATTAAGGCAGGCGTTACTGATAACGCCTGCAGTAAAGAGTAATTAAGGTGTTTACTACGGCGAGTAAATACCAGACCGTTGCTGCCCTAAGTGACACTTGACCTTCGGGGGTCGAGTGCTTTGGGTTGGTCGAGTGGGGTTGAGTCGTCTTGTGGGTGAGGTTCGGTCAAGTGGAGCGTCCTCTTGGGCTGTCTCAGTCGACTGTCTCTATCACCATAAGTTTTGTCTTTTGATCTTCTGGGGTAGTGACCTTGGGTGGGGTACCTTGGTCGGGCATGTGACCCTACCCTAGGTCTGTATCCTCGTCAGTAGCCCCCGAATGGATTGAGGCTCGAGCAAGAGAGTGCTGAGGAAAGCTCCTGTTCTGGCTCGACGTCCCTGGGGTAGTCTGCTTCTGAGCTTGCGGACTAGGAAGTCTTCCTCAGTCTCGTATTGGTCGCCTTGACGATTCTGGAGTCGTCGAGTGTGTTAGTCGCTTCTTTCGTCGACTGAACTTTGCGCTAGGCGTCGGGCGCCGTTACTGCATCCAGTTTTCGGCGGGGTTGGTTGCTCTTTGGTCACCGGATTCTGCGGGGTTTCGAAATTTGGGGAAGCGCGCGGGGCGGAATGTGCCGCAGCAATTGGAGGGATACGCTTGAGACGCCTCGATCCTTGCGCCACCTTTTTCGCCACGT
Organism: Secale cereale; assembly: GCA_902687465.1. Classification (NCBI taxonomy): domain Eukaryota; kingdom Viridiplantae; phylum Streptophyta; class Magnoliopsida; order Poales; family Poaceae; genus Secale; species Secale cereale. Next base: position 880,013,784 of record LR738710.1, read on the forward strand.
ATCGAGCCTGTGCCTGTTACGGGATTTGATAAGATTGCTCGGGGCCACCGGTCAGCCACTCGACTGGGGCGCTATAAGAGCGCGCCGAGCCCGAAGCGGGGGCACTGTGTGCCCAATCACTCTTCCTCCGCCTCCGCTCTTTTGCTGTGCCTCTGCTCCCTCTCGCCTCTCTCCACAGCGACCGCCGGCGCGCGTGCCATGTGCAAGGACAAGACCGCGGCGATGGAGCGTTTGAAGAAGGCGGCGAAGGGGAAGGGGAGGCGGTCCGGCCAGAGCGGATCGTCGTCGAGGTCTGCACTCCCTGCTGGTTGGATCCAGGGGGATTGGATCCGGTCCACCGTCGTGGCGGAGGATCTGGAGGAGCTGGAGGAGGAAGGACTGATCGCCCGCGGCTCCTGGCGGGTGCCAGAGGGCGAACTCGAGCCCCGGCCGTGGGAGGGCGAGTGCGTCCTCCTTGCGACCCACGTCGACCGAGGTTTTTCCATGCCTTCGCATCCCTTCTTTCGTGCTTTCTTGATTTTCTTCGGCGCCCAGTTGCATTACTTCACGCCCAATTCCATCGCTTTCATTTCCGCGTTCGTTTCCATGTGCGAGAACTTCCTCGGTTTCCGGCCACACTGGGGCTTGTTCAAACACATTTTTACCTGCTGCTCGCAAACTGTCAAGAGGGCGAATCCGAGCGATGATAAGACGCACGTCCTCCAGGCGTGCGGCGGGCTCGGAATCCAACTTAGGAATAGGAGCGCCTTTCCCCCCATGATCTTTCCGGAGTCGATTCGGGGCTGGCAGTCGACTTGGTTTTACTATAAGGATAGTCCGACCCCGGGTCAGTCGACTGGTCTTCCTCCTTTCTCTCTGGGTCGAGCCAGTCAGCCTCCTTCAATCATAGTGGGTAAGGCCGAGAGGGCCGAAGTGAACATGTTGGTGGAGCGGGTCGTCCAGTTGGTCCACGAGGGTGTAACAGGGATGGATCTGTTTGAGGTGTATCTCATGCGGAGGATCATGCCGCTCCAGGCTCGGGACCACCCGATGTGGTTGTACTCCGGCACCGACGACTCGTCGCGACTCCACCCGGAGGCGGCCGACGTGAAGTACGTGGCGCAGTGCCTGAAGTGCATCACGGGGAACAAAGACAACCCCAGGGGGTCTGGGAGGGTCATCCCATTCGACGCTGACCATCTACCTGACAAGGTTAGTCTTTTGCTCCCGAGTGATGTTTCTGCCGTTGTCTTGCAATTTGTATTGACGGATTTGACTAATACTTGGTCGATCTTCCCCCTTTGCAGATTTACACTGAGATGTACTCGCTGCCCAACGGGGACTTGGTCCAAGAGGGCGAGGAGGGCGTGGGCGACGCCGCCGAGTGGAAGTCGGAGGAGGAGACTGAGGAGGAGAGCGACGACTACAGCAGCGGGGAGGACGTCGAGTCACCTCCCCGTGATGAGCGGCGGTCTAATGAGAAGCACGACCCAGGGGCCGCGCGCCCTCGGACAGGTCCCTCAGGCTCTCGAACGCCCAAGCGCGCTCGCACGGCCACCCCCGACCCCTCTGAGAAGTTGCCCAAGCAGCCCAAGGTTACCACCACCAAGCCCCGGAAGGCCCTGCCCAGGATCAAGGTGGATGTTCCCATCGCCTCCACGTAAGTATCGCTCGGTTTTGTTTCTTTTTGTTTTTGGAGGTCGACCGTATCTTCTGTCGACTCATCTTTGAGGGATCCCTTCAGCGCCGCTGCTTCCACGACCTCAATGGACATTGACAAGGTCCGGGACGACGAGGAGACTGCAGATGCCGCGACACCCCGCGCAGGTGCGAGTTATAGATCGTGTCTCGTTTTTTTCTTTCGTCGGTCATGGGTGACGGTCGACTGAACTTCGCTTGTTGTTTGTCTTGAAGTGCCGCGCTGAAAGCACATTTGCTCCCTGGGTGGTTTTGGTAATTAATGACAACATACTTTGTGGTTGGACTAATGCTTTTATCAAGTATATTTCAGGAAACCCAATCACATTGGTATGGCAAGATGACTGAAGAAGTGGACCCCTCAAATGCTAAGGCAAGCATTGGCAAAAGCTCAAGACTCTATTTTTGGTTTAGTGATCAAAGATCACATTGAGTCCATAGGAAAGCCAATACTATTAAAAGGGGATGAGGTTGTGTTGATGATCTGGTTGCTCAAGTGCTTAGTGATTTAGCTCCTTCAACTATCAGCACCTTTCACTTCTATACACACCCATAAGTAATCTCGGACAAACCGATTCTTCCAACTCAGTCCCACCGAGATGAACCACTTCTGCCATATTCCAAACCCTAGAAAAATCGGTCACACCGAGTTTGAGATCGGTCACACCGAAACTGAACTGCCAAGTTTCTGTAACCATTTCACATCATTTCGGAATATCCGAGTTTGCATTTTCGGTCTTACCGAAATGACCAGGCTCTGTCTTGGGTCATATCGGTCTAACCGAGATTGCATTATCGGTCTCACCGATTCTGGCATGTTCCTACTCTTTCTCAAATCGGTCCAACCGAGTTTTCTTTCTCGGTCTCACCGAAATCTCCAACGTTCATATCAGATACACTTTCGGTCCCACCGAGATGGTATTTTCGGTCCCACCGAAAATCCCAACGTTCACTATATTTGAACTTTCGGTCTGACCGAGTTTTCACTTCGGTCTCACCGAGATTGGTCAAATGTGTGTGTAACGGTTGGATTTTGTGTGGAGGCTATATATACCCCTCCACCCCCTCTTCATTCGTGAGGAGAGCCATCAGAAAGTACCACCACTTCTACCATACACTTTCTGAGAAGTGAACCACCTACCCTTGTGTTGAGATCAAGCCATTCCATTCCTACCATATGAAACTTGATTTCTAGCCTTCCCAAGTTGCTTTCCACTCAAACCCTTCTTCCACCACAGCCATATCAGTGAGGAGAGTTGAGTGTTGGGGAGATTATCATCTGAAGCACAAGAGCAAGGAGTTCATCATCATCAACACCGTCTATTACCTTTTGGGGGGTGGTGCCTCCTAGATTGGTTAGGTGTCGCTTGGGAGCCTCCCTCTTTGAGATGTGGAGTTCAACCAAGAAGTTTGTAAGGGCAAGGAGATCGCCTACTTCGTGAAGATCTACCCCGAGTAAGGCTAGTCCTCCGTGGGCGTAGGCCGTGATGGAATAGACAAGGTTGCTTCTTCGTGGACCCTTCGTGGGTGGAGCCCTCCGTGGACTCGCGCAGCCGTTACCCTCCGTGGGTTGAAGTCTCCATCAACGTGGATGTACGATAGCACCACCTATCGGAACCACGACAAAAATCTTCGTGTCACCAAACTGCGTTTGATCTTCTCCACCTCTCTTTTACATGTGCAATTTACTTTCCGCTGCTTATACTCTAGAATTGCATGTGTAGGGTGATACTTGTGTTGATCTTAATTGTGAAACTGCCAAAAACATTGCATGATCTAAAGGCAGATTTTTTATATTGTCAAGTAGTCTAATCACCCCCCCTCTAGACCTACTTTCGATCCTACAAGTGGTATCAGAGCTTTGGTCTCCATTGCCTTGGTTTCCATTGCATTGGACTCCATAAGCTTGGTTTCACAACCTAGGAGAGTATGGCGTCTAGTGAGGGTAATTATCGTAGAGGTCCTTACTTTGATGGTACAAATTTTGCTAGTTGGAAGCATACAATGAAAATGCATATTCTTGGTCATAACCCAGCCGCATGGGGCATTATTTGTGTTGGCATGCAAGGTGATTTCTTTGAAGAAGGAAAAGTTCCGGATCGCGAAGCTACACCCGAAGAGTTGCGGATGTTGCAAAACAATGCTCAAGCTTGTGACATTCTCTTCAATGCTTTGTGTCCCGAAGAGTTCAACAAAATCAGCCGTCTTGAGAATGCTAAAGAGATTTGGGATACTTTGGTTGAAATGCACGAAGGTACTGAATCTGTGAAGGAGTCAAAGCTAGATATTCTTCAAGGTCAACTTGACAAGTTCAAGATGAAGGATGGTGAAGGAGTCACTGAAATGTACTCTAGGCTTGCTCTCATCACAAATGAGATTGCTGGCTTAGGAAGTGAAGAAATGACCGACCGATTCATCATTAAGAAGATTCTCAGAGCTTTGGATGGAAAGTATGACACCGTGTGCACTTTGATCCAAATGATGCCAAACTACAAGACTCTCAAGCCAACTGAAGTCATTGGAAGAATTGTTGCTCATGAGATGACACTTAAGGATAAGGAAGAGCTTCACAACAAGTCAAGTGGTGCTTACAAAGCTACAAGTGATGCTCCTACTACCTCAAGTGACAAGCTAATTTCCAATGAAGAGATAAGCCTAATGGTCAAGAACTTCAACAAGTTCTACAAGAATAGAGGCAAAGAAAGAAGCTCAAAGTCTAGATCATATGATGAAAAGAGATCTTCTAGCCGTGATCGAAACTGCTACAATTGTGGAAGACCCGGACACCTCTCAAATGAGTGTACGGCTCCCCACAAGAGAAGAGAAGAATCTCCAAGAAGAAGAGCAAGAGATGAGTCACCTCGGAGAGAGAGAAGGAGCAGAGATGATCGTTATGAACGAAGACCCTCTCGGAGAAGCAAGGATTCGGAGAGGAAAGACAAGTCATCAAGGAGCTACACAAGAAGAAGACATCAAGCTCATGTTGGTGAATGGGTCTCCGGCTCCGACTCTGACAATCAATCCGATGGAAGCTATCACTCCGACTCCGACTATAGTCAAGATGAAGGTGTTGCCGGACTTGCACTAGTATCCTCCAACTCCAACTCCTACGACTTATTTGATTCACCAAATGAGGGAATTGGAAGATGCTTCATGGCTAAAGGCCCCAAGGTAACACACCCTGAATTCATTGACTTTGATAGTGATGAGGATGACTTGCTTGGTGAAGATGAGCTCTTGCATGATAAATCTAGTGAGCTTAGTAATGATGAAATTGCTAGTAGTCTTTATAGTCGAGAAGAGTCGAATGACAATGCTATGAAGGAGATTGAGCGTCTAACTAAAGAACTAAACACTCTTAAGTTAGCTCATGAAACAACTCAAGAAGATCATAGAGAGCTCCTAAGATCTCATGAGAAGCTACGCTTCGAGAAGCTCACTCTAGAGCAAGAACATGAGTTTCTAAAAGCGATCAATGACGATCTTCGAAAGAAGAGTTCTTCATATCTTGCCAAACGACTTCTCTTGTCTAATTTCTTGCCACCTATTAAGACTAAGCATGACAAGCACAAGAAAAATTCTTCCTCTAGTAGTAACAATAACAATGTTAAATCCAATATTGTTGCTTCTAGTAGTTCTCTTGATTCCACTAACAATGTTTCAAGCCAAGTTACACTTGAGCAAGAAAATAGCTTATTGAAGGAAATCATAGAGAAAGGTGTCTACAAGAGTCTTGCCGGAAGCAAGAACTTTGAGGAGATTGTTCGCAAACAAGGAAGACACCGGAAGAATCAAGGGATTGGTTTTGAGCGAAAGTGTTGGAAATATGCCCTAGAGGCAATAATAAAAGAGTTATTATTATATTTCCTTGTTCATGATAATCGTTTATTATCCATGCTATAATTGTATTGATTGGAAACTCAAATACATGTGTGGATAAATAGACAGACTTTGTGTCCCTAGTGAGCCTCTACAGGACTAGCTCGTTGATCAAAGATGACCGCGGTTTCCAGGTCATAGACATGAGTTGTCATTTGATAACGGGATCACATCATTAGGAGAATGATGTGATGGACGAGACCCAAACGTTAACATAGCTTTTGATCGTGTCAGTTATCGCTATAGTTTTCTGCATGTCAAGTATAAGTTCCTATGACCATGAGATCATGTAACTCACTGACACCGTAGGAGTGCTTTGTGTGTACCAAACGTCACAACGTAACTGGGTGACTATAAAGGTACTCTACAGGTATCTCCGAGGGTGTCTGCTGAGTTGACATGGATCAAGACTGGGATTTGTCACTCCGTGTGACGGAGAGGTATCTCCGGGCCCACTCGGTAATACGTCATCTCAATGAGCTCAAAGTGACTAAGTAGTTGGTCACGGGATTATGTATTACGGTAACGAGTAAAGAGACTTGCCGGTAACGAGATTGAACTAGGTATAGAGATACCGACGATTGAATCTCGGGCAAGTAATATACCGACGAGACAAAGGGAACTGTATACGGGATTGCCTGAATCCTTGACATCGTGGTTCATCCGATGAGATCATCGAGAAACATGTGGGAACCAATATGGGTATCCAGATCCCGCTATTGGTTATTGACCTGGGAGTGTCTCGGTCATGTCTACATGGTTTCCGAACCCGCAGGGTCTACACACTTAACGTTCGGTGACGCTAGGGTTGTTAGTGAGAAAAGTGTATGGTTACCGAAGGTTGTTCGGAGTCCCGGATGAGATCCCGGACATGACGAGGGTCTCCGGAATGGTCCGGAGACGAAGATTGATATATAGGATGAAAGGTTTCGGAGTCCGGAAGTGTTCCGGGGAGCATCGGGAAATCGGCGGAGTACCGGAAAGGGGTTTCGGGGGGTCCGGAAGCAGTTCTGGGCCTAATGGGCCACAAGGGGGAACACCACAGTCCTCAGGGGGCTGTGCGCCCCCCCCTGGGCCCTCTCCTTGTGCGCCAAGGGGGGTGGACCCCTCTAGGGTGGCCGCACCCCCTAGCCTTGGGGGGCAAGGCACCTAGGGGGGGAAACCCTAGGGCCTGGCCCTGGCCGCCGCCCCCCCTGCCTTGGCCGCCACCCCTCCTTGCCCTGGCCGCCGGCCCCTAGGGGGAAACCCTAGGGCGCCCTCACCTCTCCACCCCCCCTATATATAGTGAGGCAAAGGGAGGGCAGCCAACACAAGTTCGTGCCTCGGTGCTGCCCTCCCTCTCCCGTAATATCTTCTTCTCCCGCGGTGCTTAGGCGAAGCCCTGCCGGAGTTCTCCTCCAACATCACCACCACGCCGTCGTGCTGCCGGTTCTCCATCAACCTCTCCTCCACCCCTTGCTGGATCAAGAAGGAGGAGACGTCCCCGAGCCATACGTGTGAAGAACGCGGAGGCACCGTTGCTTCGGTGCTAGGATCTTCGGCGATCTGAATCGCGGCGAGTACGACTCCATCATCCGCGTTCATAACGCTTCCGCTTAGCGATCTACAAGGGTATGTGGATCCTACTCTCCCCTCGTAGTTGCATCTACTAGATTGATCTTGGTGAACGTAGAGAAAATTTTTTGTTTTCCATGCAACGTTCCCCAACAGTGGCATCATGAGCTAGGATCTTGCGTAGATGCTTTCTCGAGTAGAACACAAAAGGGTTTGTGGCGTTGATGTTTAAATTGCTGCCCTCCTTAGTCTTTCTTGATTCAGCGGTATTATAGGATGAAGCGGCCCGGACCAACTTTACATGTCCACGTACATGAGACTGGTTCCATCGACAGACATGTGACTTTTGTTGCATAAGATGGCTGGCGGGTGTCTGTCTCTCCTATCTTAGTTGAATCGGAATAGAACAAGGCGGTCCTTGTAGAAGGTTAAATAGCAACTTGAATATCACCGTTGTGGTTTTGCGTAGGTAAGAAGCGTTCTTGCTAGATACCCATAGCAGCCACGTAAAACATGCAACAACAAATTAGAGGACGTCTAACTTGTTTTTGCAGGGTATGTATGTGATATGATATGGCCAATGACATGATGAAATATATTTTGATGTATGAGATGATCATGTTGTAATAGTTAACATCGACTTGCATGTCGATGCATACGGCAACCGGCAGGAGCCATAGGGTTGTCTTTATTTTTTGTATGACCTGCGTGTCAATCATTAAGCGCTTTGTAATGCTTTACTTTATCGCTAAACGGTAGCAATAGTAGTAAGAGCATGGTGGGGCGCCGACAACCCCGATGGCAACACGATGATGGAGATCATGGTGTGGCGCCGGTGACGATGGAGATCATGCCGGTGCTTTGGAGATGGAGATCAAAAGCACGAGTTGATGGCCATATCATGTCACTTATGATTTGCATGTGATGTTAATCCTTTTATGCATCTTATTTTGCTTAGGACGACGGTAGCATTATAAGGTGATCCTTCACTAAAATTTCAAGATAAAATTGTGTTCCCCCGAGTGTGCGCCGTTGCGAAGGTTCGTCGTTTCGAAGCACCACGTGATGATCGGGTGTGATAGACTCTACGTTCGCATACAACGGGTGCAAGCCAGTTTTGCACGTGCAGAACACTCGGGTTAGACTTGACGAGCCTAGCATGTACAGACATGGCCTCGGAACACGGAGGACCGAAAGGTCGAGCATGAGTCATATAGTAGATATGATCAACATGTTGATGTTCACCATTGACACCACCTCATCTCACGTGATGATCGGACTTGGGTTGGTGAATTTGGATCATGTCACGCTCGAATGACCGGAGGGATGTCAATTTGAGTGGGAGTTATAATTAATTTGATTAGGTAATAACTCACTTATCATGAACAATAGTCTAAAATGTCTTTGCAAATTTATGTTGTAGATGGCTCGCGCAGGAGTTCCCCTGAATTTTAATGCGTTCCTAGAGAAAGAGTTTCTCTCGAAAGAATTGAGTGGGAGGAAGGTAGAACTTGATGAGGTTATTGAACCTCTGCTTCAACCAGAAAGTAGCGCAGCACAGAAAAATGTTTTTGTGGAGCCTACAGAGGTTGAAGAGGAAGCCAATGATGATGATCAAGAAGCTTCCGATCAAGTTACTACCGAACCTCGTAGGTCGACAAGGGTACGCACTGCACCTGAGTGGTATGGTAACCCTGTCTTGGAGGTCATGTTGTTAGACAACGGTGAACCTACGAGCTATGGAGAAGCGATGGTGGGCCCAGATTCCGACAAATGGTTAGAGGCCATGAAATCCGAGATGGGATCCATGTATGAAAACAAAGTATGGACTTTGGAAGTATTACCTGAAGGGCGGAAGGCCATTCAGAATAAATGGATCTTTAAGAGGAAGACGGACGCTGACGGTAATGTCACCGTGTATAAAGCTCGACTTGTGGCAAAGGGTTTTTCACAAGTTCAAGGGATTGACTACGATGAGACTTTCTCACCCGTAGCGATGCTTAAATCCGTCCGAATCATGTTAGCAATAGCTGCATATTTCGATTATGAAATTTGGCAGATGGATGTCAAAACAGCATTCCTTAACGGTTTTCTTAAGGAAGAGTTGTATATGATGCAACCAGAGGGTTTTGTCGATCCAGAGAATGCTGACAAAGTATGCAAGCTCCAGCGTTCCATTTATGGGCTGGTGCAAGCATCTCGGAGTTGGAATCTTCGCTTTGATGAGGTGATCAAAGCGTTTGGGTTTATACAAGTTTACAATGAAGCTTGTATTTACAAGAAAGTGAGTGGGAGCTCTATAGCGTTTCTAATATTATATGTGGATGACATATTGCTGATTGGAAACAATATAGAATTTTTGGATAGCGTGAAGGGGTATTTGAACAAGAGTTTTTCGATGAAGGATCTCGGTGAAGCTACTTTCATATTGGGCATCAAGATCTATAGAGATAGATCAAGACGCTTGATAGGACTTTCACAAAGCACATACCTTGATAAAGTTTTGAAGAAGTTCAAAATGGATCAATCCAAGAAGTGGTTCTTGCCGGTATTGCAAGGTACAAAGTTGAGTAAGACTCAGTGCCCAGTGACTGCGGAAGATAGAGAAAAGATGAGTGTCGTCCCCTATGCTTCAGCCATAGGCTCTATCATGTATGCAATGCTGTGCACGAGACCAGATGTCAGCCTTGCCATAAGTATGGCCGGAAGGTTTCAAAGTAATCCTGGTATGGATCACTGGACAGCGGTCAAGAATATCCTAAAGTACCTGAAAAGGACTAAGGATATGTTTCTCGTTTATGGAGGTGATCAAGAGCTCGTCGTAAAGGGTTACGTCGATGCAAGCTTTGACACTGATCCGGATGACTCTAAGTCTCAAACCGGATACGTATATATTCTCAACGGGGGAGCGGTAAGCTGGTGCAGTTCCAAGCAGAGCGTGGTAGCTGATTCTACATGTGAAGCGGAGTATATAGCTGCCTCGGAGGCGGCTAAGGAAGGTGTCTGGATGAAGGAGTTCATGACAGATCTTGGAGTTGTGCCTAGTGCACTGAACCCAATGACTCTGTTCTGTGACAACACTGGTGCCATTGCTCTAGCCTAGGAACCAAGGTTTCACAAGAGGACCAGACACATAAAGCGACGCTTCAATTCCATCCGCGATTCGGTCAAGGAGGAGGACATAAACATTTGCAAAGTACACACGGATTTGAATGTTGCAGATCCGTTGACTAAGCCTCTTCCACGGGCTAAGCACGATCAACACCAAGACTCTATGGGTGTTAGATTCATTACCTTGTAATGCTAGATTATTGACTCTAGTGCAAGTGGGAGACTGTTGGAAATATGCCCTAGAGGCAATAATAAAAGAGTTATTATTATATTTCCTTGTTCATGATAATCGTTTATTATCCATGCTATAACTGTATTGATTGGAAACTCAGATACACGTGTGGATGAATAGACAGACTTTGTGTCCCTAGTGAGCCTCTACAGGACTATCTCGTTGATCAAAGATGACCGCGGTTTCCAGGTCATAGACATGAGTTGTCATTTGATAACGGGATCACATCATTAGGAGAATGATGTGATGGACGAGACCCAAACGTTAACATAGCTTTTGATCGTGTCAGTTATCGCTATAGTTTTCTGCATGTCAAGTATAAGTTCCTATGACCATGAGATCATGTAACTCACTGACACCGTAGGAGTGCTTTGTGTGTACCAAACGTCACAACGTAACTGGGTGACTATAAAGGTACTCTACAGGTATCTCCGAGGGTGTCTGCTGAGTTGACATGGATCAAGACTGGGATTTGTCACTCCGTGTGACGGAGAGGTATCTCCGGGCCCACTCGGTAATACGTCATCTCAATGAGCTCAAAGTGACTAAGTAGTTGGTCACGGGATTATGTATTACGGTAACGAGTAAAGAGACTTGCCGGTAACGAGATTGAACTAGGTATAGAGATACCGACGATCGAATCTCGGGCAAGTAATATACCGACGAGACAAAGGGAACTGTATACGGGATTGCCTGAATCCTTGACATCGTGGTTCATCCGATGAGATCATCGAGAAACATGTGGGAACCAATATGGGTATCCAGATCCCGCTATTGGTTATTGACCTGGGAGTGTCTCGGTCATGTCTACATGGTTTCCGAACCCGCAGGGTCTACACACTTAACGTTCGGTGACGCTAGGGTTGTTAGTGAGAAAAGTGTATGGTTACCGAAGGTTGTTCGGAGTCCCGGATGAGATCCCGGACATGACGAGGGTCTCCGGAATGGTCCGGAGACGAAGATTGATATATAGGATGAAAGGTTTCGGAGTCCGGAAGTGTTCCGGGGAGCATCGGGAAATCGGCGGAGTACCGGAAAGGGGTTTCGGGGGGTCCGGAAGCAGTTCTGGGCCTAATGGGCCACAAGGGGGAACACCACAGTCCTCAGGGGGCTGTGCGCCCCCCCCCCCTGGGCCCTCTCCTTGTGCGCCAAGGGGGGTGGACCCCTCTAGGGTGGCCGCACCCCCTAGCCTTGGGGGGCAAGGCACCTAGGGGGGGAAACCCTAGGGCCTGGCCCTGGCCGCCGCCCCCCCTGCCTTGGCCGCCACCCCTCCTTGCCCTGGCCGCCGGCCCCTAGGGGGAAACCCTAGGGCGCCCTCACCTCTCCACCCCCCCTATATATAGTGAGGCAAAGGGAGGGCAGCCAACACAAGTTCGTGCCTCGGTGCTGCCCTCCCTCTCCCGTAATATCTTCTTCTCCCGCGGTGCTTAGGCGAAGCCCTGCCGGAGTTCTCCTCCAACATCACCACCACGCCGTCGTGCTGCCGGTTCTCCATCAACCTCTCCTCCACCCCTTGCTGGATCAAGAAGGAGGAGACGTCCCCGAGCCGTACGTGTGAAGAACGCGGAGGCACCGTTGCTTCGGTGCTAGGATCTTCGGCGATCTGAATCGCGGCGAGTACGACTCCATCATCCGCGTTCATAACGCTTCCGCTTAGCGATCTACAAGGGTATGTGGATCCTACTCTCCCCTCGTAGTTGCATCTACTAGATTGATCTTGGTGAACGTAGAGAAAAATTTTTGTTTTCCATGCAACGTTCCCCAACAAAGATGCCATGCCCAAAGGACATCAAAGGTATACGAAGTTTCCTTGGTCATGCTGGGTTTTATAGGAGGTTCATAAAGGACTTCTCCAAAATCTCCAGGTCGCTGACTAATCTCTTACAAAACGATATTCCTTTTGCCTTTTATGATGATTGTCTAGAAGCATTTGAAATACTTAAGAAAGCATTGATCTCTGCACCTATTTTCCAGCCACCTGGCTGGAATTTACCTTTTGAGATTATGTGTGATGCTAGTGATTATGCTGTAGGTGCTGTTTTAGGGCAAATAGTTGATAAGAAATTGAATGTTATCCAATATGCTAGTAAAACTCTAGATAGTGCCCAGAAAAATTGTGCTACTACTGAGAAAGAATTTTTAGCACTTGTATTTGCTTGTGATAAGTTTAGACCCTATATCGTTGATTCTAAAGTAACTATTCACACTGATCATGCTGCTATCAAATACCTTATGGGAAAGAAAGATGCTAAACCTAGTCTTATTAGATGGGTTCTCTTGCTGCAAGAATATGATTTGCATATAATTGATAGAAAGGGAGCTGAGAACCCCGTTGCAGACAACTTGTCTAGGTTAGAAAATGTACTAGATGACCCACAACCTATTGATGATAGCTTTCCCGATGAACAACTAGCTGTCATAAATACTTCTCGTACTCCTCCATGGTATGCTGATTATGCTAATTATATTGTTGCTAAGTTTATACCTCCTAGCTTCACATACCAGCAAAAGAAAAAGTTCTTCTATGATTTGAGACATTACTTCTCGGATGACCCACATCTTTATAAAGAAGGAGTAGATGGTATTATTAGACGTTGTGTACCTGAGCATGAACAGGAACATATCCTATGCAAGTGCCACTCCGAAGCCTATGGAGGACACCATGCGGGAGATAGAACTGCACACAAGGTACTATGATCTGGTTTTTATTAGCCTAATCTCTTCAAGGATGGCCGTAAGTTTGTCTTATCTTGTGATGAATGTCAAAGAATTGGTAATATCAGTAGACGTCAAGAAATTTCTATGAATTATTCACTTGTTATTGAAGCATTTGATGTTTGGGGCTTTGATTATATTGGACCGTTTCCTGCTTCTAATGGATACACACATATTTTAGTTGCTGTTGATTATGTTACTAAGTGGGTAGAAGCTATTCCAACTAGTAGTGCTGATCATAACACCTCTATTAAGATGCTTAAAGTAGTTATTTTTCCGAGGTTTGGAGTCCCTAGATATCTAATGACTGATGGTGGTTCACACTTTATTCATGGTGCTTTCCGTAAGATGCTTGCTAAATATGATGTCAACCATAGAATTGCATCCCCCTATCACCCTCAGACTAGTGGTCAAGTAGAGCTAAGTAATAGGGAGTTGAAACTAATCTTGCAAAAGACAGTTAGTAGGTCTAGGAAGAATTGGTCCAAGAAACTTGATGATGCATTATGGGCCTATAGAACTGCATACAAAAACCCTATGGGTATGTCTCCATATAAGATGGTATATGGAAAAGCTTGTCACTTACCTCTTGAGCTAGAACATAAGGCATATTGGGCTATCAAAGAGCTCAATTATGATTTCAAACTTGCCGGTGAGAAGAGGTTATTTGACATAAGTTGTCTCGATGAATGGAGAACCTAGGCTTACGAGAATGCCAAGTTGTTTAAAGAAAAAGTTAAAAGATGGCATGACAAAAGGATACAAAAGCGTGAGTTAAACGTAGGTGATTATGTCTTGTTATTAAACTCTCATTTAAGATTTTTTGCAGGAAAACTTCTCTCCAAGTGGGAAGGACCTTACGTTATCGAGGAGATCTATCATTCCGGTGCCATAAAAATCAACAATTTCGAAGGCACAAATCCGAAAGTGGTGAACGGTCAAAGAATCAAACATTATATCTCAGGTAATCCTATAAATGTTGAAACCAATGTTATTGAAAGCGTAACCCTGGAGGAATGCATAAGGGACACTTTCCAGAACAATTCAGCCTCTGAAAAGGAAGAGGTATGTGATACGGTAAGTAAACCGGCTCCAAAACAGTTCTAAAGGCAATTTTTCTCTATTTTGGAATATTTCGAAAAATAGAAAAATAAGAAGCAGTCCGGAGGAGACACGAGGCGTCCACGAGGGTGGAGGGCGCGCCCCCTGCCTCGTGGGCACCCCGTGTGTCCCCTGGACTCCGTTTTCTTGTGGGTTACTCCTTTTGGTCGGTAAAAATTCATTATAGATACTCCCGAAGGTTTTGACCTCTGTATCACGCAAAAATCCTCTGTTTTCGTTTCGAGCTGCTGTTTTTGACAGATCTAGATCATCATGGCGTCCTCCAACACCCCCAAGGACAAGTTCTTCGAGAAGGTCATCAACCACTACCTTGCGGAGGTGCTGCACCACCCTAAATCCATGGAGTTGCATGAGGGGGTGTTGCACATCCGTGATGTTGAGGGGACGAGGAGGACCAGAAGCATGGAGACAAGACTCGAAGCAATGGAGCAGCAAGTTTTCAAGTCCCAAGGTATGGTGGAACGAGGACTGAACACTAACCACATGATGATCTCAGAGCTCGCCAACAACCTCAAGCTGGACTCAAGGATCTTTGGGGAAGCTATCTCCAATCTTCAAGAGAAGATCGAACACCTCCAAGCCCAATCTATGACCTGCAAAACCAAAACTGTGAGGATGAATATAGATTCAAGAAGATGAGTTTGGCTGCAGATTTGACTATCCCGGAGACTCGATCATCCTTCTACGATTGTGAACCCATGCCTTGGAAGGTGGACAACAAGCCTACATCATCAACAACTCCATCATCACCACCACCGAAGAAGGAGACATGATCATATGGGTATGGGCACTCCCCTTGGCAACTCCCAAGCTTGGGGGAGTGACCCCGGTATCGTATCACCATCACTCCTATTTTTACCGTCTTACTTAGTTCGATCCTTTTGGTAGTATCTTGATCTTGTAGAATAAAGTTAGCATGATCTAGTTGTGAGCTTTTGCCTTATGATCTTTACCCTTTGTAATCGAGTCCGTGAGCTATATAATAAAGATTAGTGTTGAGTCAAGGGCTTGATTTCCTCACTTGGGTCATGATAAAAAGAAAGAAAATATGAAAAGTACCAAAGAGATCATATTGATCTTATGGGAAGTAATGACTTCACATATAAGAGTATGATAAATAAAAGTTGTTGGGAGTTGACAAACATAGTTTTGGTCATCGTTGCAATTAATAGGAAGTAATAAAAGAAGAGAGGTTTCACATACAAATATACTATCTTGGACATCTTTTATGATTGTGAGCACTAATTAAAGTATGACATGCTAAAGAGTTGATGTTGGACAAGGAAGACAACATAATGGGTTATGTCTTCTTATATCCGAAATAAAGTATATTGTCATGGATCATCCAACATGTTGAGCTTGCCTTTCCCCCTCATGCTAGCCAAAACTCCTCGCACTAAGTAGAGATGCTACTTGTGCTTCCATACATCCTTAAACCCAATTTTGCCATGAGAGTCCACCATACCTACCTATGGATTGAGAAAGATCCTTCCAAGTAAGTTATCATGTTGCAAACTCGCTAAAATATGTATGATTTATTAATGTGGTAGAAATTAGCTTTATACGATCTTGTGATATGGAAGTAATAAAAGCGACGGACTGCATAATAAAGGTCCTTATCACAAGTGGCAATATAAATTGACGTTCTTCTATGCTAAGACTTTGTGCATTCAACCATAAAAACACATGACAACCTCTGCTTCCCTCTGCGAAGGGCCTATCTATTATTCTTGCCTTATAAGAGTCAAGGTGAAATCCACCTTTCCTTTTTCCTTTTATCCTTTGGCAAGCACATTGTGTTGGAAAGATCCTGACATATATACCCACTTGGATGTAAGTTTTCATGATCGATTACTGTTGACATAACCCTTGAGGTAAAAGGTTGGGAGGCAACACCATAAGCCCCTATCTTTCTCTGTGTCCGATTAAAACTCCATAAACATAAGTATTGCGTGAGTGTGAGCAATTGTGAAAGACTATATGATGGTTGAGTATGTAGGATTGCTGAAAAGCTCTTGTATTGACTCTTTCCGATGTTACGATAAATTGCAATTGCTTCAATGACCGAGATTAAAGTTTGTTAGTTTCCAATGAAGTTTATGATTCATACTTGATATTGTGGATTAATTGTTACTTTAGCATAAGACTCATATGCCAATATATTTATGTTGCTGTTATGGAAATGATCATGATGCCCTCATGTCCGTATTTTGTTTTTATCGACACCTCTATCTCTAAACATGTGGACATATTTTTCGATATCGGCTTTCGCTTGAGGAAAAACGAGGTCTAAGCTTGGGGGAGTTGACACGTCCATTTTGCATCATGCTTATATGTTGATATTTATTGCATTATGGGCTTTTATTACATGTTTGGTCACAATACTTATGCCTTTTCTCTCTTATTTTACAAGGTTTACATGAAGAGGGAGAATGTGGGCAGATGGAATTCTGGGCTGGAAAAGAAGCAAACTCTGGAAACCTATTCTGCACAACCTCAAAAGCCCCGAAACTCAACAGAACTCCGTTTCAGAAAATATAAAAAATATCTGGCGAAAGAAGTCCACAAGGGGGCCACTGGCTATCCACGAGGGTGAAGGGCGCGCCCCCCTGCCTAGGGCGCGCCCCCCTTCCTCGTGGGCCCACCGACGGTCCCCCGATGCCCATCTTCTCCTATATGAGGTGTTTTGACCTAGAAGAAATTAGAAGGAGTCTTTCGGGACCAGACGTCGCCGTCTCGAGGCGGAACCGAGGCGGACACCAATCTAGGGCTCCGGCAGAGCTGTTCTGCCGGGGATACTTCCCTCCTGGAGGGGGAAATCGTCACCGCCGTCATCACCAACAACTCTCCCATCTTGGGGAGGGCTCTTCATCAACATCTTCACCATTACCATCTCCTCTCAAACCCTAGTTCATCTCTTGTATCCAATCTGTGTACCCTAACCTCAGATTGGTACCCGTGGGTTGCTAGTAGTGTTGATTACTCCTTGTAGTTGATGCTAGTTGGTTTATTTGGTGGAAGATCATATGTTCAGATCCATTATGCATATTAATACCCCTCTTATCATGAACAATATTATGTCTTGTGAGTAGTTACTTTTGTTCCCGAGGACATGGGAGAAGTCTTGCTATTAGTATTCATGTGAATTTGGTCTTCGTTCGATATCTTGATGAGATGTATGTTGTATCTCCCCTAGTGGTGTCATGTGAACGTCAACTACATGACACTTCACCATTATTTGGGCCAAGAGGAAGGCATTGGGAAGTAATAAGTAGATGATGGGTTGCTAGAGTGACAGAAGCTTAAACCCTAGTTTATGCGTTGCTTCGTAAGGAGCTGATTTGGATCCATATATTTCAGGCTATGGTTAGGTTTACCTTAATACTTCTTTTGTATTTGCGGATGCTTGCATTAGAGGTTAATCATAAGTGGGAGGCTTGTCGAAGTAAGGACAACACCCAAGCACCGGTCCACCCACATACCAAATTATCAAGGTACCGAACGCGAATCAGATGACCGTGATGAAAACTAGCTTGACAAAAATTCCCGTGTGTCCTCGGGAGCACTTCCCTTTATATAAGAGTTTGTCCAGGCTTGTCCTTTGCTACAAAAAGGATTGGGCCACCTTTCTGCACCTTATTTACTTTTACCTTTTGTCACTTGCTACCAATTACCTTATCACAAAACTATCTGTTACCTATAATTTCAATGCTTGCAGAAAATACCTTACTGAAAAGTGCCTATCATTTCCTTCTGCTCCTCGTTCGGTTCGACACTCTTACTTATCGAAAGGACTACGATAGATCCCCTACACTTGTGGGTCATCAGTAGGGCGCAAGGGCGACCGGCAATTGATTTGGCCATGGCGGCGGCTTGTCGAGGTGACCCGGCGTCTTGGCGGGGCGAACGAGGCCGGGTCGTTGAGTCGGTTTGGTAGCGAGGCGATGTGAGGCCCGCTTGGCGCAGCCGACGGAGATGGTACAGGGCGGCTTGGTGGCCAGGAAGCCCGCGGGTGCGCGGCTCGACAAGGCCGCGGCTGTGTGGTGAGACGACCGACTCGGAGCGGCTTGCAGGCAGAGGAAGAGCAAGGCCAAGTCGAATCATAGCGGTAGCTTGGTGGAAGCGGACGATGATGGAGGCCGCAGAAGCAGCATCTGTGGCGGACGGCGGTCTATGGCGACCGCGGCGACGGCGGTGGTCGACGAGTTGGAGGCCTAGAGCGGAGTTGAATCAGCTCGAAAACACGACTCGAAGCAGAAGCGTACCGGCCATGGCCGAGGCGGCGACTTGGAGCGGAGCCGTGCCAGTGGTGGCGGCCCAGCGCTGGGGTAGTGGAGATACTCCGGGCCACAATAGAGGCTGTGGTTCAACGTAGCCGTGATGGCGGAGTCCTTCGCTGAGAGTCGAAGGCGCGAGGCCAGCTGCGGCCAGAGGCGGCTGCGCGGACCGGCGGCTCAGCGCACGGAACGGCTCAGGCAGGGGTAGCCATGAAGCCGAGGCCCAAGCAGAATCAATGGGTGACTCGGAGGTGCCTTGTTCAATCATGGCATGTTTGGAGTCTTCCCTCGATACGTGAAGAATAAGCCTTGATCTTGTCCTGATTAGAACTCATGTGCTAGAAGTAGTAGTAGCACTACTCCAAAATAAAAACAGATATCCTTAAACATGCACTTACTCGTACTTTGACTGTGATTTATGCGATTGTAGCAGCAGCAATCATTCAATCCTTCCGGTAGTTGTTCCTGTCACTGTTATTCGCGTTTGTTTATTCAACAAGTAGACTAGCAAAGAATCCGACTAGGACACAGCTCGTTAAGAAATTGCTTTTTCATGACTAGCTGACCACCACAGTGAGTGGACACATGTGACTCGCTGAAATAAACGTCGTCTCGGTTTACACGGCGCTGCTGTAGCAGATATAGTTAGTGAGTCGCCTTCTAATTCGGCGAGTAGCCGGGCCACGCGCGAGGCGGCCCACACGAACCCTAAAATCTCTTTATTTCTGATCAATCTCGTAATTGTTAGCTCCAAAGTTAACCATAATTCTGACAAATTTGCCGGCTCTGCTTGTGATTGTCCGGTGGCCCACGCGACCGTTCTTTGTCGGCTCTTTATCATCCGATCAAACGCGAGTTTCTCGATCCCTGAGATAGATCCCTTCAAGAACTCATCACCACCATGCGCATGCCCCATGGTGGGCGCCAACTGTCGTGGAATTGTCATGGCAGATGTCCTAGGGTGAGGACTTAGTCGTGAGGCGAACACATCTATGTGGTGGCCTAAGAGGGGTTGAGCGGAATCGAGAGACCCAACACAAGACAAGGATTTATACAGCCTCGGGCCCCGGGAAACATCATCCCGTAACAACCCTGCATGATGTTTGTGGCTAGGTCTCATTATCCTCACGAGGGAGTCGCCGTAAACCGGCTCTTTGTGTCTAGCCCTAGAGATTGTTTCTTCTTGCATGTCCCTCTTTGGGGAGCCCTACTCCTCCTTATATATGTCGAAGGGGCGGGTTACATGACTAGTCCTAGTAGGATTAGGATTACTCTATTACAATTGGAGTCCTAGTCTTGCTTCCTTTGTAGGAGAATATTCCTTGTGCTTTCTTCATAAACCGACCCACCATTAATATAAACCGGTCTTCTAGGCCTTCGGCCCTGTCATCCTCCCGCCGTCTGCCGGGTTACCAGTGAGTGATATTATTCAGGTAGGTTGCTTGTAAATCGTCTGGTCAGGGCAAGTCACCAGTGAATCACTAAGTGTAAACCGGGTCTCAAGTAAACCGCCAAGTCCGGCTGGGTCATATCGCGGGGTATATCCCCGATAGTTAGTATTTAGCATTTAGTTAATAGAATATATAACAAGTTCCATGGCACACACTAGTGACAATTCTTGTATTGGACACATGGATTAGTTTGTAAATGATATAGTTTTCCACACTAGTATCGCACTGTTGGTGTTGAACATTATAGTTCTTTATTTCCCCGTGATATGTTTTTTAAGTTCATTTGCACATAATCATGGATTTTTTGCTAACTGCACATGTATGTCACTTTAGTTCACCTATAGAGTTTGGGGACAAATGAAAAATACAATTCTCTTTCATCATGTGTGTAAAGATCCCCTGTATCAAGTGTGAAATTTCAAATGTAAATGTGACATGACATGTCCAACATGTGAGATTGTTTTAGGACATTCCCAAAACATATCTCATGTCGTGGCAGCATAGAAGGAGCTCGTTCCCCTATGAGCAAAAATGCATGCCCCTCTAGAAGAAGTTTTTTCCATGCCTTCGATCCTACATTGTAATACAACTGTAGTTGCTTGTCATTTTTTTGACTCACTTAGAATATAAAAATCTTTTTTACATAGTATGATATGTGCTTTATCTACATTGTAGTTCAACCTCCTTTAGTCCCGGTTCTGGAACCGGACTGAAGGGTCGGGACTAAAGCCCAAAACCTTTAGTCCCGGTTCACTTACTATTCTCCGGGACTAATGGTATTTTTGTGAAATTAGATTTTTGCTGGTTTTCAAATTTCTCAATTATTTGAATTTAATCTCTAATAACCCCTCATCATTCCAAATCATTTAACTTCCCGGCCGGTCACCCATTCTCTCACTACTCCAGCCTGAGCACGCTTAGCTTCCAAGTTCTATTCCCCTTGTTTCCAAGTCTGCACTTGTTGTTATCCTGAAATAATTCTTTAGTAACACTAATATTCTTGAATAATTATTTAGTAACACTAATATTTCTTGAATAAGTAGTTCGACCACAGTTTGACCAGATTTAACCAAAATTTAAAAAAAACCGAAATTTGAGCATAACTTTTTTTTCCTTTTAGAATTTGAGGATTCTAAAAATTTCAAAAATGGCCTACGGCTGTCAAAATCGGATGCGGGTTTTTGTGCTGAACATTTTGATATATTATACATTTTTTTGACATCTTATGCAAAAGATATAGTCGTTTTACCTTTTCATCGCATTTTTTTGCAAAACATGTCCAAATTTAAGTTTTAAAATTTTCCTAACTACTAGATGTAGTAACATAACTACATCTAAAAGGATTTTAATCTTTGAAATTTTATCATTTTCTTTTGTTTTTTTTCAAAACTGAAATGGCGATCAGGGGGGGGGGTAGAGTTTGAACCTCTTTAGTCCGGGATGACAATAGGTGGCAAAGCAGTACTATTTTTTAATCAAAACTGAAATGGCGATACTAAGGTTAACCAAGCTAGATTCACGTTCTACTAAAGTGGCAAAAATAATTACTTTTTAACGAAAAATAATTGAAAACCACGATTAAAGGACTATAACAATATATACGCAAAGCAGTACTGTTCTAATTAAAATCCTAAATTAAATTATTCTAAATATAAACAAATAAATCTTATTGTGACAACAATTTGACATGTGACTAGGAGAAAAAAGAATTAAATTAAAACCTATTTTAAAACTCAAATTATTCACAATCTACGGTTTAAAGCAAATTTGAACAAATTCATATTTAAATCATTCAAATTTTAAAACAAATGGCACAAACAGAAACTAGACAAAATTTGGAATCTAATGCAAAAAGAATCACTCAAAAACAGCAAATATCCTAAAATATATAAGCAATTTAAAACAGAAAACAAATGAAAAAATAAATAAATTTCAGAACCCCTTTTGTCCCGGTTTGAGACACGAACCGGGACTAAAGGTCATCACACCCTTTAGTCCCAGTTAGTGTCTCAAATCGGGACTAAAGGTCTAATCTTTAGTCCCAGCTTGAGACACAAACATGGACTAGCACCCTTTAGTCTCGGTTCGTGTCTCAAACCGGCACTAAAGGTCCCATTTGAACCGAGACGAATGCCTTCCCGACGCCCTAGCGGCTCGAACCGGGACTAATGCTCACATTAGTCCCGGTTCGTAATGCGACTAAAGGGTGCATTGAGCTTGGACGGAAGCCCTTTCTACTAGTGCTCTCCTCCAATGAAAATAGATGACCACGGCAAAGATGGATATTTGCACCCTAGAAAGGAATTCACTAATAATAAGGGAAATCAACTTGGTGAATCTTCGAACCTAAAACCTGATGCTTTCATGCACCATGGCAGTACTAAGCATTTGCAATGTACTAATAGGTTAAATAACGTTATCAAGCAACGAAACTCTAAAGCATCTTATGATAGGTCAATAATAATGATGACTGCATTAATGAGTATGAGCAAGAATGATCCTGGAAGGCTTAAGTGTTGGATAATAATGATGATAGCTCTAAGTTAGATTTGCAAACTGCTAACCAAGGTATGTGTAGAAATGCTGATGACAGAAGATGTAGCGAAAGATGGGACACAACTGTTAGACATGCTAATTCTTCTAGGATGTGGTCTCGTCCAGATGCATGTAGGTAGCGCACTCACAGTCCATCTCCAAGAGGTCCTTGCAACATGCCATTTAGCTATGGTTGAACCACTTGTTAGTTCCCTTCTCTTGGTGTTGAAGACATGTAGTAATTAGTAACTTTTTGTGAGGAAAATAATCTATTTTTTACTATGCTTGTATTGGTACTTTGATTTTGTCTTCCATGCATGTTGCTTGAAAAGTAACCTTTTCAGCTATGCAGGAGTTGACACTTAGCTATTACTGGAATCCAAGATAGAATTATCGATTATGTTGCACAAGTTAATCAAGCTAGGGCGTACACTTAATCATTCAGTTTATAGGCTGATCATCTCTATTTGTACACAAGAACCATATCACATTCTTGGCAGTAAGAATTAGAACAAATAACTACTGAGGTATTTTTTATTATTCGTATTCTACTGCCGTTGAGCATCTATAATTCATTTTGATTTTTGAGATGATTTGTTAATTTAAGAGATCTTCTCAACTTTTACATTAATTGAAACTTAAATTGGATGTAACGATAGTTGATCAAAGGAGATAAGCAATATATAAGCTAGAATTAAACAGTGGGGCCTTTTGACAATCGAAAGGTTGATTAGAGTAATGTGGCTATATATTATCTTTATGTGATCCCTAGTGAAAAAGTGAAATGTTATCTATAAAATTTATTCGACTCTAGGTCATGATGTACATTATTGTAAAATAACACATGCTATTTCTAGTGGACTAACATCACATTTGAGATGACAATATGACGTCAGTTATTGGATGAATATCTCGACCGGCTTATACAACTCTATGCGAAGGTAATTAAATACTATTATTATGATTTCAAGTTATATATATGACATTTTTAAAACGTGCTAAATTTTCTCTTGAATGCTACAAATAAATTGATAAATGTCAAGAACATTTGTGTTGAATGGCTTAAATAATTTGTTAAATGTCAGGAATGTTTTAGTAAAAATACGTGCATTACTTTAAAATGCTTCAATAATTTTGTAAACATACATGAACATTTGTTGTGTTTTTTATTTTTTATTAAACTTTCTAAATGTATAGGAAAGGTGAGGAAAAATGTGAGACAAATCTAGACATAAGGCTATTTTATGTGAAACATAAGGCATGAGTGAAAAGAAAAGAAACATAGAAATTGCTAATGAGGCCTCTTTTCTGTCTCACCCCCTAGGCAATCTAGCACAACAAAAAACTTCCAAAACTAGCCCAAACACAACCCAAAAACCCTTTGTTATATAAGGAAAGGTCCGCCCATTTGGAGAAACCCTAGTTAGGAGGAAGACAGACCCCTTGTTTTCCTCCCACCCGACCGCCACTTGTCTACTCCATTACACATCAGGATCCATACTCGGCCACTAGCCCGTTCCTATATATAGCTGCAACAACCACAACTACTTAGATCTGGCCATCAGTAGCTGATCCAACACCTTAGATCACAGTGCCTAGTTGCCCATCACACCAACTATGACAGGGCCGAGTGCATCCCGATCTCGTCCCTCAGAGCATTTCTTGCGCCTACCGACCCAACTTCTGTCATCACTCGAGATCCTCCTCGTTCCTTGGTTATTTTGCATCGGGACCTTTCCACCTCAGCAGAGCGATGTCAAACATTATCGGTGATTCATGCGCCCCAGCATTCCCTCTTCCTCTCCCTTCCCTTCCTTTTGCATCTTTCTCTATGTTTAATCTCTCTGTCCAGATACCTTGATGCCTGCTCTTCCCTAAATCGTGTGCATGAGCTCACGCATTGCGTTGCCTCCCAAGCCATTCACCCGTGCAACATACGGAGACACTTGCCCTCTAATGTCGCATGTTCACCGCTATATGCCCTTTGATCCTTCCTTTGTCTTCCCTAATTTTCCATTGTTCTTCCTCCTCATCCTTGATCCGTCCCATCAAAGTATATTTTCCCAAAGGTACTATTCGGGTGCATGCTTTTATGGTTGTCCATTTAGATTGCACAATTTGGTCAAATCCACCATCCTCATTATGAGTATTCCTATTGCAATATGAATACTTATGTTATCATAGAATGTTCAGTATTTAACATCTATTTAAGAGAATAGATGACAAGCATCATGACACACACTAGTAAAATTCTTGGATTGGACAAATGGATTAGAATGCAAATGTTATACCTTTGCATACTAGTATCGTACTACCGACGTTGAATGTTATAGTTATTTGTTTCCATGTTATAGATATTTTTAGCTTCATTGCACAAAAGCATGTAATGTTTTGCTGCATAAATATGTATGTTACATTAGTTTAGCTATGGAGTTAGGGGGCAAATAGAAATGAAAATTCTCTTTCTGTGTGTCTTTAATGATACCATGTATCATGTCTGAAATTTGGAATGTACATGTGACATGAAATGTCCCACATGTGAGATAGTTTGAAGACACTCTCAAAACATATCTCATGTCCTAGCTGCATCGGAAGAGCTCTTCCACTATTATTGAAAATACATGCCCCTCTAGAACATGTTTTTGTCGTGACTTGGATCCTACTTTGTCATACAACTTTTTGTGCTAGTTATGATTTTACTTTTTGAATAATTCTGCATATCAAAATCCTTTGCACATAGTACACATTTGTGCTTTATCTGTATTGTAGTTCAGCATGTCTGTCTTTCAATCAAATCAACTATCACTTTGTATGTCCCAAGCTTATCTTTTGAAGTGATGTGCTTTGCCTGAGAATATACATATTCTTTGAATATTTAAGGGAAAATCAGAACTATTTTTGATAAGACAGAAGGGAGATACATATATGGGACTATTTAACATCCACTAACATTAGCCTAAAAAGGATAAAATTGCTGGTGTTGCTAGGAAAGGGAGGTCCAAGTGGGATACAAAATAAATTTCTCCTGATATTGTTGAGATCAGTCAAGATCACTCTCATCCTACGAATACATATGGTCGCCACTAAGACGGAGATTTGCTCCCTATTAAGGATCTCGTTAATGAAACAAAAATCAACTTGATGACTCTTCAAACATAAAATCTAATGTGTTCACGCACGAAGGCAATACTAAGTGTGAGCAGGAACGCGGATAGGTAAAATAAAGATACCAAGGAAAGATATTCTAATGCATCATCTGCTAGGTGGCATGATCCTAGAAGGGTGAAAAGGTGCATAATAATGACGACTAGGGTAAGTTAGCTTTGCAAAAGGCAACTCATAACCAAGTATTTGCATAAATGCCAATGACAGAAGACGTGGCGACGAATGGGGCACAACTGTCTACCGTGGTCATTCTTCTAAGAGTCATCTGGTGTAGATGCATGGAGGCAGCGTCCTTGCAGTCCATCTGCAAGAGGTTTTGTGGTCTAGATGCATGAACCACTAGTTATTTCCCTTTCCTGGTATTGAAGACATGTAGTAGTTAATTCCCTTTTTTGTGAGGAAAATGATCGATTTTTTATAGTGCATGTATTGGTACTATGATTCTTTGTTCTGTGTATGTTTTTTAAAAATTAACTTTTGAGTTATTCAAGACATGAAACATGGCTATTACTGAAATACAAGATATAATTATTGATTATGATGCATAAGTAAATATACCTAGGGCCTACACTTCTTCATTAAGTTTAAATGTTGACCATCTTTATTTGTAAACAAGCACCATATCATCTTCTTTTCAGTAAAAATAGAAGGAAGAACTACATAAGTTGTTTATTATTATTTCTATTCTACCTCTGGTGAACATCTATAATTCATTTTGATTTGCTAGATGATTTATTAATTTAAGATATATTTTGAACTTTTAGGTTAACAGAAACTTAAATTGGAAGTTTAGATAGTTATTAAAAGGAGATAAGCAGTATGTAAGAGTTAAGTAGTGGCTCTTTTTGATTGTCGAAAGGTTGATTAGAGTAATGTTGCCATATATTACCTTTCTATGATGCTTAGTGAAATAAATGAAATGTTATCTATAATAACTATTAAATTCTAGGGCTTGATATACAATATTGTAAAATAACACATGTTACTTCTTGTGGCCTAACATCCCATTTGAGATGACGATATGACGTCAGTTACGAGATGAATATCTCGATCGGTCTATTGAACTCTATGCGATGGTATGATCCAACGTGATATCCGGGGGCCCATTTTAACAAGGTAATTAAGTACCATTATTATGCTTTTGAGTTATATATATTGACACGGGCCCACCAATGTTCCATCGACTTTTTATTCTTCCCGTGTTAAGAGCGGCCTTTTGTTGTGGTCTTTGAAAGCCATAAAGTGAGTTTTTCAAGAACAATTTTGAAAATGTCATGAACACATTTTAAGATGGGTGAGCATTTTGTAATTTCATTATGTATTAACATTTTATAAACATGTGAATATTTTGTAAGTGTTTTGAACTTTTTTAAATGGCTACAAGTAGTTTTATATATGTCACAAACATTTTTACAATTTACGTGCTCAAAGATTGGCATGGCATGAACAATTTAAAAAATATCAAGATTTTTAAAATTTGTGAACATTTCTCTTTGATGGTGCAAATAATTTGTAAAATGGCATGAACATTTCTTTGAATGGTTCGAATAATTTTTAAAATGTCATGAGCATTTTTAAAAATATATAAACATTTTATTATCAAGGTGTTAACATTTCTTTAAGCCGCTTGAACAATATTGTAAATACACAACAAACATTTTTAGTGTGTGTTTTTAAAATATATATTTACCTTTATGGAAATATAGAAAAAGCTAAGAAAAATGTGAGGAAAATATATAAATAAAGTTTTGTTATGTGAAACACAAGGCTGTGAAACAAAGAAACAGATAAATTGCTAACAAGGCCTGTTTTTTGTCTCACTGCTTGGTAATTTAGCCTACTGAAAAGCCTCCAAAATGAGCCCAAAGAGAACCAAAAATCACTTTGCTATATAGAGAAGGCTCAACCTTCCATTTGGAGCAAACCCTAATTAGGAGGGGGCAAACCCCTAGCTTATCTCCCACCCCACAGCCACTTTTCTCCACCAGTTCACATCAAAATCCGCCTCCCGCCGCTAGCCCACTGCCTTTCATCCAGTCGCACCAGCCAAATCCATTTTGATCTGGCCATCGGGAGCTAATTCAACGCCTAGGGGATGAAGTAGCCGGATTCCGATGCTCAATTCCAGTATTGTGCCAACCGACCCGAGCTGTGTCACCACCCTTGATCCTCCTCGCCTCGTGGTTGTTTCGCACCGCCGCCTTTCCACCTCATCAGAGCACCAACGAAGATTGTTGCTGATTCCCGTGACACCCCATTACCTCTTCATCCCCCATCCTTCCGCATCTCTCTTTATCTGAGATCTTTGTGTCAAGAAACCCGGGCGCTCACTCTACACTAGCTTGTGCGCATGAGCTCATGCACCACGCCGCCTCCTCAGCCATTGACACGCGCGAGATTCGAAAGCGCCGCTGCCCTCTTACAATGTGTGTTCACCGTTCGATGCCCTTTGATCATTCCTCTCTCCTCCTTGATCCATTCATTAAAAGTATAATTTTCTGAAGGTACTCCTCTGCTTTATGTTATAATGGTTATCCTTTTTAGATTGCATAATTTTGTTAAATTCACCACAAGTATTATAAGAAAAAAATTCCATTTTACTACCATGAACAAAGTTGGTGGTTCACATTACCCGCTAATATTTTTTTGTTTGCCTTACCCCCGCTAAACAATCCCATACTAGCCAAAATAAACCCTTGATGATTTTCCCAGACTGGATGCTAACGCGAACACGGTCTAGGGTGTTATTTGACCTGTGGATCGGTCCCACTCGTCAGTTTTTCTAAATCCAAGAAATAAAGAAAATAAGTATTGTACATAGGCCTTACCTGTTGTAAGCTTCAGCCCAGCCAAACCTAGTGAGGGGTACGGTCATCTTAGAGCCCTCTCCAGGAGCATGTTGCATGGTGCACGTACGTGCTTCGACGACCACCTCCTGCTTCGCGCTGCCTTGCGTGTCCCCGAGCTTATCTTCACGTCATAGAGATGTGCATGGCCTCCTCTACATCTTCCCTCTTACGCATCTCCCTCTCCCCTTCTCAAGTGCTCTTTCCAGAGCATCTCCGAAAGAAAACGTCGTCGCCGCCCTTTGTCCTCACGGCCACTGGCCACCCCTTGCAACACCAACATGTCTAGGAGCTCCGCCTAGATGCCTTGAATATCTCCGTAGAAGAACTCGAGCTCGGACACACTGCATCGCGCTAACCCGTGTCATTTTCCTCGTTTTTATTCGAGGATGGCCGATGTCGGTTCGGGCACTTTAGAGACTCCCTGAGCCAGAAAAGATGTCATACGAGTTCACTGTGAGATCATGAGCATTTACCGACTTCCGTCTCCATCAATTTCATCCTCGAAGTAAGGTAGCTACCATGACCAAAGCCGCCGTCTGCCATTGCCGTAGAGCTCGTCGCTGCCAAGCTCTCCTAAGCACCTCGTGTTGTCCAACAAGCTCATGTTGCCTCGTAGTTTCCACCCCGCTACTAATCTTGCCAATCTGGATGGTCCTTAGCAGCTGCCCACATGCACCCGAGTGCCACCGTCGCCAGCACCGCCCACCCTGGCTCCTACCGTTGCAACCAGCTGATGCGCCTCATCACACTGGTCACGAAGAGGCCTCGCGCGCATCCAGCCTCCGTCGGAATTGGCCGGCCTGCGATGCCCGCCGTGCTCCTGTCAGCCACCTACTAAACCTATCATTAGCACTTAATTAACCACCCATGAGTCACTGCCAAGCGGGTCCCACTACCTAATTAACCACAATTGTAATATCTTGTTTTCGATAAGTTAATCCTCGTGGCCCCAACCGCAGGTCAAAACCAGCATTGACTAGTGCCACGTCAGCTACAAGTCGAGACAAACCACCTAGTTTTTTTGTCCGATATGGGTATGTCTAGGGGGTGAAGAGAGAAGAAATATATATTAGGGGGTAATGTGAACCACCAACTTTGTTCAGGGCAGTAAAATGGAGTTTTCTTTTCTTATTATAATTATTCCTATTGCAATATAAATAGTTAGTTTTTATAGTATGGTTAGTACTTAGTATTTATTTTAATAGAATATATAAAAAGTGCCATGGCACACACTAGTGGCAATATGAATATGTTATAGTTTGTAAATGTTATAGTTTTCCACACTAGTATTCCACTGCTGGTGTTGAACGTTATAGTTATTTATTTCCCCGTGATAATCTGTTTAGGTTCGTTCGCACATAATCATGGAATTTTTTGCTACATGCACATGTATGTCACTTTAGTTCACCTATAGAGTTTGGGGACAAATGAAAAATACAATTCTTTTCCAGTGTGTGCGTAAAGACCCCCTATATCAAGTTTGAAATTTCAAATGTACATGTGACATGACATGTCCAACATGTGAGATTGTTTTCGGACATTCTCAAGACATATCTCATGTCCTAGCAGCATAGAAGGAGCTCTTTCCCCTATGAGCAAAAATACATGCCCCTCCAGAAGAAGTTTTTTCCATGCCTTTGACCCTCATACAACTGTAGTTGCTTGTCATTTTTTTGACTCAGTTAGAATATAAAATCTTTTGCACATAGTATGATCTGTGCATTATCTACATTGTAGTTCAACCTCTCTTTCTTTTGGTCACAACAACTACCTCTTTCTGTCTCAAGCTTATAATGTTGAAGTAATGTACATATTCTTTGATCATTTCCACGACAATCGGAACATTGTTGGATAAAATGGGAGGGAGATTCTTGTTCGATACTATTTAGCATTAATTATTCATCGGCATAATAAGGTTAAAAATGGCTTGTGTTGTTAGAAATGGGAGCTCCAAGTGGGATACAGAATAAACTTCTTCGTATGTTGGTGAGATCAGTTAATTAAGATGACTCTCCTCCAATGAATACAGATGACCACGACAAAGATGGATATTTGCTCCCTAGTAAGGAATTCACTAATGATAATGGAAATCAACTTGGTGAATCTTCGAACCTAAAACCTGATGCTTTTATACACCAAGGCGGTACTAAGCATTTGCAATGTACTAATAGGTTAAATAAAGTTATCAAGCAACGAAAATCAAAAGCATCATACGATAGGTCAATAATAATGATGACTGCATACTGAGTATGAGCAAGAATGATCATGGAAGGCTTAAGCGCTGGATAATAATGATGACTATTGTAAGTAAGATTTGCGAAAGGCAGCTAGTAACCAAGGTATGTGTAGAGATGCTAATGTCAGAAGACATAGCGAAAGATGGGACACAACTGTTAGACATGGTCATTCTTCTAGGATTTGGTCTGGTCCAGATGCATGTAGGTAGCGCACTCGCAGTCCATCTCCAAGAGGTGTTTGGAACATGCCATTTAGGTATGGTTGAACCACTTGTTACTTCCGTTCTCTTGGTTTTGAAGACATGTAGTAATTAGTTACTTTTTGTGAGGAAAGTAATCTATTTTGTATTGTGCTTGTATTGGTACTTTGAATTTGTCTACCATGTATGTTGCTTGAAAAGTAACCTTTTCAGGTATGCAGGAGTTGACACTTAGCTATTACTGGAATCCAAGATAGAATTATTGATTATGTTGCACAAGTTAGTCAAGCTAGGGCGTACACTTATCCATTAAGTTTATAGGTTGATCATCTCTATTTGTACAGAAGAACCATATCACATTCTTTGTAGTATGAATTAGAACAAATAACTACTGAGGTTTTTTTTATTATTCTTATTCTACTACCAGTGAACATCTATAATTCATTTTGATTTTCGAGATGATTTGTTAATTTAAGAGATCTTCTCAACTTTTAGATTAATTGAAACTTAAATTGTATGTAATGATAGTTGTTCAAAGGAGATAAGCAATATATAAGCCAGAATTAAACAGTGGCGCCTTTTGACAGTCAAAAGGTTGATTAAAGTAATCTGGCTATATATTACCTTAATGTGAGGCCTAGTGAAAAAGTGAAATGTTATCTATGAAAAACTATTAGATTATAGGGCATCATGTACAAGATTATAAAAAACACATGATATCTCTATAGTAGTCTAACATCCTATTTGAGATGACGATATGAAGTCAATTATTGGATGAATATCCCCATCGGTTTATACAACTCTATGGGTTGGTATGATCAACTTGATGATATCAAGGGGGCCTTTTGACAAGGTAATTAAATACCATTAGTATGTTTCTGAGTTATATATTTGTCTTGTTCCTTTGTTTAGGGTGGGCTTTAGTTGTGGTCATTGAAAGCCATAGAGTGAGATTTTCATGGTTTTTAAAAAAGGTCATTCACATATTTTGAAATAGGTGACATTTTTAATCTCATGACTTTTAAGTTTTATAAACATGTCAATATTTTGTAAGTGTTTTGAACATTTTTTAAATTGTTGCAAATAGTTTTATATATGCCACAAATGTTTTTAGAAATTTTGCGAACAAAGTTTGATATGGCATGAGTATTTTAATAAAGGTCATGGTTTTTTTAACTTTTGAACTTTTTGTCGAATGATTTTCTAAATGTGATAAATATTCTATTGAATGCTTCAAATATATTTTTAATGTCACGAACATTTTTAGAAATATATGAAAAATTGAATTAAAATGCGGGAACATTTCTTTAAACCGCGTGCACAATTTTGTAACACATTAGCTATTTTTATTGATTTTTAATATATATATCCTAGTAAAATTCCAAAAAAATGTGAAAATATGGAAATAAGGAATTGTTATGTGAAACATAAGGCACGATGCAAATGTATGAAACAGAGAAACTACTAACGAGGCATCTTTTTTCTCTCACCCCCTAGGTATTCTAGCCCATCAAAAAGCCTACAAAACTAGCCCAAACAGAACCCAAAACCCCTTTTCTATATAAGGAAGGCTTCAATTTCCATTTGGAGCAAATCCAAATTATAAGAGGGAGAAACTTGTTAATTTCCTCCCACCCTACTGTCCCTTGTCTCTTCCACTACACATCAGTATCTGTGCGCCCTCATCAACCCATCGCTCTTCCTCCAACTACACCAGCCAGAACTGTCTAACATCGCTGTCGGGGAAACTGATCGCCCACGAACATCTATGGGACTGGAGCCCCTTCTCGGTACGGCAGGGGGCGGAGGATGCACAAAGAGCGGATCGAGGCAAACACGCGAGCAGTTTACCCAGGTTCGGGCCGCACGGATGCGTAAAACCATACTCCTGCTTTAGTTTGTATTGAGTTCTTAGCTCGGGAGCGATGAATGCTACAGTGCGCACTGATCGCTAGCAGGACCGAGCGTGAGAGTGATTGAGAATCGGAACCCCCTCTACATTGCGCATGGGCCTCCTTTTATAGGTCGAAGGGGTCACCGACAGGTGCCAACGCAGATGGGGTAAAAATGTTAAAAGAGTGGTTGTTGGAACAATGTTTTTATAGTGCTCTATACCTAACTCTGACGGCATGGGATAAGGGCATTGAATGCCCGTCGCCGTCGCCCCAAACAGTGCAAAAAGTGGCCGTCAGGGGCGCCACCGTTCGCCACGACGGTAGCCTCGTCATCGCAGCTTGCCACCGTGTTCCCCTGGCTGCACAGCCTTCCACCACGTGCGCCTGGGAGGGTCCCAGGGCGACACGTGGGTGGATGAGCTGGACCGTGGGTACTGAGCGGAAGCTTGCTGCGGCAAGTGCCTTGCTGTGGTCGCTATCTTGTCGCGCCTGGGAGCTTGTGCCTCACCGGGCCTTGCCGGGACGCGTGGCGCGTCGCGGCAAGTTCTCTTGAGGTGCCTTTGACTGGCCTTCCCGGCAAGCTCCTCTTGCCAGGGTCTTGTACCTTGAGTGGTTTTGTGCCTTGAGTGGCCATCCCGGCAAGCTCCTCTTGCCGGGGTCTTGTCTCTTTGACTTGAATACTTTATTCTTGAATGGCCCTAAGGGGACCTCGGAGGATCTTGGCGGTCGCTTGGCAAGCCTTGCCGCGGGACGCTGCAACTGCCCGTGCACAAGTTCGGGATACTAAGGTACCCCTACTTTAGTACACCGACAGGAGCCCCCGGGCCTGGGCCAGACACGATGTCGAGCGCTGTTGGGCCAGGCCCAAAACAGTGCATGGGCACGCGCGGCCCGCGGCACGCCGTATCCAACTCCGTATCCACCGCACCCTCCCTTAACGGCACGCGTCAATCGCGGCGTCGTGAGAGAGATCGTGGCTTGTTTCTTTAATGGGAAATGCGGAACGTCCCCCTCCTCCCCCTTAAAAGCAGGGGAAACAGGGGCAGTTCCTTCCATTCGCCCATTGCTTCTTCATCCTCAGAAACCCCCGCCGCTCCCCTCCTTCCCGAAGGCCGAAAGAGAGCAGCGCTCTGCCCTTCGTCGCCACCAGCATCACCAGCGCCGTCGACCTCCCCCACCGTCCCCGCCATGGCTCCGAAAGGCGAGAAAGGGAAGCCCGCGAAGTCCGCCGCGAAGTCCGCCGAGGCGCTGCGGCTAGCAGCAATGCGGAAGAAGATGGCGGTCTTCCCGCCAAGGCTTGACGCGGAGGAGCTGAAGGAATCCTTCTACCTTTTCTGGTCGAGGGAGACGAAGGCGCATCCGCGCACCAAGGTACTCCCCGCCGTAGCCTGCGAGATGTTCCCGAACGGCTACGCCTTCTTTGCGCTATTCTTCTACTGCGGGCTCTGCCCGCCCTATTCTGAGTTCTTCTGCGATATCATGAACACCTACGGGTTTCATCTCCTTGACTTCACCCCCAATGCAGTCTTGACCATGGCCGTTTTCGCACATCTGTGCGAAAACTTTGTCGAAGTCTACCCCAATGTAGCTGTTTTCCGCCATTACTTCACGCCTCGAGTCGAGGCAGGGTCGCCTTTGTCCGGCGGCGTCTCCTGGATCTCGAGGACGCACAAGAAGGAAGCCTATCTGGAGGGTGAGCTCCGCGACAAGTGGGATGAGTGGAGAGCCAACTGATGTTGGATCGTAGAGGATGACCCGCAGCCATTCACTTCCCGGCGCCAAGCCGCAGTAGTACGCGGCAACGACTGGAGCGATTTGGCCCCGGAGGATAGCAGACTGAAGATTGCCACTACCCGAATCCTTCTCCTCAGGCACGCCAAGCACACCGTGGGCGCAGTAGGAGCAGACTTTCTCCGCCGCCGAATCTCCCCCTTGCAGGAGAGGAAGAGGGCCGCCTGGGAGTTCGAGAACGCGGCAGACATCATGAGGCTGCGCCCGGGCATTAATTACAATTTTACTGTCCTGGAGCTCAACGCGATGCTCCAGGCGTTGTTCAAGTTTGACTCCGCCCATCCCGAGTGGTTCTCGTTGCCGGCGGGCATAGTTCCACTGTGCAACAACTCGTCGCTCAGCGCCATCCATGCAGTGATGCCGCTGTGTGATTCCCACGGGATCGACCCCACTTGGCAAGAGCCTTCGGACGAAGCTGTGCAAACGTTCTTCGATAACTTGGTGGAGCAGCCAGTCAAGTCCGACGAGAAGAAAGGCCTCACCCGCGACACCACCGACCAGGAAATGGCATATATTGCCACCAGACTGGAGGAGGCGGAGGCAGCGGAGGCGACAAGCCTTGCCGAGGAGGAAGAGCTTCGCAAGGCGGGGAAGCTTGCCAGGCAAATTGCCGGGACAAGCGAGCCCACCGAGTAGGGCGTCGAGTCGAGCGGGCCCGCCGAGTAGGGTGCCGGGTCCAGTGAGCCTGCCGAGGACTCGAGCGGCTCACTGGAGATCGGCTCCTCCTCCTCGTCCTCCGGCAGCTCGCCACCATCAGCAAGTCCTCCAGCTCCACCGAGAAGACGCCTCCGCAAGGCCGCAGACGTGACGGGGCAGCAAACGGGCCAACAGCCGCAGCGCCGTGCGACACGCTTCACCGCGGCAAGCAAGGCCGCCACGGGAGCTCCTCGTGCTTCTGCACCGGCTGGAGGGGGATCTTCCCGGGCTGGCGCCTCTGCTCCTGCCGCCCCTCATGCCTCGGCGGCAACCGGAGCGGGGTCTTCCCAGACCACCGCCCCTGCTCCCACCAAGCGGCCAAGGGAGCCCACTCCCCCAGCTCCTCGCGCCGGGATGCGCGAGCCAGACTTCGATTTCTCTACGCTCAGCTCCGACGAAGAGGAAGGAGAGTAAGTCTTCGCGATTCTTGTTTTTCTTTGATTTTCTGTTGCTTTGTCTTGCATCTCTTTCGCCTAACTATGAACCTGTCTTTTTCAGAACTCTGGCCCAGAGGGCAGTGAAGAGGGCCAAGGTCCCGGTGATCGTCATCGAGGATGAGCCCGCCGCGACAGCAGGGGGTGCGCCTGAGACGAGCTTGCCGGACCCGGCAACTGTTCTTCGGAGCAGCCCCCAGCGCAGCCGCCAGCGTAAGTGTGGTTCACTTTCCGCTTGTCGGGCGCACGTGGGTCTTCCATCCTTGCTGACATCTTGTTTGTTGACTTGTGCAGGAGCAGAGCAGCAGCATCAGGAGCGCCAGGAGATCGCCCCCGACGAGCCGCATGCCTCGACCACACCGCCAAGGGGAGGCTCTCCGGCAAGAGTGAGCACTCCGCCAAGGGCGAGCACCCCGCCAAGGGCGAGCACTCCGCCAAGGGCGAGCACTCCACCAGGGGAGAGCACTCCGCCAAGGGATGGCGCTAGCGGCCCTCCGCCGGTGGGAGCCACCACCACGCCGCTGAGGGAAAGCTCCCCGGCAAGGAACCCCACCGAGGAGGAGGCCCACGAAGGTAAACCCTTGGACTGTTCTTCTCCTGAATTTCTTCTTTTTGGATATTTGCTTGACTATTTTTCTTTCCTTTTTTTTTTCTGCCTTCAGACCCGTCCGTAGCCGAGCCCATGGAGACGGAGGTCGTCGCCGACGACACCGCCATTGCTGAGGAAGCGGTTGGCGCGGACGATCCCGCTGGCGTAGAGGCTGCCAAGGCTGCCGCCACGACAGCTGGCGAAGAGGCTGGCGATCGCACTGACGGCACTGGGGCCGCAGGAGCGCCGGGCGCTACGCCGACCGCCGAGCCCTCCGCCGCCGCCGCAGCCCCCAGCTCCGACGAGCCCGAGCCAAGCGCCTATCTGAAGGCCGGCGACGACATCTTCATCCAGCTCCCGTGGGCGTCCATGTCCAGGGCGCCAGTCGAGGGAGAGGTCTTCGACGGGGAGGTCCTTGCCTCCGCCGGACTGAAGCTCGTCGACACGCCGAGCAGCAGCAGCGAGCCCGAGGAGGAGCGGCTGCTGCGCAAGCTTCTGTCTTTGTACCGCGCCTGGCAGGCCAAGCTGGAGTCCCGAGAGGCTCTGGCCGCCAAGGCGGGTGCTGACTTGGAGAAGTGCGCAGAAGAGCTCCGAGCCATCAACCAAGCAGCTCTCCGATCCTTGGCGGAGGAGCGGGAGCAGCTTGCCGAGGCGCATCAGGCCTTCATCCTTGGGAAGGCAGAAGTGGAGGAGCAGCAAAGGCTTGCCGCCGAGGAGCTATCCAAGCGAGAAGGCAAGCTGATGCAGCGGAAAGTCGACCTCGACAGCCACGAGGATGAGCTTGCCGCGCGCGAGCGATCGCTTGGCGGAGCTTTGCCGGAGGCAAAGGATGCTGCCGCAGCTGCCGAGACCGCCAAGAGAGAGTTGGAGACGAGGGTGGTGCAGCTGGAGGCCAATCTGAAGACGAGCGGCGAGGAGGTCGCCGCACTCAAGCTCGAGAGGGAGAAGGATGCACACAGCCACTCCGAGCTGCAAGTCCGCCTCTCCGAGAAGGGCAAGGAGCTAGCCGTCGCCAAGGACTCCATCCCTGACCTCGAGCTGAAGCTGGCCACCCTAACCCAGACGCTGGACAGCGCCAGGGAGCGGGAGGCGACCCTGAAGGAGGAGATCAGGGCCGAGAAGGTGTTGTTGGACAGCGCTGCCATCTCCCAGAATAATTTTAGGCAGACCGTCGAGCTCTGAACTGAAGGCCTTGTCAACGCCGCCGCGGACATCGACAAGGAGCTGACGGAGCTGGGGGCGGAGCACCTCGGTTACTCCACTGACGAGGGTCTCCCCCATAGCGCCAAGCTAACTTTGTTCTTCAGGGATATGGCAATGGCCCTCCAGCAACTCCGGGAGAAGATCCCGAAGCAGCTGGCGGACGAATCGCGCAGGCTCTGCGCGGGGGCCTTGCAGAAGGTGTTGGTGAAGGTGGCCTTCCGCAACCCATGGCTCAACCTCACCAACGTCCTCAGGACTCTCCCGCCCGACGCCGGCCAAGAGGCACTCAAGGCCCTTGTCGCACCCATCGTGGACAAGGTGGGCGGGATCAAGAGAGTCGAGGGCGACCGCGCGGATTAGTCTTGTTCACTTTCTTCTTTCCTTGCCGCTGCCAACCATGTTATGAACAATAGTCAATTAGAATTGCGGCAAGTCATTTTGTAATATAAGTCTATCTTAGGTGGTTAATGCAACGTTATTTCCTTTTCTTGACTTCCTTTGCTTTGTATGTTTTACCCTACGCTTTTAGGGAACTTGTCGGCGTAGGCACCTTTGTCGCGGGCGCTGAGTGCGGAACTTCAGCAGCCCGCGGGCGGTGTTGCTACCAACAAGAAACCTTGTTGCAACTAGCTGCAGCACACTTAGGTTGTTGAGCGGGCTCGGAAACAAAGTAAGGGCGCGACACTTGTCGCAGCACGCTTAAGCTGTTGAGCAAACTCGAAACAAAATAAGGGCGCAACTAGCTATGAGTTGGTTCCTCCGCTCACAGGTTTTCCATACGAAGCGCGGTCGTTCAAGGATGATAACTTAAAAATTTAAAAACTTGATTGCTCAAACTTTGGCAACTTAGCTTTTGTGTTGTCTGCTTCCCGGCAAGGCGAGGCTTTCTTGAACGGCACTTGGTCCATACCACCATCTTCTCCTGCCCCCCCCCCCC
>LR738710.1:880052447-880069277 GCA_902687465.1 Secale cereale
CCCCCCCCCCCGGCAAACTTGTGCGCGAGAGAACCTTTTCCTCCTTGAGAAAAAAGAAAGAAGAGAAAACACAGATATGGGCCCTTGTGGCTCGTTATTGCTTATCGGGGGTAGGTGCCGCACAGGGTGTCAGTTGATTCATGCAATAAAATAGAAAGCATGAAATGACAGGATGTGCGGGGCACATAAACTTTACTGATGCACGGGGTCTGCGCCCGGCTTTGTACAAAGGATTACATGCAACATCGGCAAGACTTGTACAAAAGGTGGTTGCCGGAGCGGATCACGGCAACCGCGCCTTATGGGTAAAACTTACGAAGATGCTTGATGTTCCAGGAGTTGTTCACCGGCAAGCCATCTTCGGTCTCAAGGCGAACAGCGCCGGGCCTAGTGACTCGTTTCACCTGATAAGGGCCTTCCCACTTCGGCGTCAACTTGTTGGAATTTTCGGCGGACTGAACGCGCCGAAGAACAAGGTCACCTTCCTCGAAACTTCTGGCTTTAACTTTGCGGCTATGGTAGCGACGCAAAGCTTGCTGGTAGCGAGTAGCTCGCACAGCGGCCTGAAGATGGTCCTCCTCAAGGAGCAGCGCGTCATCTTGTCGCAGCTGCTCTTGCTCGAGCTCATCGTAAGCGAGCACTCGAGGCGACCCGTATACGAGTTCCGTGGGGAGAATTGCTTCTGCTCCGTAGACTAGAGAAAAGGGTTTCTGTCCAGTGGCTCGATTTGGCGTCGTCCTGATCGACCAAAGAACCACCGGCAGCTCCTCGATCCAGTTTCTTCTGCACTTGTGCAGCCTGTCGAAAGTTCTTGTCTTGAGTCCGCGCAGCACTTTAGCGTTTGCCCTCTCCGCTTGACCGTTGCTTCTCGGGTGAGCAACAGAAGCGAAGTAGACCTTGGCGCCAAGATCTTGGACGTATTGCATGAAGGTGCGACTAGTGAATTGTGTGCCGTTGTCGGTGATGATCCTGTTAGGGATCCCGAAACGACAAACAATCGACCTAAAGAACTTGACTGCTGACTGTGCGGTCACCGTTCTCACTGGTTCCACTTCTGGCCACTTTGTGAACTTGTCGATGGCGACGTACAAGAACTCAAAGCCCTCGGCTGCATGGGGAAAGGGGCCGAGGATGTCGAGCCCCCAGACTGAAAATGGCCAGGACAAAGGGATCGTCTGGAGAGCTTGAGCTGGTTGGTGTGTCTGCTTGGAATGGAACTGGCACGCTTCACACTTGGTTACTTGTGCAGTTCCATCTTGGAGGGCTGTCGGCCAAAATAAACCTTGCCGGAAAGCTTTGCCGACAAGTGCTCTTGCGCCAATGTGGTGGCCACATATACCTCCGTGTATCTCTGCCTACAGCTTCTGTCCAACTTCCCGGGGAATACACTTCAATTTCACACCGTTGGGTCTTCTTCTGCACAGTGTGTTGTCCACAAACTGGTACATACTTGACTTCCGGGCTACTTTTTCCGCTTCTTCTTGCTCTTCGGGAAGCTCTCCTGTTTGGAGAAAGCGGACAATCTACTGTGCCCATGCTGGAGCTTGTGGCTCGACAACAAGGACCAAAGGCACATCTGCTGCCGCGAGAAAATCCGCTTCTACGGCGAGAACTTGTGTTTCAGCTGGAGCTTGATGTTCCCCGGCAAGCTTGCCGGAGCAAAGCTTGTCGGGAGCGTCTGCTTCAACTGTACAAACCCTAGGGCTTGCAGGAGCAGATTGCTCCTCAGCATTTTCGGTGTTGATCTTGAGGACTTTCTTGGCGGCGGCTTCTGGAAGCTCTGCCGGAAAGTAGTTGCCAGAGACCAACTTCCTCTTGTTGTTCTGCCCAGTTGATGGTGTTACGGATGGTTGAGTCAGCTTGAGCACAAAGATCCCTGGTTCCACAGGTAGCTTAAGTGCGGCGCACTTTGACAGGCCATCTGCGATGTCGTTCTGAGCTCTTGGAATGTGCTCTATCTGTAGGCCTTCAAAGTGTTCTTCAAGCTTTCTCACTTCGTCGACGTAAGTTTCCATCAACGGACTCTGGTAGTTCTTGTTTACTTGGCGGACGACAAGCTACAAGTCTCCCCTTACAATCAGCTTCTTGATCCCAAGGTCTCCTGCGATCCTGAGACCGGCAAGCAAACGCTCATACTCTGCAGTATTGTTTGTCGCTTGCTCCTTGGGAAAGTGCATCTGGACCACGTACTTGAGGTGCTCCCCGGTGGGGGCGACAAGCAGCACGCCGGCACCGGCGCCTTGCAGCGAGAAGCACCATCAAAGTACATTATCCATTCTTTGCTTGCTTCCTTGACGGGGATGCTCGTCTCCGGAATCTCTTCGTCTGGCGTTGGCGTCCACTCTGCTATGAATTCTGCCAATGCTCTGCTTTGGATAGTTGAAGTGCTTTCAAACTTGAGGCCAAAGCTTGACAGTTCCAGTGCCCACTCGACGATCCTGCCTGTCGCTTCAGGATTTTGCAGTATCCTCTTCAACGGAAAGCGAGTGACAACTGTTATCTCATGTGCTTGTAAGTAATGGCGCAGCTTCCTCGAAGCCATGAGAAGGCCGAAAAGCAACTTCTGCACGCCAGAGTACCTTGACCTAGCCCCCTGCAGAAGGGAGCTGACAAAGTAGACTAGGCGCTGCACCATCTTCTTTCGTATTTCCTCTTGCATCTGCGCAGATCCGTCCTTGTCGGGACCAGA
This sequence comes from Secale cereale, assembly GCA_902687465.1. NCBI lineage: Eukaryota > Viridiplantae > Streptophyta > Magnoliopsida > Poales > Poaceae > Secale > Secale cereale. Next base: position 880,055,137 of record LR738710.1, read on the forward strand.
GCTTGCCGAAGAAGCTCCCTGCTTGTCGCTGGATGTGCTTGCCGCGGCCACTGGCTCATCATCCGCCTCCCTCTCCGCTACTAACCATTTAATTGGTTGCCGCTAGGTACAGCAGCAACTTTTCTTGTGGCTTAGGTGCGATAAATATTGGAGTGGAGGACAGGTACCTCTTCAAGTCTTGCAGCGCTGCCTCCGCTTCCGGAGTCCATTTCATTGGACCTGCCTTTTTCAAAATTTTGAAAAACGGCAGGGCGCGTTCTGCAGACTTAGAGATAAACCTGCTAAGACCAGCCACGCAGCCGGCAAGTCTTCGCACATCCTTGACGCGCTTCAGTGCTTCGATCTGCTCGATGGCCTTGATCTTGTGGGGATTGGCTTCAATCCCCCTCTGAGACACGAAGAACCCGAGAAGCTTGCCGGAGGGGACTCCAAACACACATTTCTCGGGGTTGAGCTTGAGTTGGATCTTGCGCAGATTCACAAAAGTTTCATCTAAATCTTGGATCATAGTATCCCTGTTCTTGCTCTTGACCACTATATCATCCATGTAAGCTTCCACATTTCTGTGTATCTATGGCTCAAAAGCAGTATGCGATCTCCACATTCTGGCCCAGAAGGAAGGAGAATCCCTGCGCAAGTATATCCAACGCTTCAGTCGTGTGCAGCACAACATCCCCGACGTCCACCCTGCCACGGTTATCAGCGCGTTCCACCAGAACGTGCGTAACCGCCGCATGCGTGAGGAGATGGCCATGACCAAGATACGGGATGTCAGCGAGCTCTACGCTCTAGCTGATAAGTGCGCGCGCGCAGACGAGGGGAGGAGACTCCCCGGGGAGGATGCTGGCGCAGGAGGAAGCGACAGCGACGACGCCGCCCCGGCGAAGAAGAGCCGGCGGCGGAACAACAGGAGGAAGAACCAGAAGGAGGTGCTTGCCGTCGAGAAGTCCGGCAAGGAGGCTCCCGCCAAGCAAACACAGGCTGGCGGCTCCGGCAAGGAGCCTGCCCCTGTAGCGGCAGCCGACAAGCAGGACAGCTCCGACAAGCAATACTGCAAAATCCACCGCACCAAGGGCCACGACCTCTCCAACTGCAAACGCGTCGAGTACCTCGTCGAGCAGCAGAAAGCTGAGTACGAGAGGCTCGACAAGGAGAAGGCCCAAGGTGGTGGTGGAGAACCAAGCAAGAAGCGGCCATTCAATGGCCGGGGAGGACGCCGCGGCAAGGCAAAGCAGCGGCAAGGTGACCGACCTCCCCGGGGCCGCGACAAGGATGAAGAAGACGACGATGAAGACATGGAGGATGAGGATAACAGCGAGCAGGAGTTCCAGAAGGCCACGGAAGTCCTGTGCGTCGATGGTGGCGCCTCTCTGCACACCTCCCACCGCCAGCTCAAGCAGTGGGTGCGCGAGGTGAATGCAGCAGAGCCGCCCGTGGAGTCGCGCAGGCTCCTCAAATGGTCCAGCACGCCCATCATTTTCGACCTTGAGGATCACCCTGACCGCACCACTGCGGTCGGGTGCTTGCCGATGCTGGTTTCACCCACCATCCGCAACCTCAAGGTCACCAAAATGTTGGTTGACGGCGGGGCCGGGCTGAACTTGATCTCCTCTGCTGTGATCAAGAAACTCCAAATCCCAGATGGCGAGCTCGAAGAGACCGGTTCTTTCCAAGGAATCAACCCGGGAAGGAGCAAGCCCAAGGGGAAGATAACTCTGCCGGTGACCTTTGGCGGGGAGCTCAACTTCAGAACTGAGCGCATCACATTCGACGTCGCCGATATTCCATTGCCATATAATGGAATAGTCGGCCGTCCCGCCCTCGCCAAGTTCATGGCGGCTTCCCACTACGCCTACAACATACTCAAGATGCCGGGGCTGATAAGCGTCATCACTGTCCATGGCGACAAGAAAGATGCGCTTGTCTGCGCCGACAAGATCTACCGGGACGCAGCAGCTGCGGCAGAAAAGGATACACTTGCCGCTGAAGCTCCCGGGGGGAAGAAGACGAAGACCAAGTCCGGCAAGTGCTCTGGGACCCACTTCGGCAACCGCACCTCTTCGGAGTGCTGCGCTGCCGTCGAGGACGTTCCATCGAGCTCCACCGGCAAGTGTAGAAAGGGGATGGCCGCTCCTCCGGCAACCAAGAAGGTGTCCGCCAAGGAGGACGGCACTGGTGGTACCTTCACCATCAGTGCCACGCTTGACAGCAAATAGGAAAGCGCGCTCGTTGCCTTCCTGCGGGCGAATGTCGATGTGTTTGCCTGGCAACCATCTGACATCCCCGGTGTTCCCAGGAAGGTAATTGAGCACAAGCTTGCTGTTTGTCCTCATGCGCGGCCCGTCAAGCAGAAAGTGAGAAAGCAAGCCGTGGAGCGCCAAGAATTCATTGCTGAAGAAATCAAGAAGCCTGAGGCAGCAGGCCTAGTTAGAGGTGTGATCCATCCGACGTGGTTAGCAAACCCAGTCGTCGTGCGCAAGGCCAATGGGAAGTGGAGACTGTGCATAGACTTCACCGACGTGAATAAAGCATGTCCCAAGGATCCATTCCCTTTGCCGCGTATTGACCAGATCGTTGACTCCACCGTCGGATGTGATCTACTCTCCTTTCTTGATGCATATTCAGGCTACCACCAGATCTTTATGGCCAAAGAGGATGAAGAGAAGACTGCATTTATCACTCCATGTGGCACTTATTGCTTCATACGCATGCCATTTGGACTGAAGAATGCAGGATCAACATTTGCAAGGGTAGTGCACACTGCTTTCGAGCCACAGATCCACAGAAATGTAGAGGCTTACATGGATGACATCGTGGTGAAGAGCAAGAGCAAGGAAACCCTGGTCCAAGATTTGAAAGAGACATTTCAGAACCTGCGCAAGATACAGCTCAAGTTGAACCCCGAGAAGTGCGTCTTTGGAGTCCCCTCCGGCAAGCTTCTCGGGTTCTTTGTGTCACAGAGGGGGATTGAAGCTAACCCCGACAAGATTAAAGCCATTGAGCAGATCGAGGCCCCGAAGCGCGTCAAGGATGTCAGAAGACTTGCAGGTTGTGTGGCTGCCCTCAGTAGGTTCATTCCGAAGTCTGCAGAACGCGCCCTACCTTTCTTCAAAATCTTGAAGAAGGCAGGTCCCATGAAGTGGACTCCAGAAGCGGAGGCAGCGCTGCAAGATTTGAAACGGTACCTATCCTCCACTCCAACACTTGTCGCACCTAGACCACAGGAAAAGTTGCTGCTGTACCTAGCGGCAACCAACCAGGTGGTTAGTGCTGCGTTAGTAGCGGAGAGGGAGGCCGACGAGGAGTCTGCACCACCGGCAAGCGAGTCTAGCGACAAGCAGGGGGCTGCTCCGACAAGCTCTGGCCCCGACAAGGACAACTCTGCCCAGGAACAGGAAGAAGTGCGGAAGAAGATGGTGCAGCGCCCGGTGTATTTTGTGAGTTCCCTCTTGCAGGGGGCTAGATCAAGATACTCCGGGGTGCAAAAGTTGCTTTTCGGCCTCCTCATGGCCTTGAGAAAGCTGCGCCATTACTTCCAGGCACATGAGATAACAGTGGTCACTCGCTTTCCGCTGAAGAGGATATTGCACAATCCAGAAGCAACAGGCAGGATCGTTGAGTGGGCACTGGAGCTGTCAAGCTTTGGACTCAAGTTTGAAAGTACCTCAACCATACAGAGCCGAGCTTTGGCAGAATTCATAGCCGAGTGGACCCCAACGCCCGACGAAGAAGTCCAAGAAACAAGTGTACCCGTACAAGAAGCAACAAGTGAATGGGTAATGTATTTTGATGGTGCCTTCTCGCTGCAAGGCGCCGGTGCTGGCGTGGTACTCATCGCGCCCACCGGGGAGCACCTCAAGTATGTTATCCAGATGCACTTCCCAAGAGAGCAAGCGACAAACAACACTACTGAATATGAAGGTTTGCTCGCCGGCCTCAGGATTGCAGCCGAACTTGGGATAAGGAAGCTGATTGTACGAGGAGATTCTCAGTTGGTGGTCCGACAAGTTAACAAGAGCTACTAGAGCCCTTTGATGGAAGCTTATGTAGATGAAGTGAGGAAGCTTGAAGAGCACTTTGAAGGTCTGCAATTGGAGCACGTCCCAAGAGCTCAGAATGACATCGCAGATGGCCTTTCAAAGTGTGCTTCGATGAATTTACCTGTGGAACCAGGGACCTTCTTGCTCAAGCTAACTCAACCATCCGTTACACCATCAATTGGGCAGTCCAAGAAGAGAAAGTTGGTCTCCGGCGACTACTTACCGGCGGATCTTCCTGAAACCGCCGCCAAGGTCCCCAAGATCAACGATCAGAACGCTGAGGGACAGTCTGCTCCTGTAGGTCCGAGGATCTGTGCAGTTGAAGCAAGTGTTCCCGACAAGCCTCGCCCCGGCGGGCTTGCCGGGGGACCATCAGCTCCGGCGGAACCAGAGGTTCTTGCCGTAAAAGCTGAGGTCCCCGCAGCGGCCCTCATGCCTTTAGTCCTTGCCGTTGAGCCTCGGGCTCCGGCATGGGCACAGCAGATCGTCCATTTTCTGCAAACTGGAGAACTTCCCGACGACCCAGAAGAAATAGAGAAGATAACCAGGCAGTCAAGTATGTACCAGTTCGTGGATAACGAGCTGTACAAAAGAAGGCTCAATGGTGTCAGGTTGAAGTGCATCTCCAGGGAAGATGGACAGAAGCTGTTGGCAGAAATACACGGAGGCATATGCGGCCACCACATTGGCGCAAGGGCGCTTGCCGGAAAAGCTTTCCGGCAAGGGTTCTTCTGGCAAGAAGCCCTCCAAGATGCAACTGCACTAGTAACCAAGTGTGAAGCGTGCCAGTTCCATGCAAAGCAGATTCATCAGCCAGCTCAAGCTCTCCAAACAATTCCTTTGTCCTGGCCCTTCTCGGTCTGGGGACTCGATATCCTCGGCCCCTTCCCCCGAGCCGTCGGGGGCTTTGAGTACTTGTACGTTGCAATCGACAAGTTCACAAAGTGGCCAGAAGTGGAACCAGTGAGAAAGGTGACAGCACAGTCAGCGGTCAGGTTCTTCAGGTCGATTGTTTGCCGTTTCGGAATCCCTAACAGGATCATCACCGACAATGGTACACAATTTACTAGTCGCACCTTCATGCAATACGTCCAAGACCTTGGCACCAAGGTCTGTTTCGCTTCTGTTGCTCACCCGAGGAGCAACGGTCAAGCGGAGAGGGCCAATGCTGAAGTGCTGCGCGGACTCAAGACAAGGACCTTTGACAGGCTGCACAAGTGCGGAAGAAACTGGATAGAGGAGCTACCGGCGGCTCTTTGGTCGATCAGAACGACACCAAGTCGAGCCACCGGACAGACACCCTTTGCTCTAGTCTATGGAGCAGAGGCAGTTCTCCCCACGGAACTCGTATACGGATCTCCTCGAGTGCTCGCTTATGATGAGCTCGAGCAAGAGCAACTGCGGCAAGATGATGCATTGCTCCTCGAGGAGGGACGTCTCCAGGCTGCTGTACGAGCTGCTCGATACCAGCAGGCCTTGCGCCGCTATCATAGCCGCAAGGTCAAGGCCAGGAGTCTCGAGGAAGGCGACCTTGTTCTTCGGCGTGTTCAGTCCGCCAAGAATTCCAACAAGTTGACGCCGAAGTGGGAAGGCCCTTATCGGGTGAGACAAGTCACGAGGCCCGGCGCAGTCCGCCTTGAGACCGAAGAAGGCTTACCGGTGAGCAACTCCTGGAACATAGAGCATCTTCGCAAGTTTCACCCATAAGGCGCGGTTGCCGTGATCCGCTCCGGCAACCACCTTTTGTACAAGCTTTGCCGCTGTTGCATGTAACCCTTTGTACAAAGCCGGGCGCAGACCCCGTGCATCAGTAAAGTTTTTGTGTTTTGCGCTATTTGCCTCTTACATGCTTTTCTCTGTTATTTGCATGTGTTATTTGGCATCTTGTGCAACATGCATATCCGGTAAGCATTAGCACGCCAAAAGGCCATATACTTGTTTCCCTCTTCTCTTTCCTTGCTTCTTAAACAGAAGGAACGTTCCTCGCGCACAAGTTTGCCGGGGGGGAAGGAGATGGAAGGGGAACCAAGTGCTGTTCAAGAAAGAGAAGCCTTACCGAGAAGCAAGCAATATATGAAAGCTAAGTTATTAGAATTTGAGCAGTTCGAATTTTTAAATTTTAGCTGTCTTCCTTGAACAATCACACTTTGTATGGAAAACCTGTGCGCGGAGGAACCTACCTGTAGCTAGCCGCACCCTTATCTTGTTTTCGAGTACGCTCAACGACTCAAGTGAGCTGCGACAAGTGTCGCGCCCTTGGTTCGTTTTCGAGTTCACTCAACAAGCTAAGTGCGTCGCGACTAGCCGCGGCAATGTTGCTTGCCGGTGAGACCTTGGCCAGCAGGCTGCTCAGAGTCCAGCACTCAGCGCTCGCGGCAAAGGACCCTTGCCGGCAAGCTCCCTGGAAGCGTAGGGTGAAAAACATACAAAGTAGATGACCAAGACAAGGAAGATAACGTTGCACTGATTGATTAAAATAAGATAAATATCTTACAAAGGATAACTTGTCGCAATGATTAATGAGTTCATAACACCCTATGCAGCAACAAAAGAGATAAAGAAAAAGGAGGCCTAATCCACGCGGTCGCCCTCGATCCTGGAAATCTTGTTCACTTTGGCGATGATATGGGCGACCTGCTCCTTCAGCGCCTCCGTGTTCGCGTCGGCCGGCAAGCTGCGGAGAATGTTGGTGAGGTTTATGCCGGGATTGCAGTATACAATCTTCGTCAGGACGCGCTCCAAGGTTCCCGCGCAGAGCTGGCGCGACTCCTCGGCCAGTTGCGCGGGGAGCTTCTTCCGAAGATCTGCAAGAGCCGGCGCGATCCCTTTGAAGAAGAGGCTGAGCTTGGCGCTGTGAGGAAGGTTTGGATCCGGAGAGTAGATGAGATGCTCAACCTTCAGCGCCAGCAGCTCTTGATCGATGTTGGATGCAGAAGACACCCGGTCGTCGGTCCACACCTCGACGGTCCGGCGGAAGTTCTCGGCCGCTGTGTTGGCGCTCTCCACCAAGCCTCGCTCCCTGCGGAGCTCCTCCTTCAGCTTGGTTTCCCGGTCCCGGACGGCGTCGAGCGAGTCCTTCAACGTGGAAACCTTCAGCTCCAGATCCTCAATGGAGTCCTTGGCGGCCTTCAGCTCGTCGCCCTGCTTGGAGAGGCGCACCTGGAGTTCGGAGTTGGTGTGGGCGTCCTTCTCGCGCTCCGTGTTGAGCGCGGTGACCCTCTCCACGCTCGCCTTCAACGACTCCTCCAGTTGCGCAACCTTGGCCGCGAGCTCCTCCTTGGCGGTCTCCGCGGTAGCCGCGGCGGCTTTCGCCTCCTTCAGCTCTCCGCCAAGGACCTGCTCCCGAGCGGCAAGGTCTTCCTCGTGGGAGTCGAGGTTGACCTTCCGCTGGGCGAGCTCTCCTTCTCGCCGGGACAGCTCCACCCCGGCAAGTCGCTGCTGCTCTTCGGCTTCGGCCTTCTCCAGCAGCCATTCTTGGTACTCCCCGGCGAGCCTCTCGCGCTCCTCCGCCACGTCGCAGAGGGCAGCCTGGTTGGCGGCGCGGAGCTCCGCCGCGCGCTTCTCCATCTCAACGGCGGCCTTGGCGGCAAGGGCCTCCCGGGAAGCAAGCTTCGCCTGCCTGGCCCGGTAAAGGGCCAGGAGCTAATGAAGCAGCTTCTCCTCCTCGGGCCCTTCGCTTCCGCCGGGCGCCTCGACGATCTTCAGACCCGCGGAGGCGAGGACCTCTCCATCAAAGGCCTCGCCCTCCGCGGGGGCTCGCGAAGAAGAACCCCACGGCACCTGGATGTAAACGCCATTGGGGGCCTCAAGGTAATAGGCTGATGGCTCCTTCTCGGTGGAGGGGTCGGCGGCCGGCGCAGCGCTCGGCGCTCCTGCCGCCTCCGGGCCGGCAGTATGGTCGCCGTCCCCCTCCCCGGCCGCCGCCTCTGCGGCCGGAGCGGTCTCCTCCGCAGCCGGCTCGGCGGCTCCCGCCGTGTCCTCAGCGACAGGGGCGTCGCCGCCGCCGCCCTGCGCTCCCTCCTCCTCGATGACGATGACTTCCGTCTCCATCTGCTCGGGGGGAGGAGGATCTAGAAGAAGAAGAAAAAGTAAAAGAAGTTCAAGCAAATATCCAAAAAGAGACGAATCCAAGAAGACAAAGTGACGGAACTTACCTTGACGGACGTCATCAGCGGCGGGCTCGCTCGCCGGGGAGCTCTGCCTTGGCGGAGTGGCCGCCCTCGCTGGGCTGCTCGCCCTTGGCGGGGTACTCGCCCTTGGCGGAGTACCCGCCCTTGGCGGAGTGCTCTCCCTTGCCGGAGAGTTCGGCCTTGGCGGGGACGGCGGGGCCTGCGGCTCCTCGGGAGCGACCTCCGGATGCTCCTGCGTTTGTGGCTCCGCCTCTGCACAAGACAATCAAGACAAGACAAAAACATCAAGATATCAGCACAAGACAGAATTCTCAAGCGCACCCGACAAGTGGAAGTATAGATCCCAGACTTACGCTGGGGGCTGCTCCTCGGAGCAGCGCTAGGGTCCGGCAGGCTCGCCTCCGCCGCGTCTCCAATCGCCGCGACGGGCGAGTCGTCCGCGACCTCGACCACGGGCACCTTGGCCTTCTCCGCCACTCGCTGGGCCAAGGTCCTGAGATCAAAGCAAAAACAAGATTAGCATCAACAAGAATCAAGACGAAGTTAAAGAAGACGCAAAACCTCAAATTCTTACTCCTGTTCCTCCTCTTCGTCGTCGTTGCTCAAGGCGGAGAAGTCAAACGCCACTTGAGGCGCGTCCGCGCGAGGAGCGGGAGGCGAAGACTCCCTCGGGCGCTTGGCGGTCCCCGGGGCTGGGGGCTGCGAGGACCCGGCTCCTGTGGACGCCGAGGCCCGGGGAGCAGGTGGAGCAGCCGCTCCGCTCTGCGAAGGCCTTCCTCCGCTTGGCGCTGTCGTGCGGGGCGCCTCCGCCGTGGCCTGCGTGCGGGTCGCCTCCGCCGTGGCCTGTGTGCGGGTCGCCCCCGCCGTGGTTGGTGCGCCGGGCGCCCCTGTCGCAGCTTGGCTCCCCCGGGTAGCTCGCGCCGCCCGGCGAGCTGGTTGTTGCCGGGGCGCCTGCGCCCTCGTCCCTGTCGCCGTCTTGCGGAGACGCTTCAGCGGAGAGCGCCTAGGGCTTGCCCGAGGCGGGGAGGTCTCCGATGACGAGGAGAGGTCGTCGGCATAGAGCCCCAGGGATCCGTCGGAGTCTTCGTCGGCCCCGGCGTCCTCCTCCTCCTCCTCCTCCTCGGCAGGCTTGCTGGGCCCAGCGCCCTCCACTGTGGCCGCTCTCCCTCCGGCACCTCCGCTCCCTCCGGCGCCTCAGCTCCCTGCGGCACCTCTGTTCCCTCCGGCGGCGCTGCCTCTCGCCGCGGCCTCGGTCAGGATTCCGGGGATCCCGGAGTGCCTCAAGGATGGGACCCCAGCGAGCTCGTCGGGAGGAAGCTTCAGCAGTCTGCGGATCTCCGCCTCCTCTGCTTGGTAGGACGCTTCCGCAGCCTCTGCCTCCTCGGGCGAGAAGCCGAATTCTCCTGCCGCTGCGGCTGCAGCGGCCTCTTCAACCCGAGAAGCTATGTACGCTATCTCCTGGTCGGTGGTGTCCCGTGTCAGCTCCCTGATCTCGTCCTTGTTCTTCGCCACCTCCACCAGGTTGTCGAAGAAGTTCAAGATGACGTCTGGCTTGGGCGGAATCCACGTGCGGTCGATACCGTGCGAGTCACACGCGGGCATCATGGCGCAAAGGGCATCCCGGGCCGTGCTGTTGCAGAGGGGCACCACTCCCCGGGGAGCTCTGAACCACTCCGGGTGGGCCGGGTCATGCTTAAATAGTTCCCGGACCATCCCCTTCAGCTCCAGTGATGTGAAGTTGAAGTTGAGCCCGGGGCGCAGCCTCATTATGTCCGCCGCGTTGCCGTAATCCCAGGCTGGCCTCTTCCTATCTTGAAGGGGGGCGATGCGGCGGCGGAGGAAATCTGTGCCTACTTCTCCGACAGACAACCTTGCTACCCGAAGACGAAGAAATCTGATGAGGGCGACGTCGAGCTTGCCGTCGTCCGAATCCAACTCACTCCAGTCCCTGCCACGCACAATGGCTGTTGTGCGCGGCGCGGTGAAAGGTTGCGGCTCGTCCTCGACTATCCAACACCAGTCTGCACGCCACTCCTCCCACTTGCCGCGGAGCTCCCCCGGCAAGTAGGACTCCTTCTTATTCAAGCGGAAGACCCAAGAAATCCCCCCGGAGAGGGGAGCTCCGGCTTCTACTCTAGGGGTGAAGAAGTGCCTAAACAGCGCTACGTTTGGGTATATCCCAATATAGTTTTCGCACATATGTGCGAAAACCGCCATCGTGAGGATGGCGTTGGGGGTGAAGTCTAGAAGATGGAGGCCGTAGGTGTGCATTATATAACAGAAAAGTCGGAAAAAGGGGGACAGAGGCCGCAGTGGAAGAAAGCTGCGAAGAAGAAGTACCCGCCGGGGTAGTTGTCCTTGGCGGCGGCCGGATAGGCTCGGGTGCGGGGATGCGCCTTGGTCTTCTTGGCCCAGAACAAGTAATACTTGTTCCAGAGCTCCCGCGCGCCGAGCCTTGGCGCGAAGATGACGTTCCGCTTCCGCAACAAGGTGAGCCTCGCCGCTTGCTCCGATTTCTCCTTCTTGGTCTTCTCCGCCTTCGCCTTCTCGGTCTTCGGGGCCATGGCGGAGGCGGCGAGGGAAGGGGGACGAAGAGTCGGGCGGCGCCGCAGATGCGGAAGACGGCGGAGGAGGTGTGGAGGCGGAGCGCAAAGGGGATCTCTGGAGATGGAAGAAGAAGCAATGAAGGCGTAGGAGGGGAACCGCTCCTGCTTCCCCTGCTTTTATGGGGAAGTGGGGGACGTTTCGCTCTTTCCATTAAAAGAACGTGGCCACGTCCCATCCCACGACGCCGCAATCGACGCGTGCCGTTACGGGGGGACGCGGCGGATGCGAAAGTGGATTCGGCGTGCCGTGGGCCGCGCGTGCCCGTGCACTGTTTTGGGCCTGGCCCAACAGCGCTCGGCACCGTGTGTGGCCCAGGCCCGGGGGCTCCTGTCGGTGTACTAAGGTAGGGGTACCTCAGTACCCCAACTTGTGCACGGGCGGTAGCAGCTTCCCGCGGCAGGGCCTACCACGCGCTCGCCGGAGACCTTCCTACTCCATATAAAACCATTCAAAAACAAAGTATACAAGACAGAAGATCGAGACCCCGGCAAGTGGGGCTTGCCGGGAAGGCCGTTCCAGGCTCAAGATTACCTCACTCAAGGCCCTGGCAAGAGGAGCTTGCCAGGAAGACTAGAAGATTACATTACAGAAGACATGCCTCAGCGCAACGTGCGCCCCGGCAGGACCCGGGGAGCGGCAAGCTTCAGAGCCCGACAAGCTCCCGGGCCCGGCAAGGTCAAGACCCCGGCGAAGTGCTTGCCGGGGAGAGTTACGCTGTGTGCCCGCGCTCCAGCTCATCGGTCCACGCGTCACCCTGGGGCCTCTCCTGGGACGCGTGGCGGATGGCTGTGCAGCCTGGGGGACACGGTGGCACTCCACGGTGGTAAAGCCATCGCCGTGGCAATCGGAGACGCAAGGGCGGGCGCTTTAGGGGTCGACGGCGACGGGCATTAAATGCTCTTGTCCCCCACTGTCAAAGTAGGTAGCGACCACTGTTCATACACTGTAGTTCCACTATTCCCGCACTGTTACAACTACCACCTCTTTTACATTTTTACCCTTTCTCTTACGTTGACACCTGTTGGTGACCCCTTGCACTATAAAAGGAGGCCCATGCACAACGTAGAGGGGGTTCGGAACCTAGATCGCTCATACGCTCGGTGTAGCTAGTTCTTCAAGCTCCCGAGCTCTCCAACTCAATACAAACTAAGCAGGAGTAGGGTTTTACGCGTACATCGCGGCCCGAACCTGGGTAAACTGCCTGCGTGATCTCCTCGATCTGCTCTTCGTGCTCCCTCCGCCCTCTTACCGCACGAACAAAGGGGCTCTGGCCCCATAGGTGCTCGTGGCGGACAGTTTCCCCCGACAGTGATCGATCCAGAAATCGTACCAAGGCTAAGGAGTGATGTGGCGCAATGTCTTGTCAGTTTCGAGCTTGTGTTCCCACCATCCTTCTTCAATATCATGACACACGTCCTAGTTCATCTAGTCGACGAGATTGTCATTCTGGGGCCCGTATTTCTACACAATATGTTCCCCTTTGAGAGGTTCATGGGAGTCCTAAAGAAATATGTCCGTAACCGCGCCAGGCCGGAAGGAAGCATCTCCATGGGCCATCAAACAGAGGATGTCATCAGGTTTGTGTTGACTTCATTCCTGGCCTTAATAAGATAGGTCTCCCTAAATCGCGGTACGAGGGGAGACTGACTGGAAAAGGCACGCTTGGAAGGGACTCAATAATATGCAGGGACAGATATTCTTGGTCTCAAGCACACTACACAGTTCTACAGAACTCTACATTGGTGACCCCATATGTCGATGAACACAAGAACAGTCTGCGCTCCAAACACCCGGAGCAGTGCGACGACTGGATTACACGTGAACACATCAGGACTTTCAGCAGTTGGTTGGAAACACGTCTCAGAGGTGACAACACTGTTTGTGATGAGTTGTACTTGTTGTCCAGGGGACCATCTTCGACTGTATTGATTTACAAAGGATACGAGATAAATGGGAATACATTTTACACGATTGTCCAAGATCAAAAGAGCACCAACCAAAACAGCGGTGTCCGCTTTGATGCAACAACCGAGAGGGGAAAGGACACATATTATGGTTACATAGTGGACATATGGGAACTTGACTACGGGCATGATTTTAAGGTCCCTTTGTTTAAGTGCAAATGGGTCAATCTGTCTGGAGGCGGTGTACAGATAGACCCACAGTACGGAATGACAACAGTGGATCTGAAAAATCTTCGATACACTAACGAACCGTTCGTCCTAGCCAATGATGTGGCACAGGTTATCTATGTGAAGGACATGTCTACCAGACCGAGAAAAAGAAAAGATAAGGAAGCGAATACATCATACGATGAGCCAAAGCGCCACATAGTTCTTTCAGGAAAAAGGGACATCCTGGGAGTGGAGGGCAAGACAGACATGTCTGAAGATTATGAAAAGTTACATGAAATTCCTCCCTTCAAAGTCAAGGCTGACCCAAGCATCCTGATAAACGATGAAGATTATCCATGGTTACGGCGCAATAAGCAAATGACACAAGCGAAGAAAAAGTGAAGAGTTTTTTCCGCAACTATTATGATGATACCATGCCAACTTTGTAACAAACGAGTATGATACCATTGTCCGTTTGTACTATTCAAATTTCAATACTACTTGCACTAACAAAGAAATTTTGTAATTGGTTTTACCAGAAAGAATTAAAAAAATAAAGCAAATAACAAAAGAAAATAAATAATGCAGAAAACAAAACAAAAAAACTTGAAAAAAAATAGCAACAATAAGTATTTTGTTGTAAGTATAAACAAAATAAAATAAATAAAGCAACAAAGAAAATAAATAAAGGAAGTAAAATAAATAAAGCAACTCTAAATACAGCAAAAAACAACTTAGAAATAAACAAAGAAAATAAAATAAATAAAGCAACTCTAAATACAGCAAAAAACAACTTAGAAATAAATAAAGCAAAACAGGAAAAAAAATTGGGCGCTGCCCAGTGAGCCTGCAAGGCCTATAGCATAGGATCCACCTGTACTATAAGGCCCAGCAAGCTCACAGGGCAGCGCGCAGAGTTAGGCCCAGAAGCCAGCATTTGAGAGGAGCTCGAGAGGGTGGGAGCAGCAGCCCTTATAAACCACTCTCGAGCTCCCTCAGCTAGCGAGGTGGGACTAAACATCCCACCGCACCCGCGCCAGCATAGGGCCTTTGGTCCCGGTTGGTGGCTGAAACCGGGACTAAAGGGTGGCATTAGTCCCGGTTGGTGGATGAAACCGGGACTAATACCCCCCTTTAGTCCCGGTTGCTGCCACCAACCGGGACTAAAGGCCCCTCCTTCCCGCCCTTTGGGCTGCTGAAAAGGGACCTTTAGTCCCGGTTGGTGGCAGCAACCGGGACTAAAGGGGTGT
>LR738710.1:880078555-880093107 GCA_902687465.1 Secale cereale
GGGGGTCTAGGGTTGTGGATCGCCGAGAAGTCGGGGGGGTCGAGAGGTTGCCTACCTGTGTCAGAGTATTGAAGAATTCCATGACTTCATCATTTGCCAGAAGTAACCGGGGCATGTTGGTACGAAGTTATGCAAAGATGTTCTGGAACGGAGTTCCTGATAGGATAATCCGTCTTTTGTTATGGATTATCTTATCGGGGACTCCGTTCCAAAACAACTTTGGAGAGCTTCGTACCATCATGCTACTGTTACTTTCGCCTAATGATGAAGTATTGGTTTGTTGAATCCTTTGACACTAGACAAAATGTGACATGAGGGGGTCTAGGGTTTGTGGATCGCCGAGCAGTCGAGGGTCGAAGATAGTTCTACGTTTGCCCTTAATATATCCATCTGTCATGTTTGAATAATAATTGGCATGTTGTAAATATTTGTAGAAACAATGGACGACAACACCCGAGACGTAGCAGAAGAAGCGATGTTGATGGACATAATCGCAGACGGACAAAATGCCGTCTTGTCGTTTCTCAACGACACCGATGAGCAGGTCGAAAAAGAGCTGCAGCTGGAAGATCTAGGCTATGATATTGATGGATCCGGTGACCCAATGCACATGGAAGACCGTGAGGACGGCTCCGGTGACCCAATGCCGGTGCAAGAAGGAGACCGTGATGCTGGCTCCGGTGACCGAACCGAGTCCGGCCAGGAGGTATATATGTTAGTTAAGCATGTGCTGACTAGTTAATTGATTCGTTCATTAACACTCGTCTTTGTTCCTTTTTCTAGCCCTCCGGATCGAGCAAATCTTCGGTAAAGAGACGAGGAGCGAAGAAAAAGTTGAGGCCGGATGAAAAGTTTGAGATCTCAGAAATCTCGCGCTCCGGCGAGCCGATTGCACCCATCCGGACAAAGAACGCATTTGTTAATCAGTGCGGGGTTCTGGTTAGGGACAAGATCCCGATCAGCATCCATCAATGGTTAAAGTCGGCTGCAAACGACGCTCAGGTGACTTATGTCACTGATATGCAGAAAGAAGATCTTTGGACTGAGCCGAAGTCAAATTTCGTCCTACCGCGAGAGGATAATCCGGCGAACCCAGTGAAAGAGGAGTTAATCAAGTCTGCTGCACTTTCGAAGATGACAGACCAATTCAGGGCATGGAAGAAAAAACTGAATACGTTTGTCAAAGATAAAAAGACTCCAGAATTCGTGGGCATATATCAGAAGATCAAAGATGACTGGCCCGCATTTGTGGCCCATAAGAAGTCGGAAAAGAGTCAGAAGATGTCGGAGACAAACCGGATAAATGCTGCGAAGAAGAAGCATCACCATCGCACGGGGTCAGGTGGCTACCTCAGAGCCCGGCCTAAGTGGGCCAAGGCTGAGAATGATCTGCTTCAGAAAGGGATCGAACCAGAGACAATGCACTGGCCAGACCGTTGCCGGACTTGGTTCTTCGGGGCTGGCGGAACCTTGGACCCTGTAACAGGGTGGTGCATTTCGACGGACAAGCAATTGGAAACACCACTCAGGAAGATGCGGCAGTATATCAAAGCAGCGCATGAAGGGACGTTCTTCCCCGACAGAGAGAACGACGAGCTGACAATGGCCCTCGGGAATCCTGAGCACCCTGGACGGACACGAGGCACACCAGGCTCCCTTCTGTGGCGTGCTGGGTTTCCGGACGCAGGAGGCTACAAATGCCACGACAGGAGGAAGAAAATGGAGCTGACCGAAATCCAGGCGCTGCGGGCCAGAATACAAGCGATAGAGGAACGGGAAGCAAATCGGGAGAAAAGAATTGCCGAAGCTTCCCCCGAAGCTACCCCGCCATCTCAGCGGAGAAGCAGCGTGGCTTCCACCGAGCTGCTTCAGCCAGAGCATGTCTTGACGGCTACTGCCAGGAATCCCGTGGATACTATCACGCAGGCACAAAATTGCCACCTTATGGCGCAGTGGATGAATCTGAAGGTCAAGGCGGCTACTGGCTCTGTTTATCCTTCTGGACCCGACGACACTTTTCACTGCCGGCCGATTCCAGAAGGATATGCTAGGGTGATGGTCGACGAAATAACAGAGGGATTTGAGGAGCTCCAGCTTGACCACCCTACCGGTGAAGGGGAGACTCGGCTGGGTTCTTCACTGAAGACTCCATGCCTATGGCGGAAGGACCTAATCAACATTCTCAACTGGACGCCTCCGCCTCCTCCTCCTCCTCCGGCGAGTCAGGGCACTCCGCCTCCTCCACCGCCTCCTGCTCCGGGAGTGACCATCAGGGCACTCCGGCTCCTTCTCCGACGCGTGGCGGCACTCCGCCTCCTTCGCCGTCGGCGCGTGGCGGCACTCCGCCTCCTTCGCCGCCGGCGCGCCCGAGCAGCCAGCCTGCTCCTCCTTCTCCGCGTAGTCAGCAAGGGCGGAAGAGACCTGCCGCCGCTCTGGCTGCTCCTACTCCGGTGCGTAAGCAAGGAAAAAAGACAGCCGCTTCGTCTGGTCCGGCGACGTCTACCAGTACAGCCAGAGGCGGGAGGCGATGCAGATTCGGTCCTTCTCTCACGCCTCTAGAGAAGTTGTCGTATGAGAGGTTCGACGAGGAAAACACAAAGATCGCTCAAGGCGAAGTGAAGGACTTTTTTGAAGGGTTGAAAGCATAGAGACATCCACCTCCGGAGGAGAAGATAGATGCGGTGAAAGCAAAGCGCAGTCTTGCTGCCCTGAAGCAACCAGCGCAAATTAAGCCGCAGGACAACTATGACCGCATGATCCAAAAGTCATATCAAGCAGCGAAGCGGTCGGGAAGTACTAAAAGTGATCAGAGGTTAGCAGAAGGGCGAGCTGGGAAACAAATTGCCTAGCTCGGCGAACAAGCGGACCAATCGAGCCCCCCGCTCAAGGTGTCTATCGACATGGTCGCTAATGATCCGAGGATGGTGCCCGGTTATACCAATCTTGCAGATTACGCGTCCGACGATGTACACTATGATTTCTTGGAAGTGCAGATAGAAAGATACGAGTACAAAAAGCCTCTCGTCAAAAATGAAAGATCTCTATCAACGAATATGCGAAGATTGCATGATTGGTACTTGAAAATCTGCAGAGAGTCTGGGGGGAGGGATAACTTGTATTTGAGAGTTAAACCGGAGCATGACCTCGTTGTAATTGACCTGTTGCCTGTTCTATTTGAGGAGTTCTATCAGTTTTTCAATCAATTGGCCCTCGATAAAACAACGGTCACCTGCTACTGTCTGTAAGTAGTACTACTTCTGTCATTAAGTCTCTCTATATAGCTGATCTTCATTGCATGTATTTATAATTATCCTCACTATATTATGCAGATTGAAGATCGTCGAATTGAAGAAAAGACAAGTAGGTGATATTGGGTTTATTAACACATACCTCATAGATGCAACCGAGGTTAAATTGCGTCCCGAAGATACCGAGACCAAGTTGCTACGATCGTTGGTGGAAAATGAAAACAAAGATATAATACTCTTTCCTTACAACTTCAAGTGAGTGTTACTGTCTTGTGCATATTTCGTTTCCCTTATATATCAGTCAAGGTTATAGTGATGTAATTGATGAGTTCATGCATTCGTGCGCAGCTTCCACTATATTCTCTTAGAGATTAAGCTTGAGAAGGGAGTAGTAACTGTCTTGGACTCTAAACGTAAAGATCCCGAGGAGTATGCGGACATGACTCAAATGCTCGTCAGGTAAGTTAAATCGATCAATATTATCCACCATGCATATCAACTTCATTTCTGATATCAACTAATTGTTTTCTTTGTCTGGCAGGGTTTGGAGAAAATTCACCAAAAAAGCTCCGGGACTGCCGAAGAAGCTAGAATTTAGATACCCGAAAGTAAGTACTATATAGTAGCATGTTCCACGCGCGCATCTCCTATATCTTGATTCAAGCGCTAGTTTCATCAATACCAATTTGGCATTCTTCCTTATCAGTTTGATTGACCTCTGTTTCTTGTAAAGTGGTTGTGGCAGGAACCCGGGAATGATTACTGTGGATACTACATTTGCGAGTCCATCCGCCACACGACCTGTGAGCGGGGCTACACTGAAGCACAATTTGAAGTGCGTAAGCAATCAATAATATTCACAAATTTATAGCATCATTTCATGTATTGCCCCCCTACTTCAAATTAGATGTTTCGGATGCGGGATGAACTCCTAACACCAGATCGTCTACGAGCAATTCAAGAGGAATTGGCGGCATTCTTCATTGAACACGTGATCGCTGAAGACGGAGAATACTATGTGGACCATGCATCCATATGATAGGAGATTATTTTTGTAAGAGATAATTATTGTATATATGTACCCGGTAGTGTCGGATAGATATATGAGAACTTGTTGTTCGACCAATCTCTCGGAGAAGGAGAGGTGGTCGATATTACTTCTCTCTGTATCCATATATATATATATATATATATATATATATATATATATATATATATATATATATATATATATATATATATATATATATATATATATATATATATATATATGTTGATTATACGATCTTCTGTTTCCTTCGTTTGCTTTACTAGCTAGCTAGCTAGCTACCGTGTCTAGTCATCTCTATACGTATGTGTAGTACGTAGCGTCGACCAAGCACGGACATAAGAGAGGACACTTCTCTCTATTAATTAGCTAGCTAACACAATATGAAACACCTAAATTAACCACCCAAAACCTCCAACCCCCCCTCCCCTTTAAAAAAAACAAAAACCACAGCCACAGAAAAGCTGACGCGTGGATGCCTTTTGGTCCCGGTTGGTATCAACAACCGGGACTAAAGCCCATCCTGCCTGGGCTCGGCGCACAGGCCACGTGGACACCCATCTGCCCCGGTTCTGGATTGAACCGGGACTAAAGGGTCAGAGCATTAGTACCGACCTTCTTGTCCCGGTTCAGGAACCGGGGCTAAAGGCCCAAACGAACCGGGTCTGATGACCCTTTATCTATCAGTGAGTGCCGTCCTCCTTGGCGGACACCTTCTTGGTTGCTGGCTGAGCTGCCATAGTCTTCTTACACTTGCCGGTGGAGCTCGATGGTGCGTCCTCGACGGCAGCGCAGCACTCCGAAGAGGTGCGTTTGTCGGAGTGGGCCCCAGAGCTCTTGCCGGACTTGGTCTTCTTCTTCCCCCCGGGAGCTTCAGCGACAAGTGTCTTGCTATCTATTGCGGCTGTTGCGTCCCGGTAAATCTTGTCGGCACAGATAAGGGCATCCTTCTTGTCGCCAGGGACAGAGATGACGCTTATCGGGCCTGGCATCTTGAGCATGTTGTAGGCGTAGAGAGAGGCTGCCATGAACTTGGCGAGCACTGGACGGCCAAGTATTCCATTGTAAGGCAATGGAATATCAGCAACGTCGAAAGTGATCCTCTCAGTCCTGAAGTTTAGCTCGCCGCTGAACGTTACTGGCAGCGTGATCTTCCCCTTCGGCTTGCTCCTTCCCGGGTTGACCCCTTGGAATGTGTCGGTTTCTTCGAGCTCGCTGTCGGGGATCTGGAGTTTCCGGACCATAGCGGAGGAGATCAAGTTCAAGATGGCCCCGCCGTCAACTAACATCTTGGTGACCTTGAGGTTGCGGATGGTTGGTGAAACCAACATCGGCAAGCACCCGACCGCAGTTGTGCGATCAGGGTGGTCCTCAATATCGAAGATGATAGGCATGCTGGACCACTTCAGAAGTTTGCGCAACTCGACGGGTGGTTCTGCCGCATTGACTTCACGCACCCATTGCTTGAGTTGGCGGTGTGAAGTATGCAGAGAAGCACCGCCGTCAATGCACAAAACCTCTGTAGCTTTTTGAAACTCCTGCTCGCTGTTCTCTCCATTATCCATGTCTTCGTCTTCGTCGTCGCCTTCTTCCTTGTCACGGCCGCGGGGAGGTCTGTCTCCTTGCCGCTGCTTGGCCTTGCCGCGGCGTCCTCCTCGGCCGTTGAATGGCCGCTTCTTGCCAGACCCTCCATCACCTCCCTGGGCCTTCTCCTTGTCGT
The DNA here is from genome assembly GCA_902687465.1 of Secale cereale. Classification (NCBI taxonomy): domain Eukaryota; kingdom Viridiplantae; phylum Streptophyta; class Magnoliopsida; order Poales; family Poaceae; genus Secale; species Secale cereale. The sequence continues at coordinate 880,084,572 of LR738710.1, forward strand.
GTCGCTCGTACTCAGCCTTTTCCTGCTCGACGAGGTACTCGACCTTCTTGCAGTTCTGGAGGTCGTGGCCCTTGGTGCGGTGGATCTTGCAGTATTGCTTGTCGGAGCCGTCCTGCTTGTCGTCGGCTGCCACAGTTTGGCAGTTGGTGCACGCGGCAGTCTCCTTGCCGGAGCTACCAGCCTGGGCTTTCTGGGCGACAGCCTCCTTGCCGGACTGCTCAACAACTAGCACTTCCTTGTTCTTCTTCTTCCTGTTGCCCCGCCGCCGGCTTTACTTTGCCGGGGCAGCATCCTCGCTGTTGGATCCCCCTGCTCCTGTATCTTCTCCGGGGAGTTTCCTCCCCTCCTCAGCGCGTGCGCACTTGTCGGCCAGGGCGTACAGCTCGCTGACGTCCCTGATCTTGCACATCGCCATATCCTCCCTCATCCGGCGGTTACGCACGTTCTGATGGAACGCGCTAATAACCGCGATAGGGTGGACGTCCGGGATGTTGTGCTGGACACGGCTGAACCTCTGGATATACTTACGCAGGGGCTCTCCTTCCTTCTGGGCGAGTATGTGAAGGTCACTCTCCTGGCCATGGGGCTTGTGGCCACCTATGAAGGCGCCGACAAACTGGTGGCACAGGTCAGCCCAAGAAGAAATGGAGTTCTCCGGCAAGTGCATGAGCCAAGATCTGACGTTTGGCTTGAGCACCAGCAGGAAGTAATTGGCGAGTATCTTCTCGTCTCGTCCCCCGGCAGCGTGCACCGCGATGGTGTAGATGCTGAGGAACTCCGACGGATGTGTCTTGCCGTCGTACTTCTCCGATACGTCGAGCTTGAAGTTCTTCATGCTGGGCCACTGGACTTGCCGCAGCTCACGAGTGAACGCAGGGCAACCTGCCGCGTACGGCAGGTCGCCTGGTCCCCCTAGCGCTTGCATGTAAACTGCGGGCCCAGCGTGCTGGTCAGATTGACGTCGCGCTTCTCTCCGACGCTCGATGCGGGTTAGAGCGTCCTCTTGTTGTCGATCATCGAGAACTTGGCGCTGATCGCGGCAAGCTCGCGGATCTGATGACGCAGTGGAGTCGTTGTCAATGTTGATCCGGCGAGCAGGCGATCTTGTCCTCCTTGGCGGGGAGTGCACGGTGGTTGCACCCCCGGCGGTCTTGTCGCCATCGGCCCGCGCCTGGCTGACTTGCCGCGGCCGCGACGCGCTCGGCTGCTGCGGGGTTTCGTCGTTGGCGAAGGCGATGAGGCTTTGGATGGTGGCCCTCCAGTCGTCGGCCTTGTCTGCCGCTGGAGGGAAGTCGAGGAGCAGTTGAGCTCGTGCTAGAGCTTCTGCTGGAGTGGCGGGTAACGGTGGCGAGCGGTGCGAGGAGCGGGATATGTTCGGACTTCTAACTACGTTAGAAGGAGCAGCATCCCGTCCCATCGACCGTGCCTTGCTCGTGCCGGCGTGTCGATGCGCATGCTGGCCTTGAGCGTCCCGGGATCCGCCAGCTTGACTTTGGCCCAGCAAGCGTATGGTACCTTGAGTACCACGTCGCTGCCGGTCTCGCGCTTCCTGAGATGGGCGCGAGGCGTGTACGGACGCCGAGGCCTTGGAGTGCGCCCGGTCGTCCGTCTTGTCCTTGGACTTGGCGGCACTGTGAGTTTCCTCACCGGCGTCCGTCCTTCCGCCGGCATCTACCCCACCAGCCGTTGGCTCCGGCGGTGGAGGGATCGACACGGATGGGCCTGCTGCCTCCGAAGCCTTCTTCTTCGGGGGCATGTCGATGAAGATGTTGAAGATTCCGCTCGCGTGAACGCCGGATCAGGTTCACACAACCTCGACGCCCCCCTACCAGGCGCGCCAAAGATGTCGGGGAAACTGATCACCCACGAACCTCTATGGGACCGGAGCCCCTTCTCGGTACGGCAGGGGGCGGAGGATGCACAAAGAGCGGATCGAGGCAAACACGCGAGCAGTTTACCCAGGTTCGGGCCGCACGGATGCGTAAAACCCTACTCCTGCTTTAGTTTGTATTGAGTTCTTAGCTCGGGAGCGATGAATGCTATAGTGCGCACTGATCGCTAGCAGGACCGAGCGTGAGAGTGATCGAGGATCGGAACCCCCTCTACGTTGCGCATGGGCCTCCTTTTATAGGTCGAAGGGGTCACCGACAGGTGGCAACGCAGATGGGGTAAAAATGTAAAAAGAGTGGTTGTTCGAACAGTGTTTGTATAGTGCTCTATACCTAACTCTGACGGCAGGGGACAAGGGCATTGAATGCCCGTCGCCGTCGCCCCAAACAGTGCAAAAAGTGGCCGTCAGGGGCGCCACCGTTCACCACGACGGTAGCCTCGTCATCGCAGCTTGCCACCGTGTTCCCCTGGTTGCACAGCCTTCCGCCACGTGCGCCTGGGAGGGTCCCAGGGCGACACGTGGGTGGATGAGCTGGAGCGTGGGTACTGAGCGGAAGCTTGCCGCGGCAAGTGCCTTGCCGCGGTCGCTATCTTGTTGCGCCTGGGAGCTTGTCGCTCACCGGGCCTTGCCGGGACGCGTGGCGCATCGCGGCAAGTTCTCTTGATGTGCCTTTGACTGGCCTTCCCGGCAATCTCCTCTTGCCAAGGTCTTGTACCTTGAGTGGTTTTGTGCCTTGAGTGGCCATCCCGGCAAGCTCCTCTTGCCGGGGTCTTGTCTCTTTGACTTGAATACTTTGTTCTTGAATGGCCCTAAGGGGACCTCGGATGATCTTGGCGGTCGCTTGGCAAGCCTTGCCGTGGGACGCTGCAACTGCCCGTGCACAAGTTCGGGATACTAAGGTACCCCTACTTTAGTACAATGACAATCGCCCATGGATCCTTCCTGCCACTTCCTAAATTTCCCCTAGTTCTTCCTCCCTCCTCATTGATCATTCCATTGACTTTATAATTTTCCGAAGGTACTCTTCTAGTGCATGTTATTATGGTTATCCTTTTTAGCTTGCATAATTTTGTTAAATTCACAACTGTTATTATAATTATGCCTATTGCAATATGAATTGTTCATTTTTTTGTAGAATGTTTGGTATTTAGCATTTATTTAGTAGAACAGATAACATAGCCATGTTACACTGTAGTAACAATTCTTGGATTAGACACATGGATTAGTTTGTAAATGTTATAAAGTTCCACACTAGTATCCAACTGCTGATGTTGAGTGTTATAGTTCTTTATTTCCACATGATAGAAATTTTAGCTTCATTAGCACAATAGCATTTATTTTTGCTACCTATACATGTGTGTGACTTTACTTCATGTATAGAATTCGGGGGAAAATAAAAGAAAATTCTCTTTTAGTGGGTCTGTAATATACCATATACCAAGTATGACAATTAGAATTTACATATTACATGACATGACAATTGAGGTTATTCTAACACACATTCAAAACATATCTCATGTCCTAGCTACTTAGAAGGATCTCTTTCTCTTATGAGCAAAAATACATGCCCCTCTAGAACATGTTTTTGTGTGCCTTCAATCCTACTTTGTCATACAAATGTGTATGCTTGTCATTTTTTCTTTTTGACTCATTTTGCATATAAAAATCTTTTTCACATACAATGCATTTGTGCTTTATATGTATTGTTGTTCAACATGTATTTCCATTAGCCACAACAACTACGGCCTCTTTGTGTGTCTCAAGCTTACATTGTTGAAGTAATGTATTTCGATTTGAGGGGGATACTTATCTGAGACTATTTAACATATACATATTCTTTTACTTTTTCTGAGAGAATCAGAACTTTCGTTGGATAAGATTTGAGGGGGATACTTTTCTGAGACTATTTAACATCAATTACACATTAGCCTATTAAGGTTTAAATGGCTAGTGTTTCTAGGAAAGAGAGGTCCAAGTGGGATATAAAAGAAATTTCTCCTAATGTTGTTGATATGAGTTAAGATCACTCTCCTCCTATGAATACATATGATCACTGCAAAGATGGAGATTTTCTCCCTAGTAAGGATCTCACTTATGGTAATGGAAATCAACTCGGTGAATCTTCATGCCTGAAATCTGATATGTTCATCTACCAAGGCAGTACTTAGTATGAGTAGCAATGTACTAATAGGTTAAATAAAGATATCAGAGAAAGGCATTCTAAAGCGTCATCTGATAGGTCGCATGCTCCTAGAAGGCTGAAGAGGTAAATAATAATGGTCACTTTGGTAAGTTAGCTTTGGAAGAGGCAACTGGTAACCAAGGTATGTGCACAAATGCCGACGGCAGGAGACATGGCGAAAGATGGGGCACAACTGCAATTCTTGGTCATTCTTCTAGGAGGTCGTCTAGTCCAAAGGCATGGATACAGCATACTTGCGGTCCATCTCCTAGAGGTATTTGGCACATGCCACTTAGGTATGGTTATACCACTAGTTAGTTCACTTTTCTTGGTGTTGAAAACATCTAGTTATTAATTCCCTTTTGTGAGGGTAATTTTTTTACAGTGCATGCATTGGTATTTTTATTTTTTTGTTCCATGTAAGTTGTTTGAAAAGTAACTTTTTGAGCTATTCTGGAGTTGAGACATAGCTATTATTGGCATCCAAGATAGACTAAATGAATATGCTGGACACCTAAATCAAGCTAGGGACTACACTTTTTCATTTAGTTTACATGTTGATCATCTCTATTTGTACATAAGAACTATCTCAACTTCTTTGTAGTGGGAATTAGAAGAAATAACAACTGAAGTTTTTTTTGTCTTATTTCTATTCTATTTCCAATGAACATCTATAATTCATCTTGATTTTCAAGACGATTTGTTAGTTTAACAGATCTTCTGAACATTTAGATTAGTTGTAAGTTAAATCGGATGCAATGGTAGTATTTTAAAGGAGATAAGTGATATATTAGAGTTAAATGGTGTGCGTTTTGATAGTCCAAAGGTTGATTAGAGTAATGTGGCTATATGTTAACTTTATGTGATGCCTTGTGAAAAAGTTAAATGCCATCTATGAGAACTTTTAGATTCTAGGGCATCATGCACAAGATTGCAAAATACGACATGCTATATGTAGTGGACTAACTTTTCATTTGAGATGATGATATAAAGTTAGTTATTGGATGAATATCTCCATCGATCTATACAACTCTATGGGATGGTATAATCCAACTTAATGATATCAAGCGGGTCTTTTTGACAATGTAAGTAAGTACCATTATTATTCTTCCGAGTTATATATTGGCGTGGCCCCACCAATGGTCTGTCAATTTTTTCTTGTTCATACGTTTGAGGGCGGACTTTAGTTGTGGACATCGAAAGCCATCAAGTGATGTTTTAATGTACATTTTCAAAATGGCATGCACATATTTTAAAACAAGTGAACAATTTTAAATTTCATGACTTGTCAAAATTTCATAAACCTGTCAACATTTTGTAAGTGTTTTGCGCATTTTTTGAAGTGGTTACCTATTCTTTTTATGTGCCATAATCATTTTTAAAGTTTGCGCGAACAAAGTTTGGCATCTTTTAAACGTGTGAACACTTGTCTTGAATTTTGCAGATTATTTATTAACTGTCACAAACTTTTTGTTGAATGGTTCAAATAATTTTTATAAATGCATAAACATTTTATGAAAAATATGGGAATATTTCTTCAAATAGTGTGAACATTTTTAAATACACATCGGACATTTTCAATAATTTATTGCGGATATATATTTTAATCAAATTAAAAAATATAGAAAGATACAATAAAAATGTGTGAAAATAAATAAATAATGCTTTGTTATGCTTCTCTTCCCTTGGGCAATCTAGCCCATCGAAAACCCTCAAAACCAACCCAAAGACAACCCTAACCCCATTCGCTCAAAAGAAAATGAAGGCTCCGCCTTCCATTCTGAGCTAACTTTAATTAGGAGGGGGACAAACCCCTTGTTTTTGTCCCACCCTGCTACCACTTGTCTCCTCCATTACACATCGGGATCCATGCACCGTCACCAGCTTGTTTCCCTTCCTCCAGCTGCGCCAGCCATAACCACTTAGATCTGGCCACCGGGAGGTGCTCCATCGGGTAGAGTGCACCTGCTCGCCCAACTGGCAAGCTCTGTTATTTCCCAACATAGCCTGATCTCGACCCTTAGCGATAGCCTTGCGCTAATCGCCATAAGCTGCGTCACCACTCGATCCTCCTCACAAAGCGGTTGTATCGCATGGCCACCTTTCCAACTTGTTGTAGGTCATTCCCGCGCCACAACATTCCCTCTTTCCCCTCCCCTTACTTCTGCATCTCTCGTTATCTCGAATCTCTCTGTCTACAAACCCGGCTGCTTGCTCTAGCCTAGCCCGTGCGCATGAGTTGACGCATTGCACTGCCTCCCGAGACGTTGACTAATGTGAGTTCCAGAAGTGCTACCACCGTCTAACATTGGATGTTCATCGCTAGATGCCCTTTGATCATTCCTAGATATATCACAACTTTCCTTAGTTCTTCGTCCCTCCTCCTTGATCTGTCCCACCATAGTATAATTTTCTGAAGGTACACTCGTGGTGCATGTTACTATGGTTATCCTTTTTAGATTGTGTAATTTGGTTAAATCCACCACCATCATTATATGTATGTTTATTGTAATATGAATACTTCATTCATTGTAGAATTTTCAGTATTTAGCATATATTTGATAGAATAGATAACAAGCACCATGGTACACACTAGTAATAATTCTCGGATTGGACACATGGATTAGTTTGTAAATGTTATAATGTTCCACACTAGTATCCCACTGCTGATGTTGAGCATTATAGTTCTTTATTTCCACATGATTGAATTTTTAGCTTCAGTAGCACAAAAGCATTTTTTTGCTACATACACATGTGTGTGACTTTAGTTCACGTATATAGAATTCAGGGGCAAATGAAAGAAAAAACTCTTATAGTGGGTTTGTAATATACCGTATACCAAGTATGACATTTAGAATTTACATGTGACATGCCATGACAAGTGAGGTTATTCGAAAGCACATTCAAAACATATAGAAGGATCACTTTCCCGTTTGAGCAAAAATGCATGCCCCTCCAGAACATGTTTTTGTGCCTTCAATCCTACTTTATCATACAACTGTTGTCAGTTTTTCTTTTTCACTCATTCTGCATATAAAAAACTTTTTCACATAGAATTCATTTGTGCTTTATCTACATGAAAGCATGGATTTTTTTTCTTGCCTACACAAGTGTCACTTCAGTTCACATATATAGTTCTGGGTCAAATAGAAAAGAAAATTCTATTTCAGTCTATCTGTAAAGGTCCCCGCTATCAATTGTGAAATTTTGAATGTATAGGTCAGATGACATGTCCCACATGTGAGATTGTTTTAAGAAACTCTCATAACATATCTCAAGTCCTGGCTTCACAGAAGGATCTATTTCCCCAATGAGAAAAAAAATACATGCCCCTCTAGAACATGTTTTTTCGTGCCTTGGATCCTACTTTGTCATACAACTTTTTAAGCTTGTCATTATTTTTGTTTTGAATGATTCTGCATATCAATTTTGTTGCACATAGTATGCATTTGTGTTTTATCTGCATTATAGTTCAACCTATCTTTCTTTCAATCACACAAACTACCACTTTGTGTGTCTCAAGCTTATATTCTTGAAGTACCATCTTTTGCTTGAATGTATACATATTCTTTGACTATTTCAAAGAGAATCATAACATTCTTGGATAAGCTTGAAGGATACATATATGGGACTATTTAACATTCACTATTCATTAGCATAACGAGAAAAATGGCTGGTGTTGCTAGGATATAGAGGTCTAAGTGGGACACAATGGAAATTTCTCCTAATATTGTTGAGATCGCTTAAGATGACTCTCCTCCTATGAATATCGATGATCGCCCCTAAGATGGAGATTTTCTCCCTAGTGAGGACCTCACTAATGAAATGGAAGTAAACTTGGTGAATTTTCAAACCTAAAAATGATACGTTCATGCTCCAAGGCAATATTGAGTATGAGCGGAAACGAGCTGATAGATTAAATAAAGATATGAAGGAAAAGCATCCTAATGCGTCATCTGATAGTTGGCATGCTCCTAGAAGGCTGATGAGCTGCATAAAAAATGAGTACTGGGGTAAGTTAGCTTCGGAAAATGCAGCTCGTAACCAATGTATGAGTAGAAATTGTTGGGGAACGTAGCAGAATTCAAAAAAAATCCTACGCTTCACCAAGATCAATCTAAGGAGTCATCTAGCAACGAGCATAAAGGAGTGCATCTACATACCCTTTGTAGATCGCGAGTGGAAGCGTTCGAAGGAACGTGGATGATGGAGTCGTACTCGTCATGATCCCTGTCACCAATGATCCCAGCGCCGAACGAACGGCACCTCCGCGTTCAACACACGTACGGTACAGAGACGTCTCCTCCTTCTTGATCCAGCAAGGGGGGAGGAGAGGTTGATGGAGATCCAGCAGCACGACGGCGTGGTGGTGGATGCAACAAGAAAAGCTGCAGGGCTTCGCCAAGACCCTGCGGGAGGAGGGAGAGGTGTAACGGGGGGGGGGGGGGGGGGGGGGGGCCAGG
>LR738710.1:880093179-880155816 GCA_902687465.1 Secale cereale
GGGGAGGCGCCAGGGGCTGAGGTGCGGATGCCCTCTCTCCCCCCACTATATATAGGGGGCCAGGGGGGCGCCGGCCCTAGGAGATTGGATCTCCTAGGGGGGCGGGGGCCAAGGGGCTGGCTTGCCCCCCAAGCCTAGGGGGCGCCCCCCACTCCTAGGGTTCCCAACCGTAGGCGCAGGGGGGCCAAGGGGGGTGCGCCAGCCCACTAGGGGCTGGTCCCCCTCCCCCTACGGCCCATGGGGCCCTCCGGGATGGGTGGTCCCACCCGGTGGACCCCCGGGACCCTTCCGGTGGTCCTGATACACTACCGGTGACCCCCGAAACTCTCCCGATGGCCGAAAATGGACTTCCTATATATCATTCTTTACCTATGGACCATTACGGAACTCCTGGTGACGTCCGAGATATTATCCGGGACTCCGAACAACATTCGGGTTACCGTGTGCATATATCTCTACAACCCTAGCGTCACCGAACCTACGGGTTCGGGAGACACGCAGACATGACCGAGACGACTCTCCGGTCAATAACCAACAGCGGGATCTGGATACCCATGTTGGTTCCCACGTGTTCCTCGATGATCTCATCGGATGAACCACGATGTCAAGGATTCACTCAATCTCGTATGCTATTCCCTTTGTCTATCGGTACGGTACTTGCCCGAGATTCGATCGTCGGTATACCGATACCTTGTTCAATCTCGTCATGGCAAGTCTCTTTACTCGTTCCGTAATCTATCATCCCGTGACTAACTCCTTAGTCACATTGAGCTCATTATGATGATGTCTTACTGAGTGGGCTCAGAGATACCTCTCCGTCATACGGAGTGACATATCCCAGTCTCGGTTCGTGCCAACTCAACAGACACTTTCGGAGATACCCGTTGCGTACCTTTATAGCCACCCAGTTACGTTGTGACGTTTGGCATGCATGGACGCAGTGCACTCGCATGCCATCTCCAAGAAGTTTTTGGAACATGTGAAGCAGGTATGGTTGAACCACTAGTTACTTCCCTTTTCTTTGTGTGGAAGACATATACTGGATAATTCCCATTTTGTAAGGAAACTGGTCAATTTTTTACTATGCATGTATTGTTACTATGATTGTGTGTTCCACGTATGTTGTTTGAAAATTAACTTTTTAGCAAATCTGGACTTCAAACCTAACTATTAAGGAAATCCAAGATAAAATTAATGATTATGCTCCATAAGTAAATTAAACTAGGGCCCACACTTTTTCATTGAGTTTACATGTTGATCATCTCTATTTGTACACAAGCCCCATATTATCTTCTTTTTAGTATAAATTAGAAGGAAAAACTATATAACTTGTTTTTATTATTATTTGTATTCTACTGTAGGTGTACATCTATAATTCATTCTGGTTTGCCAAATGATTTGTTAATTTAAGAGATCTTCTAAACTTTTAGACTAATAGAGAATTAAATTTGATGTAAGATAGTTATTCAAAGGAAATAAGCAAAATATAAGAGTTGAATGGTGGGGCCTTTTGATAGTTGATAGGTTGATTACAGTAATATGGCTATATATTACCTTTATGTGATGCCTAGTGGAAAAAATGAAATGTTGTCTATAAGAACTATTAGATAATAGGGCATCTTGAACAAGATTGTAAAATAACACATTCTATTTATAGTGGACTAACATCGCATTTACTTTGGCAATATGAAGTCAGTTATTGGATGAATATCTCGATCGGTCTATACAACTCTATGAGATGGTACAATCAATCTTGATGATATATATTCATGTGGGCCCACCAATGGTCCATGGACTTTGTCTTATTCCTGTGTTTAGGGGCAGCCTTTTGTTTTGGTCTACAAAAGCGATAAACTAAGTTTTGCTAGATTTTTGGAAAGAAGTCATGAACATATATTAAAATGGGTGAACATTTTTCAATTTCATTATGTTTTAACATTTTATAAACATGTGAATGTTTCTAAAGTGTTTTCCACATTTTTAAAATTCGCATGAACAAAGTTTTACATGGAAAGAACATTTTCAAATATATCACAATTTTATTAAACATGTGAACATTTTTGTTGAATGGTTCGAATAATTTGTTAAATGTCATGAACATTTTTTTAAAAGGTTTGAACATTTCTTTAAACTGCATGAGTAATTTTGTAAATACATATTAGACGTTTTCAATGTTTTTTAAATATATTTTTTATGAAAATGTCTAAATATGTATAAAAAGCAACAAAAAATTCGATAAAAATATAGACATAAGGCTTTGTTATGTGAAACACAATGCACGAGTGAAAAGAAAGAAACAGAGAAACATCTAACGAGGCCACTTTTCTGTCTCATCCCCTAGGAAATATAGCCCACCGAAAACACTCCAAAACCAGCCCAAACAGAACCCAAAACCCCTTTTCTATATAAGGAAAGCTCTGCTTGCAATTTGGAGCAAACCCTAATTAGGAGGGAGACAAACCCCTTGTTTTCCTGCCACCCCAATGCTAGTTGTCTCCTTCGATACACATCGTGATCCGCACACTCGGCATCTAGCCCGCCGCCCTTCCTATATTCGAACCAGTCAAAACTACTTAGATCTGGCCATCAGGAGCTGATCCAACACCGTAGATTGTAGCACCTCCTTTTCCTTCCGACCAGCTATGCTCGGGCCTATGGCAGCCCGATCTAGGCCCTTAGAGCATGTCTTGCGCCTGCCGACCCAAGTTGTATTACTGCTCGAGATCCTCCTTGTTCCTTAGTTATTTTGCATCAATGCAGTTCCACCTCCTCGGAGCACCCCCCAAAATTTTCGGTGATTCCAACGCCCCTGCATTACCTCTTTCTCTCCCTCCAATTCTTTTTTGCATCTCTCTCAAATCTCTGTGTCCAGAAACCCGAGCGCTTGCTCTGCCCTAGCTCATGCGCATGAGCTCACGCATTGTGTCATTGTAATGCCCAGGATGGGACTATACCTCTTACGTGTCGAGGCACGACTTCAAGGTATAAGCCCATTCTGGAATGATCTCAAGTTTGGTATCTTTGCACGACTCATGTAAAAGAGGGATTAAATTGCAAAAGGAGATAGTTGGCTTACACTCGCCACTTCACACAATACATTACATAAGCAAAACATCATTCAAAACATCACAACCCAACTACGGGTGAAGATCCAAAAGAAAGATACCAAAAAACAACATAAAGCCACAGGTCTAAATCGCCCCTAGTAGAAACCACTACTGATCGTCGAAACGTCACAAGCATACGACCACTCTCTTCATCGAGCTTCCAGTGAAGTACTTGAACCAGCTCCTGCATCATTCTCGGCTGAACCTGCATCTGGTGTTGTAGTATCTGTGAGCCATGAGGACTCAGCAATCCCATAACCATGGGTATCAAGACTAGCAAAGCTTTATGGGTAGGAAGAGGTAAAGTGGTGAGGTAGCAGCAGCGGCTAAGCATAATATGGTGGCTAGCTTACGAGTACCAGAATAAGATGAGCATCTACGCAAACGGTCGCAAACTAGTAATGATCGCTAAAGATCCTGAACTACTTACGAGTCAAACATAACCCCATCGTGTTCTCTTCTCAAAGTGAAAAGAGACAGTCAAGGTAACTCACACAGTTGTGTGTTTTATCTCGGATCCTCTGACAAGTTTTCTACAACCGGACATCAACAAATTCCAATCTGCCACATAACCGCGGGCACGGCTTTCGAAAAATCATAACCCTGCAGGGGTGTCCCAACTTAGCCCATCACAAGCTCTCACGATTAGCTGAAGTGATAAATATAATATCATCACCCCTTATCTTAGGGAAATCCGATCAGGCTCGGCATCCCGGTGCACAAGACATTTCGACAATGGTAAAACAAGTCCAGCAAGACCTCCCGGCGTGCCGACACCCTGATAGTAGCCGCGCGTATCTCGTCTCAGGCCACAACCAGATGGGACATCCTACAGGAGCCACATACCTCGAGTTTCCCCGAGGCGGTCCCGCAGTCTGCCCGTTTGGGACCAACACCATCAGCACTGCCCCCCCCCCCTGCTATGTAGAATTAAGAACCCGGGGACATGACCCCCTATGCAATTAATTAAATATTTAAGTTGTTATTATGAGCAAAGTAAAACCAATGTTGGGCCTTGCTGGAGGAGTTTTATTCAAAGTAGAACTCTCAAGGGGTCCCCATCCACCCATCGTGTAAGGAACGCAAAATGAAGGAACATAATGCCGGTTTATCGGCGCCTAAGGTGGCATGAGTGGAACAAAACACCGAGCAAAAGGCCAAGCCTTCCACCCATGCCGAGTATATAGGTGTGTTAATAATAATAATAGATATTGTGATATTCCAAAATCAAGTTCCCTCCTGGAACGATCTTCATCTTCACCTGCAACTAACAACGCTATAAGAGGGGCTGAGCAAGCGGGTAACATAGCCAAACAGTGTTTTGCTAGGAAGGTGTCAAAGGTTAGAGGTTTCATGGCAACAAGGAGAGGCTGACATAAAAGATGGGTAACGCGACATGTAACGATAGCATCGAGACAACTAATCATGGCAATGGTAGTAAAGGTATCCAAGGGTATGATCATCTTGCCTGGGATTCCACAAGGAAGAAGAACGGATCCATGAAGAGGACGAAGAAGAAGCCTCACAACTCCGGAACGAACCCGAAGCTAACGAGGCAAGCAAACCGGAAAGAAGCAAACAACATATAGTAAACACACAAGCATAAGCATGGCATACAATGCACATCCAAGTATGATGCATGTCCGGTTTAAATATGCATGGCATGGCAAAATGCACAAACAAGACTACAAGTTAAGTGGAGCTCAATATGCAACGAGTTGCATATTGATGAAACACCACATTTTATTTATTTAATTGACTCTCGTTTATTTACAAGACAAGATTAAATGTTTTTAACATGGCAAGAGGTGAAGCATAAGTAAACTATCTATCTAGGCAATTTAAATGAGGCCGAAAAAACAACAACAATTCCGGGTAAATACCCATAAGTATGTTTAGCAATTTGAAGCAAACAACAAATAAACATTTTAGGGTTGTTAACATGATGCGGATGACATGATCAGGTTTTATGCAATTTTAGTTAAAGGTTGACATGAGAGATATGAAGTATTTTTCACCGTGGTGGAAGGAAAAGGTGCCACGGCAACGATCCGAAAATGATGCGACGGCAACATCTCGGTTCCGGTAACTCGTTGAGAGACCGGTGCAAAAGAAAAGATGGCATGAGCGAGTCGAACGAGATGAAAAGGTGGGGTGATCCCGTCACTGGGTTCCCACGGGTCGGCGACGAGGCAACCGAGGAACATGACAACGGACGAAATGGGCACGGTGCACACAAGGGCAAACATTTCATAGAACACAAGCATTCCACGGGTCATCGTCTCGGGGTTATACCTTCGGAACGCTCGTTCTCGGAGGGGGTTCGAGTCGTCGAGGGACGGAGTGGAAGTAGTGGAAGTAGTTGTACACGGGTCGTAGAGGAAGTAGTGGAAGTAGACGTTCACGCAACTCGTAGAGGAAGTAGGCGTTCACGTTCATCGAGGAAGTAGTGGTACACGTATCGTAGCCGTTCATGTTCGTCGAGGTACTTGGCGGTATGTAGTGGTAATTGATGGGCATCAACTCGTGGTACTCGTTTCTTCACCGATGGTAGTCGTTCCGTTCGTAGTCGTTCAAATCGTCGGTAGAGGTACTTGGGGTCTCGGCGACGGTAGTTGTTCACGAGCTCGTTTTTGTAGATGTTCGGGTCGTCGTGGTACTTGTCGGGGTCGGTCTTTGTTCTCGTGACGTAGTGGCACTTGGTGAATCCCTCGTCTCCGAGTAGCCGAACTTGACGGGTCCCGTGTGTAGTCGTACTCGGCGAATCCACGTAGTGGTACATAACTGTGTACAGTGGCAGCAGCAACAAACTTGGTAGCGACGGGTTGAACTACGGTCGGTCACGGGCGCGCGGCGACCGCGAAGGAGCTCCAGGTGGCGGAGAGGAGACGAGGCAGGGTGCTGGACGAGGGAGCTCCTCTCCCTCGAGCGAGGAAGAGAGGCACGGGGCGGCTCCAGCGCTGCTCCTAGCCGACCCGCAGGCACCATGGCGAGGCGCGGCGAGGACGAGAGGAAGGCGCTCGGGGAGGCGCTGGAGAAGAGGCGCTTGGTCGTGCCGGCGATGGCCTGCGCTGCGGCGCTGGAGAAGGAAGGCGCAGGGAGGCGGCTTGAGGGAGACGGCGACGAAGACCTTGCGAGGCGGAGGAGGGAGGCCACGGCGCGCGCTGGGCCAGAGAGGACGGGCGCCTGAGGACGGGGCCGCTGCGCCTGGCGACGCGTGATGCTCGCGGGGGCGAGGAGACAGGGGCCGGGACGCGTCGGGGCCCTTGTCCTGGCGGAGCAGCGGGGATGAGCGGTGAGGGGCGCTGCGGCGGCTGCCTGGCGCGCCGGAGAGCTGCTCGAGGGCGGCGGGCGCGCTGGAGGATGCGGCTCCGCGACGGGACGAGGGAGACGAGGCGCAGCGAGGGGGATCGAGGGAGTGGGGTTAGGGCGAGAGAAAATCGGGTCGGGCGCTGGGAGAGTGGCGGCGGTGCGAGGGGAAAGAGGGACGAGAGGAGCGACTCTGGCTCGGGCTAGGGTTGAGACAAGGCTGAGGGAGGCTGGGCCACGGTGCTGTTGGGCCGGCTGGGGGGGGGGGCTGAGGCCCAGAGGCCGGCGGCTGGACGGCCTAGACTGCTCGGGCTTCTCTCTCCCTCTCAAAAGAATAAATAAAAAAACAAAACCTAAAAGAGAAGGAAAAGAAGGAGATGGTAGAGGTGGAAACTGGGCAAGAGGCTATTTTACCTGGACTCGCAAAAATGTTCACGGTCCACGAAAAATAGGAGAGGCAAGAATGCAAGAGATAAAATCAAACTCATTTGAATTTAATTCAAATGGTTTGAATTAGGGCATGACTTAAAGTGTCCAAAAGTGTTGAGGTTTTTAGAGGAACCTCGATAAACGGAAAAAGAAATATAGACAAGGTTTGACGGTGAAACTTGAATTAAAGAGGCATGGGGAATATATGCAAGTGTGTTGGGTTAATTCCAAACAAATGGAATAATTAATATAGGTCCCTACTACTATTGGGAGGCTTTTATATGTTATAAAGAGAAGTCATCCTTCCCTCGATTTAAATGGACCGAAGGTCCACACAATTTATTTGGTTGTGATGCAAAAGAAATATGACATGATGGCATGATGACATGATGCAATGCAAAAATAAATAACACAAACACAAAACGAAACACACGGGAGAACCCGGAACATCTGGAGTCTCTGGAATCTTCTGGGACGTCGGTCTTCGGGCGTCACAACTCTCCCACACTAACAGAGGATCTCGACCTGAGATCCTAGAGATAGCACCGGGTAGAAACGAAAAACAAGAGGTAAAACAAAGTTGCTTCTTTGACAGACGAGTGAAACCACGAACCTTGAGAGGTTGACCAAAATGAAAGAAGAATACAACGGAGATGAACGAAGTTAAGAGCACTCTGGTAAAATGAGTAACAAAGGAACACCGAGAACCTTATAGGTTGAAAGACATGAAACAAGAGCTCACGGATGACGGAAGAATTTCAAAACCACTCCGGTTAACCAAGATTGAGAAGTTATAATAACGAAATAATTTGGACAACACTCCGTCTGAAAATGGAAGGAATTAACATGAGCTTGAGGAGATGATATGATACTTGATGAAATCAGCAACACATTGCGTCTGAAACAATTGAAAGAATGGCACAAGGGGTAAGAAAGATTCAGACAGCACTCCGGTTGAAAGAGAGGCAAAACTTGATAAGATGAGAGAACTTGAATGAAGAATACAACACTCCGGTTAAATGATAAAAGGGAAAGAACATAATCTCGATAAAACTATATGATGGTTTGGAGAGAGCAACATCACAAAGCCTCCGGAACGAAAGAATAGCATATAGATGAATGAAAGAAATGAACGGAGAAAAATATGGCAACTTCTCTCAAAATTGAATCTGAAAGAGCATCCTTACGAAGAATGATTGAACGAAGTTGTTGGAAAAAAAGCAACAACGAAAAGAATAAGCTCGTTGTGGGCTTATGGAAAGCATCTCAAAATTATGAGGTGACATGCTGCCACTAATGGAAACAATTGGTTGGCTTGAGATCAACAAGGAGACGATAAACTTAATTCACCGAAATGATAAAAGTAGAACTTGGGTCATTTATAAGCACCATAATAGCAACAATTCTCAAGGAAAGATTTTAGGTGAATTATAACCCAAGATAACTCCAACGAATAATTGAAGAGTTGAAAAGATCTCCTGAACAAGGAAAATGATGGTTTTAAATATCTCATTCTTGATAACTCGTGAATCATGAAGCGTGAAGGAATTGTCAAGAATGACATAACACCATCTGAAAAGATAAGGTAGAAAGGATTGCAATTGGAAAGCAAGATGAAGAATGCTTGAGCTCCAACAAGAATCTTGATGAAGACTTCGAGGATGAATTAAAACATGATGAACCACCATGAGAACTCCGGTAATGAAAACATGAGAAGTGAAAGATGAAAAGAAAAAGATTCAAGGCCTGCGATGAATTAGATGGAGCTTTGAAATGATATAATTGAAATAACTTGAAGCTCCGGAAACAAGATGAACAACTTGAAACCTAGAATTTATTCCTCATGAATAAACTCTAACAAATTGATTAATCCACTTGGATGAAATAAGAATAAGAATTATGTCAAGCTTATCCTTCACCAATTTAAATTGATGACAACCAAAGGATTTGGCATACTACTTATTCTCGTTGGAAAGAATTAAAGAGAGATCTCGGACAAACTTGAGAAAGTAATCAACGAATCACCGGTAGGATTATGAAAAGAACAAATGAATTAAAATGATAACAACGGAAGAGTAATCTTGAAAGAACCACCGTAAAAAAATATGGAGACGAACGAAGAGACATCAATGAAGAATATTTGGAGGACGAAGTTGAAAACTGAGAATGAAGAAATCTTCTGAAATGATGGCCTTCGGAGGATCACAAAGAAAAGAATTCATGAAATGCGTCGGAAAGGGCATGAAAACAATTCCCACAATCGAAAATAATTATGAGAATGGCATGAAGCTAGAACCACGAATCTTCAAGAGAACAGGCCAAGATTTAAGAGAAACTCATCTTCGGTCTTCAAATGCTGAGAATGACAACGAGAAACACCTTGAAGAATTGCGAGATACTCCGGAAGAATGACAAGAGGAAGGTGAAGCTAAAGATGGAAATAATTGAAAACAAGCTTCGAGAAGGCATGTGACTGATGGACATCATTCTTACGTCACACTTTGAAAAGAATTTCAGAATAACTCCGGAAAAAGAAGAGTCAGGTAAGATCCTGAAAAAGACCTGTGGGTTAGGGCCCACTCAAAGAAATCACCGTTGGAATGGTTACTTGATATATTGCACCGGTTGAATTAACGGCTTGAATAAGAAGACAATGCTCAAAATAATTTGAACGGATTAAGAATGGAATTATGAATCCTATGAGATATCTTTAGCTCTCCAGATATGAATAGCAAGAGGAGAATGATTAATTGGTGCACCGGAATAAGAAAGCATTGTGAAATGAGGAAAAGGATAAGATCAACACCGAAATCTTGAATTACATCCACCGGCAGAATTTGAGAACAAAAGAATGATGAACTTGAAGCTCTTGAGCATCTTCACGATAATCACTGGATAAGAGCATTGAAGGAAAATAATGAAGAAATATCACATGAATAAATGGATACTTCATCTGAGAATTTCTGACTCCGGGAAGAAGAAGGGTGGGAGGGCGGGGAAACAAAGACAACTTGAGACGAACAAAATGGACACCGGTTGAAAAGGATTTAACATAACAAGCTCGATGATCAAGAAGGACTAGCACTCCATAGAAATATGAGAACACCGCTTAGGAAAGGTATGGAATCAACATTTGACATCGAAGCAACTCGAATACCAGAATCAAATCAAAACAAAGGATAGATATGTTGCAACATAATCTTCACGATATCATCCGAACAGAGGATTGAACGAATGAATTCCGTAGGTACATCAACTTGTCGAGAAGCCACTTGGGAGAACAAAAGATAAATAAAAGCAACAAGGATCAGATAGAACAAATACAAGATAGAAGCTTCGTTCGACATATTCGTGCAGAAAGCTCATGGAACGTGTTACAAAAGGGTTTTGCAATCCCCGGATCAGCATAGCCAAGGACCCTTTAAGATGCAACTCCCGATCGGAACAAGCCCATAAAACCACTTCACTCAATGTAGAACCCCGAACTTCATATCATGTACTTGTTGGAAGAATGCCTAGAACTACTAGATGAACCCACCTATTAATTTCCGAAAGTTCCCAGTTATGCAATCAGGTGTTGGGGATACAGGGGAAGCACCGCGCACTCAACTCTAATCCTACATCCAGCTGTATCCATCCTTCAACACATAACCAGTTATCTCCGAAAACCGTTTACCTCGGACCTTCGAAACGCATCTACTATACAAGCTATGGCAATACTCCCGAACTACCTCCCCAGTACTTGGTGATGTCGGGGTTATCTTGCCACTAACCGCATAGGAGAGTTTTTGATGTCGGCCGTCTTAAGTATTCCAGAACTGATGCGATATATTTGTGACGACAACACCTCGGAGCTCAACTCCCCGGGACACTGCCACAACCCCTAATGACAGGAGGCATCAAGAACAATGTTCTCGTCACAAAGACATCGGAACAATCCAAACAATACTCGCGAGATCCTAAAAAAAATTGGTGAATTTTTGAGAGTAGAAGAGATAAAATTAATCGTCAGGAGTCCTCACCAGAGTGAAAAGAGATGAGAAGCAAAAGAAATCCTACTCTCCGATATATATATAGGACTCCAAACATTTTCAAGTGTGTGCCTAGACTCAACCGTCAACGATTCGATCAATCGGTGGGGGCTTCTAGGTCGGAGAAGGCTCTGATTACCAACTTGTAATGCCCAGGATGGGACTATACCTCCTACGTGTCGAGGCACGACTTAAAGGTATAAGCCCATTCTAGAATGATCTCAAGTTTGGTATCTTTGCACGACTCATGTAAAAGAGGGATTAAATTGCAAAAGGAGATAGTTGGCTTACACTCGCCACTTCACACAATACATTAAATAAGCAAAACATCATTCAAAACATCACAACCCGACTACGGGTGAAGATCCAAAAGAAAGATACCAAAAAAGAACATAAAGCCACAGGTCTAAATCGCCCCTAGTAGAAACCACTACTGATCGTCGAAACGTCACAAGCATACGACCACTCTCTTCATCGAGCTTCCAGTGAAGTACTTGAACCAGCTCCTGCATCATTCTCGGCTGAACCTGCATCTGGTGTTGTAGTATCTGTGAGCCACGAGGACTCAGCAATCCCATAACCATGGGTATCAGGACTAGCAAAGCTTTATGGGTAGGAAGAGGTAAAGTGGTGAGGTAGCAGCAGCGGCTAAGCATAATATGGTGGCTAGCTTACGAGTACCAGAATAAGATGAGCATCTACTCAAACGGTCGCAAAACTAGTAATGATCGCTAAAGATCTTGAACTACTTACGAGTCAAACTTAACCACACCGTGTTCTCTTCTCAAAGTGAAAAGAGACAGTCACGATTACTCACACAGTTGTGTGTTTTATCTCGGATCCTCTGACAAGTTTTCTACAACCGGACATTAACAAATTCCAATCTGCCACATAACTGCGGGCATGGCTTTCAAAAAATCCTAACCCTGCAGGGGTGTCCCAACATAGCCCATCACAAGCTCTCACGATTAGCTGAAGTGATAAATATAATATCATCACCCCTTATCTTAGGGAAATCCGATCAGGCACGGCATCCCGGTGCACAAGACATTTCGACAATGGTAAAACAAGTCCAGCAAGACCTCCCGGCGTGCCGACACCCTGATAGTAGCCGCGCGTATCTCATCTCAGGCCACAACCGGATGGGACATCCTACAGGAGCCAGATACCTCGAGTTTCCCCGAGGCGGTCACACAGTCTGCCCGTTTGGGACCAACACCATCAGCACTAGCCCCCCTGCTATGTAGAATTAAGAACCCGGGGACATGACCCCCTATGCAATTAATTAAATATTTAAGTTGTTATGATGAGCAACTTAAAACCAATGTTGGGCCTTGCTGGAGGAGTTTTATTCAAAGTCGAACTGTCAAGGGGTCCCCATCCACCCATCGTGTAAGGAATACAAAATCAAGGAACATAATGCCGGTTTATCGGCGCCTAAGGTGGCATGAGTGGAACAAAACACCGAGCAAAAGGCCAAGCCTTCCACCCATGCCCAGTATATAGGTGTGTTAATAATAATAATAGATATTGTGATATTCCAACAACAAGTTCCCTCCTGGAATGATCTTCATCTTCACCTGCAACTAACAACGCTATAAGAGGGGCTGAGCAAGCGGGTAACATAGCCAAACAGTGGTTTTGCTAGGAAGGTGTCAAAGGTTAGAGGTTTCATGGAAACAAGGAGAGGCTGACATAAAAGATGGGTAGCGCGACATGTAACGATAGCATCGAGACAACTAAGCATGGCAATGGTAGTAAAGGTATCCAAGGGTATGATCATCTTGCCTGGGATTCCACAAGGAAGAAGAACGGATCCATGAAGAAGACGAAGAAGAAGCCTCACAACTTCGGAACGAATCCGAAGCTAACGAGGGAAGCAAACCGGAAAGAAGCAAACAACATATAGTAAACACACAAGCATAAACATGGCATACGATGCACATCCAAGTATGATGCATGTCCGGTTTAAATATGCATGGCATGGCAAAATGCACAAACAAGACTACAAGTTAAGTGGAGCTCAATATGCAACGAGTTGCATATTGACGAAACACCACATTTTATTTATTTAATTGACTCTCGTTTATTTACAAGACAAGATTAAATGTTTTTAACATGGCAAGAGGTGAAGCATAAGTAAACTATCTATCTAGGCAATTTAAATGAGGCCAGAAAAACAACAACAATTCCGGGTAAATCCCCATAGGCATGTTTAGCAATTTGAAGCAAACAACAAATAAACATTTTATGGTTGTTAACATGATGCGGATGACATGATCAAGTTTTATGCAATTTTAGTTAAAGGTTGACATGAGAGATATGAAATATTTTTCACCGTGGTGGAAGGAAAAGGTGCCACGGCAACGATCCGAAAATGATGCGACGGCAACATCTCGGTTCCGGTAACTCGTTGAGAGACCGGTGCAAAAGAAAAGATGGCGTGAGCGAGTCGAACGAGATGAAAAGGTGGGGTGATCCCGTCACTGGGTTCCCACGGGTCGGCGATGTGGCAACCGAGGAACATGACAACGGACAAAACGGGCATGGTGCACACAAGGGCAAACATTTCATACAACACAAGCATTCCACGGGTCATCGTCTCGGGGTTATGCCTTCGGAACGCTCGTTCTCAGAGGGGGTTCGAGTCGTCCAGGTACGGAGTGGAAGTAGTGGAAGTAGTTGTACACGGGTCGTAGAGGAAGTAGTGGAAGTAGACGTTCACGCAACTCGTAGAGGAAGTAGGCGTTCACGTTCATCGAGGAAGTAGTGGTACACGTATCGTAGCCATTCACGTTCGTCGAGGTACTTGGCGGTACGTAGTTGTACTTGATGGGCATCGACGTCGTGGTACTCGGTTCTTCACCGAAGGTAGTCGTTCCGTTCGTAGTCATTCAAGTCGTCGGTAGAGGTACTTGGGGTCTCGGCGACGGTAGTTGTTCACGAGCTCGTTTTTGTAGATGTTCGGGTCGTCGTGGTACTTGTTGGGGTCGGTCTTGGTTCTTGTGACGTAGTGGTACTTGGCGAATCCCTCGTCTCCAAGTAGCCGAACTTGACGGGTCCCGTGTGTAGTCGTACTCGGCGAATCCACGTAGTGGTACATGACTGTGTACAGTGGCAGCAGCAACAAACTTGGCAGCGACGGGTTGAACTACGGTCGATCCCGGGCGCGCGGCGACCGCGAAGGAGCTCCAGGTGGCGGAGAGGAGACAAGGCAGGGTGCTGGACGAGGGAGCTCCTCTCCCTCGAGCGAGGAAGAGAGGCACGGGGCAGTTCCGGCGCTGCTCCTGGCCGACCCGCAGGCACCATGGCGAGGCGCGGCGAGGACGAGAGGAAGGCGCTCGGGGAGGCGCTGGAGAAGAGGCGCTCGGTCGTGCCGGCGATGGCCTGCGCTGCGGCGCTGGAGAAGGGAGGCGCAGGGAGGCGGCTTGAGGGAGATGGCGGCGAAGACCTTGCGAGGCGGAGGAGGGAGGTGACGGCGCGCGCTGGGCCAGAGAGGACGAGCGCCTGAGGACGGGGCCGCTGCGCCTGGCGACGCGTGATGCTCGCGGGGGCGAGGAGACAGGGGCCGGGGTGCGTCGGGGCCCTGGTCATGGCGGAGCAGCGGGGATGAGCGGTGAGGGGCGCTGCGGCGGCTGCCTGGCACGCCGGAGAGCTGCTCAAGGGCGGCGGGCGCGCTGGAGGATGCGGCTGCGCGACGAGATGAGGGAGACGAGGCACAACGAGGGGGGTCGAGGGAGTGGGGTTCGGGCGAGAGAAAATTGGGTCGGGCGCTGGGAGAGTGGCGGCGGTGCGAGGGGAAAGAGGGACGAGAGGAGCGACTCTGGCTCGGGCTAGGGTTGACACAAGGGTAAGGGAGGCTGGGCCTTGGTACTGTTGGGCCGGCTGGGGTAGGGGGGCTGAGGCCCAGAGGACGGCGGCTGGATGGCCTAGACTGCTCGGGCTTCTCTCTCCCTCTCAAAAGAATAAATAAAAAACAAAACCTAAAAGAGAAGGAAAAGAAGGAGATGGTAGAGGTGGAAACTGGGCAAGAGGCTATTTTTACTGGACTCGCAAAAATGTTCACGGTCCACGAAAAATAGGAGAGGCAAGAATGCAAGAGATAAAATCGAACTCATTTGAATTTAATTCAAATGGTTTGAATTAGGGCATGACTTAAAGTGTCCAAAATTGTTGGGATTTTTGGAGGAACCTCGATAAACGGAAAAAGAAATATATACAAGGTTTGACGGTGAAACTTGAATTAAAGAGGCATGGGGAATATATGCAAGTGTGTTGGGTTAATTCCAAACAAATGGAATAATTAATATAGCTCCCTACTACTATTGGGAGGCTTTTATATGTTATAAAGAGAAGTCATCCTTCCCTCGATTTAAATGGACCGAAGGTCCACACAATTTATTTGGTTGAGATGCAAAAGAAATATGACATGATGGCATGATGACATGATGCAATGCAAAAATAAATAACACAAACACAAAAAGAAACACACGGGAGAACCCGGTGTCGGGGGAAACTGTCCTCCCACGAGCACCTATGGGACCGGAGCCCCTTCTACGTTGCGGTAAGGGAGCGGAGGGAGCACGGAGAGCAGATCGAGGAGCACACGCGGGCAGTTTACCCAGGTTCGCGCCGCGATGACGCGTAAAACCCTACTCCTGCTTTGGTTGTATTTAGTTCTTGGGCTCGGTAGCTTGAAGATCTACAGTACCAGCTACACCGAGCAAGGGAGTGAGCGAGTTTCTGGGATCGAACCTCCTCTACGTTGTGCATGGGCCTCCTTTTATAGCTCAAAGGGGTCACCGACAGGTGCCAACGTAGAGGAGGGTAAAAATGTAAATTTGGTGGTAGTTGCAACAGTGCATGAACAGTGGTCTTCACCTAACCTTGACGATGGGGGACAAGGGCATTTAATGCCCGTCGCCGTCGACCCCAAAAGCGTCTGTCCATGCGTCTCCGTTCGCCACGGCGGTAGCTTCATCACTGCGGCTCGCCAGCGTGCCCCTCAGGCTGCACAGCCATCTGCCACGTGCCCCTGGAAGGGCCCCAGGGCGACGCGTGGCCGAATGAGCTCGAGCGCAGGCACACAGTGTGAGCTTCCCCCGGCAAGCACCTTGCCGGGGCCGCTATCTTGCCGGGCCCGGAAGCTTGCCGCTTCCCGGGCCCTACCGGGGCGCACGATGCGCCGCGACGTATCTTTTGCGGTGTTATCCTTTGGCCTTCCTAGCAAGCGCCTCTTGCCAGGGTCTTGTGCTGGAATGATAACTTTGAGCCTGGTGCGGCCGTCCCGGCAAACTCCTCTTGCCGGGGTCTTGTCTCTTAACTTGGATACTTTGTTCTTGAATGGCTTCATAGGGACCAGAGCAGGCCTCGGCAAGCGCGTGGTAAGCCCTGCCGCGGGAAGCTGCTACTGCCCGTGCACAAGTTGGGGTACTAAGGTACCCCTACCTTAGTACACCGACAGGAGCCCCCGGGCCTGGGCCACACACGGTGCCGAGCGCTGTTGGGCCAGGCCCAAGACAGTGCACGGGCACACGCGGCCCACGGCGAGCCGTATCCCTCTCCATATCCGCCGCATCTCTCCCTAACGGCACGCGTCGATTGCGGCGTCGTGGGAGAGATCGTGGCTTGTTCTTTAATGGGAAATGCGGAACGTCCCCCACTTCCCCCTTAAAAGCAGAGGAAGCAGGGGCAGTTTCCCCCATCGTCTTCATTGCGCCTTGAGTTCTCAGAAACCCCCGCCGCTCCCTGCTTCTGCCCTTCCTCCACCGTCTTTCCCACCCGCCGTGCCGCCGTCCTCCCTCGCCGCCCCCGCCATGGCCCCGAAGAGCGACCAGGCGAAGAGCGACAAGGCGAAGAGCGACAAGGCGAAGAAAGAAAAGTCTGAGCAGGCGGCGAAGCTGGCGGCCATGAGGAGAAAGAGGGTGGTCTTCCCGCCAAGGCTCGGCCCGAGGGAGCTGCGGGACAAGTACTACTTGTTCTGGGCGAGGGAGACGAAGGATCATCCCCGCACCCAAGTCCTCCCCGCCGTGGCCGTCGACATGTTTCCGGGAGGTTACTACTTCTTCGCTGCATTCTTCTATTGCGGTCTTTGCCCACCGTTCTCGGAGTTCTTCTGCGATGTGATGAATACGTACGGCTTCCGTCTCTTAGATTTCACCCCCAACGCCGTTCTCACCTTGGCCATTTTCGCACATCTGTGCGAAAACTACGTTGGGGTCCACCCAAATGTAGCTCTGTTCCGCCACTTCTTCACGCCTAGAGTAGAGTCCGGATCCCCCCTCTCCGGTGGCATCTCTTGGATCTTCAGTCTGAACAAGAAGGAGGCGTACTTGAAGGGAGAGCTCCGCGGCAAGTGGGAGGAGTGGAGGGCAGACTGGTGTTGGATCCTGGAGAAAGAGCCCGAGCAGTTTACCTTGCCGCGCCAGACTGCAATAGTCCGCGGCAAGGATTGGAGCGACTTGGCCCCGGAGGACGACAAGCTGCAGATCGCCCTTACAAGGATTCTTCGTCTCCGGGCTGCCAATCTGACTGTGGGTGAAGTTGGAGCTGATTTCCTCCGCTGCCGCATCGCCCCTCTGCAGGAAAGGAAGAGGCCCACTTGGGAGTTCGGCAATGCGGCAGACCGCATGAGGCTGCGCCCCGGGTTGAACTACAACTTCACCGTCTTAGAGCTGAAGGGGATGGTCCGGGAGCTGTTCAAACACGACCCCAAGCACCCGGAGTGGTTCAAACCGTCGACCGGAGTAGTCCCTTTGTGCAACAACACTGCCCTCAGTGCCATCCGCACGGCAATGCCAGAGTGCGACTCCCACGGGGTCGTCCCCACTTGGTTGGAGCCTTCAGCGGAGACCGTGCAAGCCTTCTTCGACAACTTGGTTGAAAAACCACGCAGTGCCGATGAGAGGAAGGGGCTCACCCGGGAGACCACCGCGCGGGATGTGGCGTACATTGCCTCCAGGATGGAGGAGGCCGCCGCGGCAGCAGCGGCAGGCGAGTTTGGATATACTGTTGATGAAGCGGAGGCGGCGGACGCGGTGAGCCAGGCCGAGGAGGAGGAAATCCTCAAGCTACTGCAGATCACGCCCGAGGAGTTTGCCGGGGAGCCTACCGGGGAGCCTGCCGGGATTGGCGAGGCTGTCGGGCAGGGTACTGAGTCCAGCGGGCCTGCCGAGGAGGAGGAGGCCGAGTCCGGTGATTCTGATGAAGACTCCGGTGGATCCTTGAATCTTGACGACGACGCCTCCTCATCCTCGGAGAACTCTCCGCCACCACCAAGCCCAAGCCCTCCGCCGCAACCGAAGAAGCGCCTCCGCAAGGCCGTCGAGACGGTGAGGCCGCTGGTGCCCCAACAACGACCGCAGCGCCGGGCGACGCGCGCCACCACGACGAGCAACGTCGTCAAGGAGGCGCCCCGTGCCCGAGCGACAAGCGGAGGGGGGGTCTTCCCGGAGTGACTTCGGGGTACCTTCCGCTCCTCGGTCCTCAGCGACGACCGGTGCTGGGTCTTCACAGCCCGCAGCTCTGGAGCCCGCCAAGCGACCGAGGGAGCCCTCTCCTCCAGCTCCTCGCGCTGGAGCACCCGAGGCGGGATTTGACTTCTCCGCTCTCAGCTCCGACGAAGAGGAGGAAGAGTAAGTACTTGCAATTTTCATTTCCTTTGATTTTGTCTTGGTTTCTCTTGCTTGGTTCTGATTCTGATCTTGTTTTACAGGACCTTGACCCAGAGGATGGCGAAGAGGGCCAAAATCCCCGTGGTCAACATCGAGGACGACGAGCCTGCCGCAGCGACGGAGGATGCGCCGGCGGCAAACTTGCCGGACCAGTCTGCCGCTCCGGGGAGCAACCCCCAGCGCAGCCCCCAGCGTAAGTCCTGGTGTTCACTTTCCTGCTTGATGGGTGCGCTTGAGGTCGTTATCCTTGCTGATATTTTATTGTCTTGTGTAGAAGTGGAGCCGCAACCGCAAGAGCACCAAGAGGTCGCCCCCGACGAGCTGCTCGCTCCATCCTCCCCGCCAAAGATGAGCTCCCCGGCGAGGGACAGTGCTCCGCCAAGGGCGGGTACTCCACCAAGGGCGAGTACTCCGCCAAGGGTGAGCAGCCCGACAAGGGTGAGCACCCCGCCAAGGGAGGGCGCAAGCGGCGCTCCGCCAGCAAGGGCTACTACTCCGCCGCCAAGGGAGAATTGCCCGGCGAGGGACCCCGTCGTCGAAGAAGTCCGCGAAGGTAAACCTTGTAACTTCTTCTTCTTGGATTCGTCTTTTTGGATATTTGCTTGACGATCTTTCTTTTCTTTTTCTTCTACTAGATCCTCCCGCCCCGGAGCTGATGGAGACGGAGGCCACCGCCGAGGAGGGCGTGCATGGCGACGGCGGCAACGCCACTACTGCTGAGGGGATGGCTGGAGCTGACGAGCCAGCCGTCGAGGGGACTGCCCCGACCGCCGACGCCGCGGCTGGGGAAGGGACCGGCGACCACACTGCTGGCCCGGAGGCTGCAGGAGCGTCGAACGCTGCACCGGCCGCCGACCCCTCCGCCTCCGCGGACCGGTCGAGTGTCTATCTAGAGGCCGCCAACGGGGTCTTTATTCAAGTCCCGTGGGCGTCCTCGTCTAGGGCACCCACGGAGGGAGAGATCTTCGACGGAGAGGTTCTCGCCTCCGCCGGGCTGAAGGTTTTGGATGCCCCCGGCAGCAGCGATGAACCCGAAGAAGAGAGACTCCTTCGTCGGCTCCTGGCCTTGTACCGGGCCAGGTAGACGAAGTTGGAGTCTCGGGAGGCTCTGGCTGCCAAGGCTGGTGCTGACCTGGAGAAGCACGCCGCGGAGCTCCGTGCCGCCAACCAGGCGGCCCTCCGAAACTTGGCGGAGGAGCGCGAAGAGCTTGCCGGGGCGCAGCAAGCAATCGTCCTCGAAAAGGCTGAGGTCGAGGAGCAGCAGCGACTGGCCACCGAGGAGCTGTCTCGGCGGGAAGGAGAGCTCAACCAGCGGAAGGTCGACCTCGACGCCCATGAGGACGACCTCACCGCCCGGGAGCAAGCCATCGGCGGGGCTCTGCAGGAGGCGAGGGACACCGCTGTTGCCGCGGAGACTGCTAAGAAGGATCTGGAGGCCAGAGTGGCGCAATTGGAGCTGTTCTTGAAGGCGAGCGAAGACAGGGTCACCGCGCTCAACGTGGAGCGGGAGAAGGATGCCCACACCAACTCGGAGCTGCAAATCCGCCTCTCCGAGAAGGGTAAAGAGCTCACTGATGCCAGGGACTCCATTGCTGATTTAGAGCTGAAGGTCTCCACCCTTACTGACTCGCTTGACGCTGCCCGGGACCGCGAGACGAAGCTGAAGGACGATCTCCGCACTGAGAGGGCCCTGCTGGAAAGCACCGCCGTCTCGCAAAACCAATTCCAGCAGACGGTGGAGCGATGGACTGAGGACCACGCCGCCTCTGCCGCCAACATCGACATGGAGATGATGGCGTTGAGGGCGGAGCATCTCGTGTACTCCCCCGATGAGAACCTCCCTCACAGCGCCAAACTGAGTCTGTTCTTCAGGGGAGTGGCGCCGGCGCTTGCGCGGCTGGGGGAGAAGATCCCCGTGCAGCTGGCCGACGAGGCGCGCCGGCTCTGCATGGGCACCATGGAGTGGGTGCTGTCGAAGATTGTCTACCGCAACCCCGGGATCAACCTCGTCAACGTCCTCCGCACCTTGCCGCCCGAGGCTGATCAGGAGGCGTTGAAGGCCCAAGTTGCCCACATCGTAGCCAAGGTGGGCAAGATCCAGAGGGTGGACGGGGACCGTAGGGATTAGGCTTCTTGCTTCCCTCGCCGCTGTTGATTGAGTCATAGGCAGTATTTGATTAGAACAGCGGCAAGCTATCTCTGTAATATATACTTTTATTTTGGGTAATCAATGCAGTGTTATCTCCCTTGCTTTTGGTCCTTCACTTTGTATGCTTTTCACCTTACGCTTTTTAGGGGAACTTGCCGGCAAGGGGCCCTTGCCGCGAGCGCTGAGTGCGGGACTCTTAGCAGCCTGCTAGCAAAGACCTTGTCGGCAAGTAACCTTGCCGCAGCTAGTCGCAACACACTTAAATTGCTGAGCGAACTCGAAAACGAAGTAAGGGCGCGACACTTGTCGCAGCTCACTTATGCCGTTGAGCGTGCTCGAAACAAAGTAAGGGTGCGGCTAGCCATGGGTAGGTTCCTCCGCGCACAGGTTTTCCATACAAAGTGTGGTTGTTCAAGGAAGATAACTAAAATTTGAAAATTTGAATGCTCAAACTTTGGTAACTTAGCTTTCATTGGGTTGTTTACTTCACTTCCCGGCAAGACTTTTCTTTCTTGAACAGCACTTGGTCCATACTTCTATCTCCCCCCCCCCCGGCAAACTTGTGCGCAAGGAACAGTCCTTCTGTTTCAGAGAGAAAGACAAAAGAGAAGGAAATACAAGTACGGAGCCTTGCGGCTTGTTACTGCTTACCGAGAGTGTTCGCTGCACGAAATGTCAGATGATACATGCAAGTACAAGGAAAAGCACGAAATGACAAATGGTGCGAAGCGCAAAAGTTTTACTGATGCACGGGGTCTGCGCCCGGCTTTGTACAAAGGTTTACATGCGACAGCGGCAATACTTGTACAAAAGGTGGTTGCCGGAGCGGATCACGGCAACCGCGCCTTATGGGTGAAACTTGCGAAGATGCTCACCGGTAAGCCTTCTTCGGTCTCAAGGCGGACAGCGCCGGGCCTTGTGACTTGTCTCACCCGATAAGGGCCTTCCCACTTCGGCGTCAACTTGTTGGAGTCCTTGGCGGACTAAACGCGCCGAAGAACAAGGTCGCCTTCCTCGAGACTCCTGGCCTTGACCTTGCGGCTATGATAGTGACGCAAGGCTTGCTGGTATCGAGCAGCTCGTACAGCAGCCTGGAGACGTTCCTCCTCGAGGAGCAATGCATCATCTTGCCGCAGTTGCTCTTGCTCGAGCTCGTCGTAAGCGAGCACTCGAGGAGATCCGTATACGAGTTCCGTGGGGAGAACTGCCTCTGCTCCATAGACAAGAGCAAAGGGTGTCTGTCCGGTGGCTCGATTTGGTGTCGTCCTGATTAACCAAAGAGCCGCCGGCAACTCCTCTATCCAGTTTCTTCCATACTTGTGCAGCATGTCAAAGGTCCTTGTCTTCAGTCCGCGCAGCACTTCAGCGTTTTCCCTCTCCGCTTGACCATTGCTCCTTGGGTGAGCAACAGAAGCGAAGCAGACCTTGGCGCCAAGGTCTTGGACGTATTGCATGAAGGTGCGGCTTGTGAACTGTGTGCCGTTGTCGGTGATGATCCTGTTAGGGATCCCGAAACGGCAAATTATTGATCTGAAGAACCTGACTGCTGACTGTGCTGTCACCTTTCTCACTGGTTCCACTTCTGGCCACTTTGTGAACTTGTCGATTGCAACGTACAAGTACTCAAAGCCCCCGACGGCGCGGGGAAAGGGGCCGTGGATATCGAGCCCCCAGACCGAGAAGGGCCAGGATAAAGGGATTGTCTGGAGAGCTTGAGCTGGCTGGTGAATTTGCTTGGCATGGAACTGGCACGCTTCACACTTGGTTACTTGTGCAGTCGCATCTTGGAGGGCTTCTGGCCAAAAGAACCCTTGCCGGAACGCCTTCCCGGCAAGTGCTCTTGCGCCAATGTGGTGGCCACATATGCCTCCATGTATCTCTGCCAACAGCTTTTGTCCATCTTCCTGGGAAATGCACTTCAACCTGACACCGTTGAGTCTTCTTCTGTACAGTTCGTTGTCGATGAACTGGTACATACTTGACTGTCTGGTTATCCTCTCTATCTCTTCTGGTTCTTCGGGAAGTTCTCCAGTTTGAAGAAAACGGACGAGTTGCTGCGCCCATGCTGGAGCCTGAGGCTCAACAACAAGGACTAAAGGCATCAGGGCTGCTGCGGGAACCTCAGCTTCTACGGCAAGAACCTGCGGTTCTGCCGGAGCTGAGGGTTCCCCGGCAAGCCTGCCGGGGCAAGGCTTGTCGGGAACGCCTGCTTCAACTGTACAGACCCTTGGGTCAGCAGGAGCAGACTATTCCTCAGCATCTTGGTTGTTGATCTTGGGGACCTTCGCGGCGGCTTCGGGAAGATCCGCCGGCAAGTAGTCGCCGGAGACCAACTTCCTCTTCTTGCTCTGCCCAACTGATGGCATAACGGATGGCTGAGTTAGCTTGAGCACAAAAATTCCTGGTTCCACAGGTAACTTCGTTGCTGCACACTTTGAAAGGCCATCTGCGATGTCATTTTGAGCCCTTGGAATGTGCTCCATCTGTAGGCCTTCAAAGTGTTCTTCAAGCTTCCTCACTTCATCGACATAAGCTTCCATCAGAGGGCTCTGGTAACTCTTGTTTACTTGTCGGACCACCAACTGTTAGTCTCCCAGCACAATCAACCTCTTGATCCCAAGTTCGGTCGCAATTCTGAGACCGGCAAGCAGACCTTCATACTCGACAGTATTGTTTGTCGCTTGCTCCTTGGGAAAGTGCATTTGAACAACATACTTGAGGTGCTCTCCGATGGGTGCTATGAGTAACACGCCAGCGTCGGCGCCTTGCAGCGAGAAGGCACCATCAAAGTACATTATCCACTCCTTTCTTGCTTCTTGGACGGGGATGCTTGTCTCTGGGACTTCTTCATCTGGTGTTGGGGTCCATTCTTCTATAAACTCTGCCAAATCTCTGCTCTGTATATTTGAAGTACTCTCAAACTTGAGGCCAAAGCTTGACAGCTCCAGTGCCCACTCAACGATCCTGCCAGTTGCTTCTGGATTTTGCAATATCCTCTTCAACGGAAAGCGAGTGACCACTGTTATCTCATGTGCCTGGAAGTAATGGCGCAGCTTTCTTGAGGCCATGAGGAGGCCGAAGAGCAACTTCTGCACCCCGGAGTATCTTGATCTAGCCCCCTGCAAGAGGGAACTTACAAAATAAACTGGGCGCTGCACCATCTTCCTTCGCACTTCTTCTTGTTCCTGCGCAGACTTGTCCTTGTCGGGGACAGAGCTTGTCGGGGAAGCCCCCTGCTTGCCGCTGGATGCGCTTGCCGGGGATGCGGGTTCCTCATCCGCCTCCCTCTTCGCTACTAACGCAGCACTTACCACTTGATTGGTCGCCGCTAAGTATAGCAGCAACTTCTCTTGTGGCTTAGGTGCGACAAGTACTGGAGTGGAGGATAGGTATCCTTTCAAGTCTTGCAGCGCAGCCTCTACTTCCGGAGTCCTTTTCATAGGACCTGCCTTTTTCAAGATTTTGAAGAAAGGCAGGGCGCGTTCTGCAGACTTTGAAATGAACCTGCTGAGGGCAGCCACACAACCGGCAAGTCTTCTTATGTCCTTGACGCGCTTCGGGGCTTCAATCTGCTCGATGGCTTTAATTTTGTCGGGATTGGCTTCAATCCCCCTCTGGGACACGAAGAACCCAAGAAGCTTGCCGGAGGGGACTCCGAAGACGCACTTCTCGGGGTTCAACTTGAGTTGTATCTTGCGTAGATTCTCAGAGGTTTCTTCCAAGTCTTGGATCAGGGCATCCTTGTTCTTACTCTTGACCACTATATCATCCATGTAGGCTTCTACATTTCTGTGGATCTGTGGCTCAAAAGCAGTGTGTATCACCCTTGCAAATGTTGAGCCTGCATTCTTCAATCCAAAGGGCATGCGTATGAAGCAATATGTGCCACATGGAGTAATGAATGCAGTCTTTTCCTCATCTTCCTCAGCCATGAATATCTGGTGGTATCCTGAGTATGCATCGAGAAATGAAAGCAACTCACATCCAGCCGTGGAGTCAACAATCTGGTCGATGCGCTGCAAGGGAAATGGATCCTTAGGACAAGCTTTATTCACATCGGTGAAGTCTATACAAAATCTCCACTTCCCATTAGCCTTGCGCACGACAACTGGATTGGCCAACCACGTGGGATGCAGTACACCTCTAACCAGGCCTGCTGCTTCCAACTTCTTGATTTCTTCGGCGATGAATTCTTGGCGCTCCACGGCTTGCTTCCTGACCTTCTGCTTGACGGGCCGCGCATGAGGACAAACAGCAAGCTTGTGCTCAATTACCTTCCTGGGAACGCTGGGGATGTCAGACGGTTGCCACGCAAACACGTCCACATTCGCCCGCAGGAAGGCAACGAGCGCGCTTTCCTATTTGGGGTCAAGTGTAGCACTGATGGTGAAGGTACCACCAGTGCCGTCCTCGTTGGCGGACACCTTCTTGGTTGTCGGTGGAGCTGCCATTCCTTTCTTGCACTTGCCGGTGGAGCTCGATGGTGCGTCCTCGACGGCAGCGCAGCACTCCGAAGAGGTGCGTTTGCCGGAGTGGGCTCCAGAGCTCTTGTCGAACTTGGTCTTGGTCTTCCCCCCGGGAGCTTCAGCGGCAAGTGTTTTGCTGTCTGCCGCGGCTGCTGCATGCCGGTAGATCTTGTCGGCGCAAATAAGCGCATCCTTCTTGTCTCCGAGGACAGAGATGACGCTTATCGGCCCCGGCATCTTGAGCATGTTGTACGCGTAGTGGGAAGCTGCCTTGAACTTGGCGAGCGCAGGACGGCCAAGTATCCCATTGTATGGCAACGGGATATCGGCAACGTCGAACGTGATCCTCTCCGTCCTGAAGTTGAGCTCCCCACCAAAGTTCACTGGCAGTGTAACCTTCCCCTTCGGCTTGCTCCTTCCCGGGTTGATTCCTTGGAACGTCCCGGTTTCTTTGAGCTCGCTGTCGGGGATCTGCAGTTTCTTAATCACAGCGGAGGAGATCAAGTTGAGGCCGGCCCCGCCGTCAACCAACATCTTGGTGACCTTGAGGTTGCGGATAGTTGGTGAAACCAACATCGGCAAGCACCCGACCACGGTTGTGCGGTCAGGGTGGTCCTCAAGGTCGAAGATGATGGGCGTGCCGGACCATTTCAGGTGCCTGCGAGACTCGACGGGTGGCTCAGCTGCATTCACTTCCCGCACCCATTGCTTGAGTTGGCGGTGGGAAGTGTGCAGAGAGGCACCTCCATCGATGCACAGAACTTCCATGGCCTTCTGGAACTCCTGCTCGATGTTGTCTCCTTCATCCATATCCTCGTCATCGTCTTCGTCCTCATCCTTGTCGCGGCCCCGGGGAGGTCTGTCTCCTTGCCGCTGCTTGGCCTTGCCACGGCGTCCTCCCCGGCCATTAAACGGACGCTTCTTGCTGGGCTCTCCTCCGCCTCCTTGGGCCTTCTCCTTGTCGCGACGCTCGTATTCAGCCTTCTGCTGCTCTACGAGGTACTCTACCCTTTTGCAGTTTTGGAGGTCGTGGCCCTTGGTGTGGTGGATCTTGCAGTACTGCTTGTCGGAGCCGTCCTGCTTGTCGGCTGCCGCTACAGGAGCGGCCTCCTTGCCGGAGCCACCAGCCTGTGTCTTCTTGGCGGGAGCCTCCTTGCTGGACTACTCGACAACTAGTACCTCCTTGTTCTTCTTCTTCTTGTTTCGCCGCCGGCCTTTCCTTGCCGGGGCGGCATCCTCGCTGTCACTTCCTCCTGCGCCGGTATCCTCTCCGGGGAGTCTCCTCCCCTCTTCAGCGCGTGCACATTTGTCAGCCAGAGCGTAAAGCTCGCTGACATCCCGGATCTTGGTCATGGCCATGTCCTCCCTCATCCGGCGGTTACGCACGTTCTGGTGGAACGCGCTGATAACCGTGGCAGGGTGGACGTCGGGAATATTGTGCTGAACGCGGCTGAACCTTTGGATGTATTTGCGCAGGGACTCTCCCTCCTTCTGGGCAAGGATGTGGAGATCGCTCTCCTGGCCGTGGGGTTTGTGGCCGCCCGTGAAGGCGCCGACAAACTGGTGGCACAAATCTGCCCATGAAGAGATGGAGTTCTCCGGCAAGTGCATAAGCCAAGACCTGACGTTTGGCTTAAGCACGAGCGGGAAGTAGTTGGCTAGGATTTTCTCGTCGCGTCCCCCGGCAGCCTGCACCGCAATGGTGTAGATGCTGAGGAACTCCGAGGGGTGTGTCTTGCCGTCATACTTCTTGGGTACGTTGGGCTTAAAGTTCTTCATGCTGGGCCACTGGACTTGCCGCGGCTCTCGGGTGAACGCAGGGCATCCTGCCGCGTACGGCAAGTCGCCTAGTTCACCGGGCGCGTGCATGTCAACAGCGGTCCCAGCGCGCTGATCGGACTGTCTTTGAGCTGCTCTTCGACGCTCGATGCGGGTTCGAGCGTCCTCTTGTCGCCTGTCATCGAGGACTTGGCGCTGATCGCGGCGAGCCCGCGGATCCGACGATGCCGTGGAGTCGTCGTCGACGTTGATCCGGCGGGGCGGCGTTTTCTGCTTCCGCAGCGGGGAGTGCACGCTGGTTGCACCCCCGGCGGTCTTATCGCCATCGGCCTTCGCTTGGTCAACTTGCCACGGCCGTGAAGTTGCCGGCTGCTGCGGCGCGTCGTTGTTGGCGAAGGCGATGAGGCTCTGGATCGTCGCCCTCCAGTCTTCGGCCTTGTCCGCCGCTGGAGGGAAGTCGAGGAGCAGCTGAGCCCTGGCCAAGGCTTCTGCTGGAGAGGAAGGAAACGGTGGCGAACGGTGCGAGGAGCGGGACACGCTCGGACACCTAACCGCGTTAGAAGGAGCATGTTCCCGTCCCGGCGACCGCGCCTTGCTCGTGCCTGGACGTTGGCCTTGAGCGTCCCGTGACTCGCCGGCCTGGCCACGTCCCAGCAAGCGTATGGTACCTTCGGTACCACGTCGCTGCTCGTCTGGCACCTCGTAAGAGGGACATGGTGCGTGTACGGACACCGAGGCCTTGGAGTTCGCCCGGTTGTCCGTCTTGTCCTTGGACTTGGTGGCGCCGTGAGTGTCCCCCCCGGCGTCCACCCTTCCGCCGGTGCCTCCCCCACCAACCGTCGGCTCTGGTGGTGGTGGGATCGACGCAAACGGGCCTCCAACCTCCGAAGCCTTCTTCTTCGGAGGCATGTTGATGTAGCCGATGAAGTTGGAGAGGTTGATGAAGAATGCGCCCGCGTGAGCGCCGGATCAGGTTCGCACAACCTCGACGCCCCCCTACCTGGCGCGCCAAAGATGTCGGGGGAAACTGTCCTCCCACGAGCACCTATGGGACCGGAGCCCCTTCTACGTTGCGGTAAGGGAGCGGAGGGAGCACGGAGAGCAGATCGAGGAGCACACGCGGGCAGTTTACCCAGGTTCGGGCCGCGATGACGCTTAAAACCCTACTCCTGCTTTGGTTGTATTTAGTTCTTGGGCTCGGGAGCTTGAAGATCTACAGTACCAGCTACACCGAGCAAGGGAGTGAGCGAGTTTCTGGGATCGAACCTCCTCTACGTTGTGCATGGGCCTCCTTTTATAGCTCAAAGGGGTCACCGACAGGAGCCAATGTAGAGGAGGGTAAAAATGTAAATTTGGTGGTAGTTGCAACAGTGCATGAACAGTGTATGAACAGTGGTCTTCACCTAACCTTGATGATGGGGGACAAGGGCATTTAATGCCCGTCGCCGTCGACCCCAAAAGCGTCTGTCCATGCGTCTCCGTTCGCCACGGCGGTAGCTTCGTCACCGCGGCTCGCCAGCGTGCCCCTCAGGCTGCACAGCCATCTGCCACGTGCCCCTGGAAGGGCCCCAGGGCGACGCGTGGTCGAATGAGCTGGAGCGCAGGCACACAGTGTGAGCTTCCCCCGGCAAGCACCTTGCCGGGGCCGCTATCTTGCCGGGCCCGGAAGCTTGCCGCTTCCCGGGCCCTGCCGGGGCGCATGATGCGCCGCGACGTATCTTTTGCGGTGTTATCCTTTGGCCTTCCTGGCAAGTGCCTCTTGCCAGGGTCTTGTGCTGGAATGATAACTTTG
Organism: Secale cereale; assembly: GCA_902687465.1. Lineage (NCBI taxonomy): Eukaryota > Viridiplantae > Streptophyta > Magnoliopsida > Poales > Poaceae > Secale > Secale cereale. The sequence continues at coordinate 880,121,915 of LR738710.1, forward strand.
TGCCTGGTGCGGCCGTCCCGGCAAGCTCCTCTTGCCGGGGTCTTGTCTCTTAACTTGGATACTTTGTTCTTGAATGGCTTCATAGGGACCAGAGCGGGCCTCAGCAAGCGCGTGGTAAGCCTTGCCGCGGGAAGCTGCTACTGCCCGTGCACAAGTTGGGGTACTAAGGTACCCCTACCTTAGTACACCAACACCCGGAACATCTGGAATCTCTGGAATCTTCTGGGACGTCGGTCTTCGGGCGTCACAGTCACCTCCCGAGCCATTGACCCGCACGAGATAATGAAACGTTGTGCCCTCTAACATCACATGTTAAACGGTAGATGCCCTTTGTTCTGTCCCGCGTCTTCCCTATTTCTTCGTCCCTCCTCCTTGATACGTCCCTTAAAAGTATAATTTTTTGAAGGTACTCTTCTGGTGCATGTTTTTATAGTTATCCATTATAGATTGCACAATTTGGTCAAATCCATCACCCTCATTTCAAGTACGCCTATTGCAATATGAATACTTCCGTTATTGTAGGATTTTTAGTATTTCGCATCTATTCAATGGAATAGATAACAAGATGCATGGCACACAATAGTAAAATTCTTGGATTGCACAAATAGATTAGTTTGTAAATGTTATACTTTTCCACAATACTATCCCACAGCTGATGTCGAAGTTTATGGTTCTTTTTCCATGTTAGAGGAATTTTTAGCTTCATTTGCACCAATGCATGTAATGTTTTGCTGCCAACACATGTGTGTCACTTTAGTTCACCTATAGAGTGTGGGGGGAAATAGAAAAGAAAATTATCTTTTACTATGTCTATAAAGATACCCTGTATGAAGTGTGAAATTTGGAAAGTACTGATGACATAAACTGTCCCACGTGTGAGATTGTTTCAGGACGCTCTCAGAACATATCACATGTCCTGGCTGCATAGAAGGATTTCTTTCCCCTTTGATCGAAAATGCATCCCTTTCTAGAACTTGTTTTTTTCATGCCTTGGATCCTACTTTTTCATACACCATTTTCTGCTAGTCATTTTTTCTTTTTGACTCATTATGCATATCGAAATCTTTTGCACAAAATATGTGTTTGTGCTTTATCTGCATTATACTTCTTTGACTATTTGAGAGAGAAGATGGAAGTGAGATGCATATATGGGACTATATAACATCCACTATTCATTAACCTAAAAATGATAAAATGGCTGTTGTTGCTAGGAAAGGGAGGTCCATGTGGGATACAAAAGAAATTTCTCCCAGTATTGTTGAGATGAGTGAAAATAACTATCCTCCTACGAATACACTTGATCTCCGCAAAGATGGATATTTGCTCTCGAGTAAGGATGTCATTAATGATAAAATGGAAATCAAATTGGTGACTCGTCAAACCTAAAATATGATGTGTTCATGCACAAAGGATGAACTAAGTATGAGCATGAATGCGCTTAAAGGGTAACTAAAGATATCAAGCAAAGCCATTCTAATGTGCCGTCAGATAGGTGGCATGCTCCAAGATGGATGAAGAGGTGCATAATAATGATAACTTGCGTAAGTTAGCTTTGGTGAAGGAAACTTGTAACCAAGGTATGAGCAGAAATACCAATGAAAAAAGATGTGACGACAGATGGGGCACAACTGTTAGCTGTGGTCATTCTTCTAGGAGGTCATCTGGTCCAGATGCATGGAGGCAACACACTCGCAATCCATCTCCTATAGGTTGTTAGAACTGGTCAAATAGTTATAGTTGAACCACTAATTACTTGCCTTTTCTTAGTGTTGAAGACATGTAGTGGATAATTTCCTTTTTGTGAGGCAAATGATCAGTATTTTACTATGCATGTATTGGTATTATGATTGGGTGTTCCATGTATGTTGTTCGAGAATTAACTTTTGAGCTATTCTAACTTAAAACCTAGCCATTACTGAAATCCAAGATAGAATTAATGATTATATTGCATAAGTAAATAAAGCTAGGGCCTACACTTCTTCATTAAGTTTACATGTTGATCATTTCTATTTGTACATAAGATCCATATCTTCTTCTTTTTAGAACAAATTAGAAGAATACATAAATTGTTTTTTATTATGTTATACTCACATTTCAAAAAAATCTTCTGATTCAGCGATTTATCGTCCAATTTATCACTACTCTTGGGGTGACCGATAAGATTATGCATTATCTTCACCGTTTATCATTTGGGCCGATTTATCGCTATGATGAGCGATTTATCTGGAATCTACTGATGAATCAGGCCTATTCATAGCACTATGTTTGCAAAAACTATGTTAATTTGCGTTTTGTGGACCTTGTTATGCAATATGTACGATTGCACTATTTTATTTGATAATATACGAGGATTCAAGGATTAGGAATCAATGTAACACTTCTGTCCAATATTGTTTTGGTACTGAATATAACATATTTTAGTGTTGGGGGCCTGGGATTTGCCAAAAATGGCCGATTAATAGTCGACTGATAAAATTGATTAATCGGCCGATTTCCGATTAATCTCCAATCCCCAGCTGAATGAGATGCTAACGATAAGCGATATCCTCAACACTGATTATACTGCCAGTGAACATCTATAATTCTTTTTTATTTGCCAAATGATTTGTTAATTTAAGATATCTTCTAAACATTTAGATTAATAGAAAATTAAATTGGATGTGAAATAGTTATTCAAAGGAGATAAGCAATATATAAGAGTTAAACCACCGGGCCTTTTGATAGTCGAAATGTTGATTAGAGTAATGTGGCTATATATTACCTTTTTGTGATGCCTAGTGAAAAAGTGAAATGTTATCTCTAACAACTATTAGAATCTATGGCATGATGTACAAGATTGTAAATAACACTTGTTATATCTAGTGGACTAACATCACACTTGATATGACAAGATGAAGTCAAATATAGGATAAATATCTCGATCAATCTATACAACTCAATGCGATGGTATGATCCAGCTTGATGCTACCAAAGGGGCCTTTTTGAGAAGGTAATTAAGTATCATTATTATGCTTTCAAGTTATATATCGACGAGGGACCACAAATTGCCAAATTACGCATTAAGGCCAGGGGATGCATGGAACATGTCATGTAGTTTGGTTGCAGTAGTTGTTACTTCCCTTTTCTTGGTGTTAAAGACATGTAGCAAATAATTTTCTTTTTGTGAGGAAAATGATCAGTTTTTTAACCATGCATGTATTGGCACTTTGATTATGTGTTCCATGTGTACTCCCTCTGTAAAGAACTATAAGAGCGTCCAGTGATCAAAATGTTCTTATATCTCTTTGTAGAGGGAGTATATTGTTTCAAAAGTAACTTTTGAGCTATTATGCCGTTGAAACATAGCTATAAATGGAATCCAAGATAGAATTAACGATTATGCTGCACAAGTGAATCAAGCTAGGGCCTACACTTCTTCATTAAGTTTACATGATGTTCATCTCTTCTTGTACACATGCACCATATCATTTTCTTTGCATTCAAAATTAGAAGAACGAACTATGACGTTATATATATTCCACCCCCGGTGAACATCTAAAATTCATTTTGATTTGTTAGATGATTTTTTTAATTTAAGAGATCATCTTAAATTCTAGATTAATTTAAACTTAAATTGATGTGACGATAGTTGTACCAAGGAGATAAGCTATACATAAGAGTTACATAGTGGCGCATTTTGGCAGTCGAAAGGTTGATTAGAGTAATGTGGCTATATATTACCTTTATGTGATTCCTAGTGAATAAGTGAAATTATCTATAACTCCTATTAGATTCTCGGGCATGCCGTAGAAGATTGTAAAATAAGACATGCTATTTCTAGTGGACTAACATCCCATTTCAAATGACGATATGAAATCACTTATTGGATGAATATATCCATGGGTTTATACAACCCTATGCGATGGTATGGTCCAACATGATGATTTCAAGGTGTGCATGCGGGCATTTTTGAAAAGGTAATTAAGTACCATTATTGTGCTTTTTATTTATATAGTGACGCGACCACACCAATGGTGCACTGGCCTTTTCTCGTTAAGTGATATTTTCATGATTTTTTTAAAATGTCATGAACATATTTTAAAATGAGTGAACATGTTTTGAATTTCGTGATTTTTTTTACATTTTATAAACATGTGAATATATTGTAAGTGTTTTGAACATTTTTGAAATGGTTAGAAACAATTTCGTATAAGCTATAACTTTTTTTATAAATTTAGGTGAGCAAAATTTTGCATGGTGCAAACATTTTTAAAACTATCATGAGTGTTTAAACATGTGGACATTTCTATTGAATGGTACAATTTTTAAATGTCACAGACATTTTAATTGTATGGTTTAAATAATTTTTTAAATGTCATGAACATTTTTATAAAGGTGTGAAGAATTAATTAATACTTGAATTTTCATGAAGGTTTTATTATTGATACTTAAATTGGATTTAACCATAGTTCACTAGTAGAAAAAGCCGGACATATGATCAAATTTTAGGTTAAGAGCTTCGATTTGCAAAAAGAATCAACTCAAATGGAGTTACGAAACTCAACATATGATCAAATGAAGTTCAAATTCAAATCTATTTAAATTCAGATTTTAAAACTTTCAAAAATAAAGTTGAGTTGGTTTTCTAGATAGATGAGATCAAAACGAAAAGTTTGGCGTTGGTTTCATCCAATTCCGATAAACGAGTAAAAAGTAGTGAATGTTTGAAAACTAGGGACTTATCTGAAAGAATTTTAATCGCGGATAGGTCCCTGACTAAATAAACAGAAAAAGAAAGGACTAAATAACGAACGTTCATTTTCTAAAACTAAACAACGTATGATCACTGAATAATAAAACAATAAAAGTAGATCTAGGTTTTCTAAATAAAAAACTGAACTAGGGTTTAAAAAAACGAAAGAAAATCAAGAAAAGACCGGATCGATCTTACTGGTTCGGGTCAAGTTGATCGGATTCGGGCGGAGGGTTCAGGCGGCGGGCCGGAGCTTAGGCGTGGGCGACAGGTGGCGACGGCATTGGCGGCTACGGCGGCGGCGGCTTGCGGGTGGCGCGGGGCGGAGAGGCGATGCACGGCGGCAGGGCTGGCGACGGCAACGCAGCTCGGCGGCTGGGCGAGGCGGCGGCAGCGCAGCTCCGTGAGGCCGCGAGGCGCGAGGCGGTGGGAGCGATGTGGCAGCGGGGCGGGGTGGCGTCGAGGGGCGGCGACGGCTCGGCTTTTAAAGGCCCCCGGGGGGTACAACTTAGGCACGGGATCGGCCGGGCGCCGTGCGGCGTCGGGACTCCGGTGGAGTCTGGCTCCTCCACGGCGGAGAAGGCGGTGGCGCCGTGCCCTACTGGGCCCGGCTGCGAGCTGGGTCGGCCGAGTAAAACTTTTTTTTAAATACTTTTCTAAAAATTCCAAAAAATAGAAAAATACAGTAAATATATTTTTAAAAATTATAGAAAAATTCAACCTTTTAGTGCGAATAATATAATAAAAATAAATACCTTTGCAAATTTAAAAATCCAATTAATATATTTTTACTCAAAATTCAATTTCTAACATTTTTATTCAGTTTTGAAGAAGTCATATTATCTTCTCTCATTATTTTAAAAAGTATTGAAAATGAAAATTTGGAAAAATCATATTTGGTCCAACCCCACATGGAAAATAATAAAAATTGTGGGTCCTTTTGGGAAAATTCCAACTCTCTCACTTGGGTCCTTGAGTTGCTTAAAGTCTTTTGGATCAATTTCCAGATAAAATCAAATTTAGAAATGCTCAAATGATGAATGCATATGAATGATCTATATTAACATCCAAATTGAAAATTGGGATGTTACAAACCTACCCCCCTTAAGATGAATCTCGCCCTCGAGATTCGGGTTGGCTAGCAAAAAGGTGTGGGTGGTCTTGTCGAAGGTCTTCCTCCCGTTCCCAGGTGGCTTCGTCCTCTGTGTGTTGACTCCACTGAACTTTGCAAAATTTGATGAATTTTCCGCAAGTAACTTTGTCTACAACCTCAAGAATCTTGACGGGCGTCTCCTCATAAGTCAAATCACTCTGTAGCTGAATTGCTTCCAGGGGCATTGTATCTCGTAGCGCAATATCGATCATCTATGCATGGCACTTCTTCAACTATGAAATGTGAAACACATCGTGAACTCCGGACAAAGTTTCGGGCAACTCTAGCTGATAAGCTACTTCTCCTCTGCGTTCCAAAACTCTGTACTGTCCCACAAATCGTGGATCCAATTTACCCTTAACTCCAAAACGCTTAACTCCTTGAAGCGGGGACACACGAAGATATTCTCTATCTCCAACTTCGTAGATTACTTCCTTGCATTTTGTATCTGCATAACTCTTCTGTCTGGACTGGGCTATCTTTAGTCGGTCACGGATCAACTTGACCTTCTCCTCTGAATCTCTGATCAAATCGGGTCCAAATAGTTTGCGGTCTCTGACTTCATCCCACATCATTAGTGTCCTGCACCTCCTTCCGTACAAAGCCTCAAAAGGGGCCATCTGCAAACTGGTCTGATAACTGTTGTTGTAAGAGAACTCGGCATAGGTTAAGTTATCATCCCAACTAGATCCATAATCTAGCGCACAACCTCTCAACATGTCCTCCAAAATCTGATTGACTCTCTCTATCTGTCCATCTGTCTGTGGATGAAAGGCTGTACTGAAGTCCAGCCTAATTCCCAAAGTCTCGTGTCGCTGCTTCCAAACTTCGAGGTAAACTGTGTTCCTCTGACTGATACAATGGTCTTCGGAACTCCATGCAAACATACGATCCTGGTCATGTATATCTTTGCCAACTTAGCACTCGTGTAAGTGGTGTTCACGAGGATAAAGTGAGCTACCTTAGTCAAGCGATCAACAATAACCCAAATAGAATCATACCCTGATCTTGTCCTGGGTAGTCCCGTGATAAAATCCATTCCTCACTTGTCCCAATTCCAATCCAGTATAGGTAACGACTATAGTAACCCTGCTGGTTTCTCATGCTCTGCCTTCACTCTCCAACAAACGTCACATACCGCTACATACTCGGCAATGTCCTTCTTCATACCGGTCCACCAGAAATTCTGCTTGAAATCCAAGTAAATCTTGGTATTGCTTGGGTGTATCAAGTACAGCGAATCATGGGCCTCCTGAAGAACCAACTTCCTGATCTCCGGGTCACTGCGCACATATATACGTTCTTCGAACCGTAATATTCCGTTTTCATCCTCACGGAATCCTTTTGCCTTTCCTTTGTCCATTCTGCCCTTAATCTCTGCAATTCCTTTGTCTGTCTCCTTGGCTTCTCGAATCCTGCCCAATAAAGTAGACTGAATCTCCAATGTAGAAACATAGCCTCTTGGGACTATCTCCAACTATAAATCTCTGAGATCATCTGCTAACTCTTGGGGTAAACCTCCGGCTATGAGGGTGTTGACATAACTCTCGTGACTCAAAGCATATGCCACGACATTGGCTTTTCCTGGGTGGTAATGCAATCTCATGTCATAATCTTTTATGAGCTCTAGCCATCTTCTTTGCCTGAGATTTAACTCCTTCTGTGTGAAGATGTACTTCAAACTCTTATGGTCCGTGTAAACGTCAAAATGGTTTCCAATAAGAAAATGTCTCCAGGTCTTGAGTGCTTGCACTACGGCTGCAAACTCCAAGTCATGTGTGGCATAATTCAACTCATGTGGTCAGAGCTGACGTGAGGCATATGACACAATTCTTCCTTCTTGCATGAGAACGCCTCCAAGTCCTTGACGTGAAGTGATAACCCACAAGGGTAAAGTATTTGAGGGTAAATTATTCAACCCAAATTTAATGATTCGACACAAGGGGAGCCAAAGAATACTCTCAAGTATTAGCAGTTGAGTTGTGAATTCAACCACACCTGGAAAACTTAGTATCTGCAGCAAGGTAATTTAGTAGCAAGGTAATATGGAAGTAACAGTAACGGAAGCAAAAGTAGCGATAGTAGTTTTGTAGTGATTGTAACAGTAGCAGCGGAAAGGTAAATAAGCAACAAGCAATATGTGAAAAGCTCGTAGGCATTGGATCAGTGATGGATAATTATGTCGGATGCGATTCCTCATGTAATAGTTATAACATAGGGTGACAGAGAACTAGCTCCAGTTCATCAATGTAATGTAGGCATGTATTCCGAATATAGTCATACGTGCTTATTGGAAAGAACTTGCATGACATCTTTTGTCCTACCCTCCCGTGGCAGCAGGAACCAATTGGAAAGTAAGGGATATTAAGGCCTCCTTTTAATAGAGTACCTCCTGAAACTACGGTCATCACCGGGAGTGGTCCCGATTATTGTCACTTCGGGGTTGCCGGATCATAACACATAGTAGGTGACTATTGACTTGCAAGATAGGATCAAGAACACACATATATTCATGAAAACATAATAGGTTCAGATCTGAAATCATGGCACTCGGGCCCTAGTGACAAGAATTAAGCATAGCAAAGTCATAGAAACATCAATCTTAAAACCTAGTGGATACTAGGGATCAAACCCTAACAAAAGTAACTCGATTACATGGTAAATCTCATCCAACCCATCACCGTCCAGCAAGCCTACGATGGGATTACTTATGCACAGCGGTGAGCATCATGAAATTGGTGATGGAGGAAGGTTGATGATGACGATGGCAACATTCTGCCCTCTCCGGAGCCCCGAACGGACTCCAGATCAGCCCTCCCGAGAGAGATTAGGGATTGATGGCGGCTCTGTCGGGGATATACCCCGCGGTATAAACCGGACGGAAGTATAACCCGGCCATACTTGGCGGTTTACTTGATGGTTTACACTTGGTGATTCACTGGCGATCCGTCATAACCAGACGATTTACAAGCAACCTGCCTAAATAATACCACTCACTGGTAACCCGGTTGGCCGATCACGGATGACAAGACCCAAGGCCTAGATGGCCGGTTCATATTATGGTGGGCCGGTTTATGAAGAAAGCATAAGGAATATTCTCCTACAAAGAAAGCAAGACTAGGACTCCACTTGTAATAGAGTAATCCTAATCCTAATAGGACTAGTCATGTAACCCGCCCCTTCAATATATATAAGGAGGGGCAGGGCTCCCCAAAGAGGGACAAGCTACAAGTAGACAAGTTCTCACAAGTTTCTAGGGCTAGACACAAAGAGCCGGTTTGCCGGCGACACCACGAGGATCATAATGAGACCTAGCCTCAAACAGCACGTAGGGTTATTACCGGATGATGTTTCCCGGGGCCCGAAGCTGTCTAAATCCTTGTCTTGCGTTGCGTCTCTCGATTCCGCTCAACCCCTCTCATGCTACTACATAGATGCGCGGCCTCACGACTAAGTCCGCTAAACCGGACATCTGTCGTGTTAATTCCGCGACAGGCTCCGTATCGTAAAACGTGATAATTCCTTCTCCTTGATTTTTCTCTCCCCGAAAGTGAATATGTGGAGTCGGGGGAGATGTCGGTGGGGCAACAGGGGGCCCACGAGGCAGGGTGCGCGCCCAGGGGGCGCCCCCACCCTCGTGGACAGGGTGTGGGCCCCCTGGTCTGGTTGTTTCCACAAATATTTTTTATATATTCCAAAATAAATCTCCGTTGAATTTCAGGACATTCCGAGAACTTTTATTTCTGCACAAAAATAACACCATGGCAGTTCTGCTGAAAACAATGTCAGTCCGGGTTAGTTCCATTCAAATCATGCAAGTTAGAGTCCAAAACATTGGCAAAACTATTTGGAAAAGTAGATACGTTGGAGACATATCAACTCCCCCAAGCTTAAACCTTTGCTTGTCCTCAAGAAATTCAGTTGATAAACTGAAAGTGATAAAGAAAAACTTAGACAAACTCTATTTGCTCTTGTTGTTGTAAATATGTAAAGCCAACATTGAAGTTTCCAGCCAAGATCATGAATTAACCACATTCACTATAACTCTCAGGTCTCATGTCTACTCATATCAATGGCATAATCAACTAGCGAGCAATAATAATAAACCTCAGATGACAACACTTTCTCAAGATGGTATCTTGCTAGCCCTTTCTGAGACCGCAAAACATAAATGCAGAGCACCTATAAAGATCAAGGACTGACTAGACATTGTAATTCATGGTAAAAGAGATCCAGTGACAATCATATTCAATGCAAATTAATAGCAATACATGCAAATGACAGCGGTGCTCTCCAACCGGTGCTCTTTAATAAGAAGATGATGACTGAACATAAAAGTAAATAGATAGGCCCTTCGCAGAGAGAAGTAGGGATTTGTAGAGGTGCCAGAGCTCGATTTTGAAATAGAGATGAATAATATTTGGAGCGGTATACTTTCATTGTCAACATAACAACCAAGAGATCGGGATATCTTCCATGCTACACACATATTAGCTATTCCCAAACAGAATGGTAAAGTTTATACTCCTCCAACCACCAACAAGAACACTCCATGGCTTGCCCGAAACAACAGGTACTGTCCAAACCATCAACAACCCTGGGGGAGTTTTGTTTAATTATTATGATTTGAGCATGGGACTGGGCATCTCGGTTACCACCCATTTTCTCATGAATGATGAGCGGAGTCCACTCATCGTGAGAATAACCCACCTGGCATGGAAGATATAGACAACCCTAGTTGATACATGAGCTGTTCAAGCATACAAAACGGAATTTCATTTGAAGGTTTGGCACATACAAATTTACTTGGAATGGCAGGTAGATACCGCATGTAGGAAGGTATTGTGGACTCATATGGAATAACTTTGGGGTTTATGGAAGTGGATGCACAAGAAGTATTCCCGCTTAGTACATGTGAAGGCTAGAAAGTTACTGGGAGAATTGACCAGCTAGAGAGCGACAACAGTCATGAACATGCATTAAAATTAATCAACAATGAATGCAAGCATGAGGAGGATATAAATCACCATGAACATAAATATCGTGGAGGCTCTATTGATTTTGTTTCAACTACATGCATGAACATGTGCCAAGTCAAACAACTTGAATCGTTCAAAGGAGGATACCACCCTATCATACCACATCACAACCATTTTAATATCATGTTGGCACGCAAGATAGACCATTATAAACTCTTAGCTAATTAAGCATGGCATGAGCAGCTATGATCTCTAAATGTCATTGCAAGTATGTTTCATTCATAATAGACTGAATCAGGAACGATGAACTATCATATTTTCAAAAACAAGGGAGGTCGAGTTCATACCAGCTTTTTCTTATCTCAATCAATTCATCATATATCGTCATTATTGCCTTTCACTCGCATGACCGAACGGTGTGGATAATAATAATAGTGCACGTGCATTGGACTAAGATGGAATCTGCAAGCATTTAATACAAGAGAGAAGACAAAGCAATATGGCTCATGGTTAAATCAACAGTAATGCATATAAGAGCCACTAAACATTTTCATCATGGTTTCTTCTCCTCTTCACCCCAAAGAAAAGAAAAGAAACTATTTACACGGGAAAGCTCCCAACGAGCAAAAGAAGAACGAGAAATCTTTTTGGGTTTTCTTTTAATTACTACCACTATAGGCATGGAAAGTAAACTAGCTAAAAAGCTACAACTAATTTTTTTGTTTTTCTTAAGGTTTTTCTAACACACAAGGAAAAGATTAAGAAAAGAAATGAAACTAGCATAGATGGTACAATGAAAGAGTGTGAGCACCGACTACTGGAATAAGTGTGTGAACATGAATGTAATGTCGGTGAGAAATACATACTCCCCCATGCTTAGGCTTTTGGCCTAAGTTATCTATTGCCACTGATCAAAGCTACTCTCTCCGGTGCACGGAGGAGCGTCCTCGGGGTGCCACTGGTTGGCAATCTCATCCGGATCCCACCGATAAACCGACTGCCGATATGGGTCAAGTGGTGGCTCCGGCTCCGGCTCTGAAGCTTGTGCCTGGCTCCAGTACGTATAGACAACATCTGGCAAAACGAGGTATGTGCCTGAAAATAGATCAAACAGAGATGGTGTAGGCAAGGTAATAATCTCACAATATTTTTCATCAAACCTCAATTTATACATAAGCAACTTCTTCTTGTCTTTAACAATAAAATCATGTGCTATCATACTCTTACAATCTAGCAAACCGGGGCCAACAACTTTTGTTCCTTCTCATGATGCCTAATAGGTATTCTAAAGTGTTTAGCAAGGCGTGAAGCAAAGATGCCTCCAAAGATGGGACCCTTTGTACGGTTCAAACTTAATCATTTAGCAACAACAGCACCCAAGCTAAAAGTTGTGTCTTGAAACAAAGCATGGCGCAAAATGACAATATCAGGGGCACTAAGATTCCCACTGTTCCCGCAACCAATTAAGCATCTACTAGCAAATATCGCAAAGTAGCGTAGAACAGGAAAATGTATACTAGTAATTCTTACCCCTAAAACTTGCCTTGTTTCCCATACAACTATCATATCGATAAACCCCTCAACATCTTTACGATGTGGTTCTTCAAGAATACTAGCAAAGGGTATCTTACATACTTGACAAAATTCATAGAACGATATCTCCTTAACCTCATCATATAAATGAAACTCCACTGAAGGTGGTGATTTCTTAGCATGAAAATGAAAATTTTGCATTAAAATATTAGTGAGCAAGAGATACTGTTCACGCTGGTCGTGAAGGAAGTCGATGAGGCCTGCATTCTCCGCCAAATAATAAAACTCATTGCAAGGCCATTCACATGGCCAAACTTCCGCAGTGTGAGGAAGATTGTATTTGGGCTTCTTATTCTCTTCCTTCTGCTTGTCCTTTGATCTTTGACTGGAAGAGCCTCTCAATATTCTCCTCATCATTTTCTTACTCTGAAAATTTCTGAAATTTTAGTGACTCAAAATAAAATTGAACCAAACTCAACAAGATTGGTAGCAACTACTACTACAAATGCCCAGAGACTATATCATGCATTAGAACTACTTGGAACCACATAAATTTGGCATGCAAGCTCAAGAACAGGGTCAACTAAGCAGCAAAAATTTGCAACGAATAAAGCGCTAGAACAAAAACTAATTGGACCAATGGAGGAGTCACATACCAAAGAACAATCTCCCCAAACAGTTTTGTGAATGGAGCTTTGAGCAAGGAGATTGAAAATGGCAGCAAGATGATCTAGAACTCGTGCTTGAGCTGGATAGTGATTTTTTGGGAGGAAGAAGGAGTGTGTGGGTGCTGGAGTAAGTGGAGGGGGGCCACGTGGGGCCCACGAGGCAGGGGGCGCTCCCTGTACCCTCGTGGCCAGGTGCTGGCTCCCCCTGTTGTGTTCTTAGTGTCAAATATTCTAGAAAAAATCATATTTCAATTTCGGGGCATTTGGAGAACTTTTATTTTCGGAGTATTTTTTATTGCAGGGATAACTTTGTAAAACAGGCATAAAATACTATTTTTGCTTTATTTAATCTAATTAACAGAAAGTAAAAGGAGGGTACAGAAGGTTGTGCTTTCTAGATTCAACAATCTCATGTTCATCAAAAGGAATCCATTAACAAGGTTGATCAAGTCTTGTTAACAAACTCTTTCCGAATAACACGATACCGGAGAATTTTCGAATAACACTAGGTTACCTCAATGGGGATATGTATGTCCCCAACAATAAGAATATCATATATTTTTCTTGACAGTACGAACAGGGAATTCAAAACCTCCAATAGTAATTGTTGAATTGTTTCCAATAGAATTGATACTGTGGACCTGAGGTTGTTTCCTCGGAGAGTGTACCGAATGCTCATTATCATTGACATGAAAAGTGACATTGCCTTTGTTGCAATCTATAACAGCCCCTGCAGTATTCAAAAAGGGTCTACCAAGGATAAAAGACATACTATCATCCTCGGGAATATCAAGGATAACAAAGTCCGTTAGAATAGTAACATTTGCAACCACAATAGGCGTATCCTCACAAATACCGACAGGTATAGCAGTTGATTTATCGAGCATTTGCAAAGATATTTCAGTAGGTGTCAACTTATTCAAATCAAGTCTATGATATAAAGAGAGAGGCATAATACTAACACCGGCTCCAAGATCACATAAAGCAGTTTTAACATAGTTTCTTTTAATGGAGCAAGGTATAGTGGGTACTCCTAGATCTCCTAGTTTCTTTGGTATTCCACCTTTAAAAGTATAATTGGCAAGCATGGTGGAAATTTCAACTTCAAGTTTCTTTCTTTTATTGGTAATAATATCTTTCATATACTTAGCATAAGGATTTATTTTAAGCATATGAGTCAAACACATACGCAAAAAGATAGGTCTAATCATTTCAGCAAAGCGCTCAAAATCCCCATCATCCTTTTTCTTGGATGGTTTAGGAGGAAAAGGCATGGGTTTCTGAACCCATGGTTCTCTTTCCTTACCCTGCTTCCTAGCAACAAAGACTCTCTTATCATAATGTTGATTCTTTGATTGTGGGTTATCAAGATCAACGAAAGGTTCAATCTCTACATCATTATCATTGCTAGGTTGAGCATCATCATGAACATCATCATTAACGTTATCACTAGGTTCATGTTCATTAACAGATTGTGTTTCGGCATCAGAGATAGAGATATCATTTGGATTCTCAGGTGTGCCAGCTATAGGTTCACTAGAAGCATGCAAAGTCCTATCATTTTTCTTTTTCTTCTTCTTAGAAGAACTAGGTGCATCTACATTGGCTCTCTGAGAATCTTGTTCAATTCTCTTAGGGTGGCCTTCAGGATACAGAGGTTCCTGAGTCAGTTTACCACCTCTAGTCACAACTCTAATAGCATTATAATTTTTCTTACTATTTAGTTCATTGAGCATATCATTTTGTGCTTTAAGTACTTGTTCTACTTGAGTGGTAACCATAGAAGCATGTTTACTAATGAGTTTTAGTTCACCTTTAATTCTAGAAATATAATCACTCAAGCGTTCAATCATATAAGCATTACGTTGCAATTGTATACCAACATAAGCATTGAAGTTTTCTTGTTTTATAATAAAATTGTCAAACTCATCTAAGCATTGGCTAGAAGACTTATAACGAGGAATATCACCTTCATCGAATCTATAAAGAGAATTTACCTTTACTACCTGTGTCGGGTTATCAAGACCATGTATTTCTTCAATAGGCGGTAAATTCTTAACATCTTCAGCTTAATACATTTTTCTTTCATAGATTTCTTTGCCTCTTGCATGTCTTTAGGACTGAGAAATAGAACATCCTTTTTCTTCGGAGTTGGCTTAGGGGTTGGTTCAGGAAGTGTCCAATTGTTTTCATTGGTCAACATATTATTCAATAGCAATTCAGCTTGATCGGTAGTTCTTTCCCTGAAAACACAACCATCACAACTATCCAGGTGGTCTCTAGAATCATCGGTTAGTCCATTATAAAAGACATCAAGTATTTCATTCTTCTAAAGAGGATGATCAGACAAGTCATTAAGTAACCGGAGAAGCCTTCCCCAAGCTTGTGGGAGACTCTCTTCTTCAATTTGCACATAATTATATATTTCCCGTAAGGCAGCTTGTTTCTTATGAGCGGGAAAATATTTAGCAGAGAAGTAATAAATCATATCCTAGGGACTACACACACAACCAGGATCAAGAGAATTGAAGCATTTATTAGCATCACCTTTTAACGAGAACGGAAATAACTTAAGGATATAGTAATAACGAATTTTTTCCTCATTGGTGAATAGGGTGGCTATATTATTCAACTTAGTAAGATGTGCCACAAAAGTTTCAGATTCATAGCCAAGGAAAGGATCACACTCAACCAAAGTAATTAACTCAGGATCGACAGAGAAATAATAATCCTTATCAGTAACAAAGATAGGTGAAGTAGCAAAAGCAGGGTCATATTTCATTCTAGCATTCAAAGACCTCTTTCAGCTTAGCTAATAATTTCTTAATATCATATCCATCATTGCAAGCAAGAAAGCTCTAGCAGTTTCTTCATCCATAACATAACCCTCAGGAATAACAAGCAAGTCATATCTAGGGGGAGAATCCTCGTCATCACTTTCATCTATATTATCGGTTTCAATATTTGCATTCTCCCTAACCATAGTAATTTGTTCATCAAGAAATTCACCTAGTGGCACAGTATTATCAAGCATAGAAGTAGTTTCATCATACATATCAGAAGTGGCATCATCAAGAACATGCGACATATCAGATTCAATAGCACGAGTAGGTGTCACAAGTTTACTCATAACAGAGGGTTAATCAAGTGCAGAGCTAGATGGCAGTTCCTTACCTCCCCTCGTAGTACAGGGATAAATCTTGGTTTTTAAGTCTTTCAAGTTCTTCATAGTGATCAACAGATATAAATCCCAAGTGACTTAAAGAATATAGCTATGCTCCCTGGTAACGATGCCAGAAAATAGTCTTGATAACCCACAAGTGTACGGGATCGCAACAATTTTCAAGGGTAAAGTATTCAACCCAAATTTATTGATTCGACACAAGGGGAGCCAAAGAATACTCTCAAGTATTAGCAGTTGAGCTGTCAATTCAACCATACCTGGAAAACTTAGTATATGCAGCAAGGTAATTTAATAGCAAGGTAATATGGAAGTAACGGTAACGGTAGCAAAAGTAGCGATAGTAGTTTTGTAGTGATTGTAACAGTAGCAGCAGAAAGGTAAATAAGCAACAAGCAATATGTGAAAAGCTCGTAGGCATTGGATCAGTGATGGATAATTATGTTGGATGCGATTCCTCATGTAATCTTTACCTAATAATAAAGCACGGAACGAGTCTGTCGGGTTCACCGTCACGCACGTTTTGCGAAAAGGTCCCTATGATTTTTAGGTAATCAAGCCGCACTCCCCTTTTAAGTGAAAAATGATTCGCTTTGTTCTGAAATGTTTTGTTCCCTAATTTCTAGCTGGAGCTCCAGCTCGTGGTCGGGATATAGGACTGCGTCAGTAAAATTCTTGAGGATAATCCCACATCGCTTATTTACACTTAATCGCACTACTTCATATACGCACCCATCGATGATTCAACAAGCGACCGGAAACGAAGGTGCGGAGGATGAGGCATATGAACTTCATGGCCCCAAACACCACGAATCACAAAATCAGAAGCGAATATGAGAGAAAAGACCATCCGGCCATAGCCGCCAAGATTTGGAGTTGTTGGCATAGCAAAGCCAAATGGCTGTCTGTCCCTATGTCCCAGCACGCGGGGAAGAACTTGCCGCCGCGCCCCTCGACCGGGCTCGCCGTTTCAGGCTGTGGCAGCTGAAGCATAGCCACCGGCCGGAGCTCCGCCACGCCGCTCGACGGAACAACCGGGCGCGGACGATGGCTCGCCGTTTCAGGCGCCGGCCGGAGCTCCGCTGCGCCGCTCGACGGAACAACCGGGCCTGGACAACGGCTCGCCGGAGCTCGAAGGCCGCCTCATGCCGACCCCGTCGAGCTTTATACACGGTGACATTACCGTCAGCGTCCGTCTTCCTCTTAAAAATCCATTTATTCTGAATGGCCTTCCGCCCTTCAGGTAATACTTCCAAAAGTCCATACTTTGTTTTCATACATGGATCCCATCTCGGATTTCATGGCCTCTAACCATTTGTCGGAATCCGGGCCCACCATCGCTTCTCCATAGCTCGTAGGTTCACCGTTGTCTAACAACATGACCTCCAAGACAGGGTTACCGTACCACTCAGGTGCAGTGCGTACCCTTGTCGACCTACGAGGTTCGGTAGTAACTTGATCAGAAGCTTCTTGATCATCATCATTGGCTTCCTCTTCAACCTCTGCAGGCTCCACAAAAACATCTTTCTGTGCTGCGCTACTTTCTGGTTGAAGCAGAGGTTCAATAACCTCATCAAGTTCTACCTTCCTCCCACTCAATTCTTTCGAGAGAAACTCTTTCTCGAGAAAGGACCCGTTCTTAGCGACAAACACTTTGCCCTCGGATCTGAGACAGAAGGTGTACCCAACTGTTTCTTTTGGGTATCCTATGAAGACACATTTGTCCGCTTTGGGTTCGAGCTTTTCTGGCTGAAGCCTTTTGACATAAGCATTGCAACCCCAAACTTTGAGAAAAGACAACTTCGGTTTCTTACTAAACCATAGTTCATACGGTGTTGTCTCAACGGACTTAGATGGAGCCCTATTTAAAGTGAATGCAGCTGTCTCTAACGCATATCCCCAAAACGATAGTGGCAAATCGGCAAGAGACATCATAGAACGTACCATATCTAATAGGGTTCGATTACGACGTTCGGACACACCATTACGCTGTGGTGTTCCAGGTGGCGTTAACTGTGAAACAATTCCACATTTTCTTAAGTGATCACCAAACTCATAACTCAGATATTCTCCCCCTCGATCAGATCGTAGGAACTTGATCTTCTTGTTACGATGATTTTCAACTTCACTCTGAAATTGCTTGAACTTTTCAAAAGTTTCAGACTTATGCTTCATCAAGTAAATATACCCATATCTACTTAAGTCGTCAGTGAAGGTGAGAAAATAACGATATCCACCACGCGCCGTTACACTCATCGGACCGCACACATCAGTATGTATGATTTCCAATAAGTCACTTGCCCGTTCCATTGTCCCTGAAAACGGGGTCCTTGTCATCTTGCCCATGAGGCACGGCTCGCACGTGTCAAGTGATTCAAAATCAAGAGACTCCAAAAGTCCATCAGCATGGAGCTTCCTCATGCGTTTCACGCCGATATGACCCAGACGGCAGTGCCACAAGAAAGTGGTATTATCATTATCAACTCTATATCTTTTGGCATCAATGTTATGAACATGTGTATCATCACTATCGAGATTCAATAAGAATAAACCCCTAACTTCGGGTGCATGACCATAAAAGATATTACTCATATAAATAGAACAACCATTATTCTCTGACTTAAATGAGTAACCGTCTCGCAATAAACAAGATCCACATATAATGTTCATGCTTAACGCAGGCACTAAATAACAATTATTCAGGTTCATAACTAATCCCGATGGTAATCGAAGAGCGAGCGTGCCGACGGCGATCACATCAACCTTGGAACCATTTCCCACGCGCATCGTCACTTCGTCCTTCGCCAGCCTCCGTTTATTCCGCAGTTCCTGTTTAGAGTTGCAAATGTGAGCAACCGAACCGGTATCAAATACCCAGGCACTACAACGAGAGTTGGTAAGGTACACATCAATAACATGTATATCACATATACCTTTGTTGTTGTTGGCCCCCTTCTTGTCCGCCAGATACTTGGGGCAGTTCCGCTTCCAGTGGCCATTCCCCTTGCAATAGAAACACTCAGTCTCTGGCTTGGGCCCAGCCTTGGGTTTCTTCACTGGATCAGCAACTGCTTTGCCACCCTTCTTAGAGTTACCCTTCTTGCCCTTGCCATTCTTCTTGAAACTGGTGGTCTTATTGACCATCAACACTTGATACTCCTTCTGGATGTCTGCCTCAGCGACTTTCAGCATCGAAAACAGCTCGGCGATGGTCTTGTTCATCCCTTGCATGTTATACTGCTGCACGAAGCTCTTGTAGCTTGGAGGGAGTGACTGGAGAATTCTGTCAATGATAGCCTCATCCGGGAACACAAGTCCCAGATCAGCTATGCGGGTATAGTACCCAGACATCTTCAGCAAGTGCTCACTGACAGACGAATTCTCCTCCATCTTGCAAGCGAAGAATTTATCGGTGGTCTCATACCTCTCGATCTTAGCATTCTTCTCAAAGATGAACTTCAACTCTGTGTACATCTCATATGCACCATGACGTTCAAAACGCCTTTGAAGTCCTCCTTCCAAGCCGTACAACATGGCACACTGCACTATCGAATAGTCATCCGAACGCGTCTGCCAGACGTTCATAACGTCCGCAAAGGCTCCAGGAGCGGGGGGGTCACCTAGCGGTGCATTTAGGACATAAACCTTTTGGGCAGCTGTGAGGATGATCCTCAGATTGCGGAGCCAGTCCACAAAGTTGCTCCCGTCATCTTTCAGTTTAGCTTTCTCTAGGAACGCATTAAAATTCAGGGGAGCTACTGCGCGAGCCATCTACAACCAAAATTTGCAAAGACATTTTAGACTATTGTTCATGATAAGTGAGTTATTACCTAATCAAATTAATTATAACTCCCACTCAAATTGACATCCCTCCGGTCATTCGAGCGTGACATGATCCAAATTCACCAACCCAAGTCCGATCATCACGTGAGATGAGGTGGTGTCAATGGTGAACATCAACATGTTGATCATATCTACTATATGACTCATGCTCGACCTTTCGGTCCTCCGTGTTCCGAGGCCATGTCTGTACATGCTAGGCTCGTCAAGTCTAACCCGAGTGTTCTGCATGTGCAAAACTGGCTTGCACCCGTTGTATGCGAACGTAGAGTCTATCACACCCGATCATCACGTGGTGCTTCGAAACGACGAACCTTCGCAACGGCGAATTTTATCTTGAAATTTTAGTGAAGGATCATCTTATAATGCTACCGTCGTCCTAAGCAAAATAAGATGCATAAAAGGATTAACATCACATGCAAATCATAAGTGACATGATATGGCCATCAACTCGTGCTTTTGATCTCCATCTCCAAAGCACCGGCATGATCTCCATCGTCACCGGCGCCACACCATGATCTCCATCATCATGATCTCCATCATCGTGTCGCCATCGGGGTTGTCGGCGCCCACCATGCTCTTACTACTATTGCTACCGTTTAGCGATAAAGTAAAGCATTACAAAGCGCTTGAAGATTGACACGCAGGTCATACAAAAATTAAAGACAACCCTATGGCTCCTGCCGGTTGCCGTATGCATCGACATGCAAGTCGATATTAACTATTACAACATGATCATCTCATACATCAAATATAATTCATCATGTCATTGGCCATATCATATCACATGCATACCCTGCAAAAACAAGTTAGACGTCCTCTAATTTGTTGTTGCATGTTTTACGTGGCTGCTATTGGTATCTAGCAAGAACGCTTCTTACCTACGCAAAACCACAACGGTGATATTCAAGTTGCTATTTAACCTTCTACAAGGACCGCCTTGTTCTATTCCGATTCAACTAAGATAGGAGAGACAGACACCCGCCAGCCATCTTATGCAACAAAAGTCACATGTCTGTCGATGGAACCGGTCTCATGTACGTGGACATGTAAAGTTGGTCCGGGCCGCTTCATCCTATAATACCGCTGAATCAAGAAAGACTAAGGAGGGCAGCAATTTAAACATCAACGCCACAAACCCTTTTGTGTTCTACTCGAGAAAGCATCTACGCAAGATCCTAGCTCATGATGCCACTGTTGGGGAACGTTGCATGGAAAACAAAAAAAATTTCTCTACGTTCACCAAGATCAATCTAGTAGATGCAACTACGAGGGGAGAGTAGGATCCACATACCCTTGTAGATCGCTAAGCGGAAGCGTTATGAACGCGGATGATGGAGTCGTACTCGCCGCGATTCAGATCGCCGAAGATCCTAGCACCGAAGCAACGGTGCCTCCGCGTTCTTCACACGTACGGCTCGGGGACGTCTCCTCCTTCTTGATCCAGCAAGGGGTGGAGGAGAGGTTGATGGAGAACCGGCAGCACGACGGCGTGGTGGTGATGGTGGAGGAGAATTCCAGCAGGGCTTCGCCTAAGCACCGCGGGAGAAGAAGATGTTGTGGGAGAGGGAGGGCAGCACCGAGGCACGAACTTGTGTTGGCTGCCCTCCCTCTACCTCTCTATATATAGGGGGAAGGAGGAGAGGGGGGGCGCCCCTAGGGTTTCCCCTAGGGGGGCCGGCGGCCAGGGCATGGGGGGGCGGCGGCCAAGGGCCAGGCCCTAGGGTTTCCCCCCCTAGGTGCCTTGCCCCCCACTCCAAAGGGGTGCGGCTGCCCTAGGGGGTCCCACCCCCCTTAGCCGCATGAGGAGAGGGCCCAGGGGGTGGCGCACAGCCCCCTGAGGGCTGTGGTGTCCCCCCTTGTGGCCCATTAGGCCCAGAACTTCTTCCGGACCCCCCGAAACCCTTTTCGGTACTCCGCCGATTTCCCGATGCTTCCCGGAACACTTCCGGACTCCGAAACCTTTCATCCTATATGTCAATCTTCGTCTCCGGACCATTCCGGAGACCCTCGTCATGTCCGGGATCTCATCCGGGACTCCGAACAACCTTCGGTAACCATACACTTTTCTCACTAACAACCCTAGCGTCACCGAACGTTAAGTGTGTAGACCCTGCGGGTTCGGAAACCATGTAGACATGACCGAGACACTCCCAGGTCAATAACCAATAGCGGGATCTGGATACCCATATTGGTTCCCACATGTTTCTCGATGATCTCATCGGATGAACCACGATGTCAATGATTCAGGCAATCCCGTATACAGTTCCCTTTGTCTCGTCGGTATGTTACTTGCCCGAGATTCGATCGTCGGTATCTCTATACCTAGTTCAATCTCGTTACCGGCAAGTCTCTTTACTCGTTACCGTAATACATAATCCCGTGACCAACTACTTGGTCACTTTGAGCTCATTGAGATGACGTATTACCGAGTGGGCCCGGAGATACCTCTCCGTCACACGGAGTGACAAATCCCAGTCTCGATCCATGTCAACCCAACAGACACCCTCGGAGATACCTGTAGAGTACCTTTATAGTCACCCAGTTACGTTGCGACGTTTGGCACACACAAAGCACTCCTACGGTGTCAATGAGTTACATGATCTCATGGTCATAGGAACTTATACTTGACATGCAGAAAACTATAGCGATAACTGACACGATCAAAAGCTATGTTAACGTTTGGGTCTCGTCCATCACATCATTCTCCTAATGATGTGATCCTGTTATCAAATGACAACTCATGTCTATGACCTGGAAACCGCGGTCATCTTTGATCAACGAGCTAGTCCTGTAGAGGCTCACTAGGGACACAAAGTCTGTCTATTCATCCACACATGTATTTGAGTTTCCAATCAATACAGTTATAGCATGGATAATAAACGATTATCATGAACAAGGAAATATAATAATAACTCTTTTATTATTGCCTCTAGGGCATATTTCCAACAGTCTCCCACTTGCACTAGAGTCAATAATCTAGCATTACAAGGTAATGAATCTAACACCCATAGAGTCTTGGTGTTGATCGTGCTTAGCCCGTGGAAGAGGCTTAGTCAACGGATCTGCAACATTCAAATCCGTGTGTACTTTGCAAATGTTTATGTCCTCCTCCTTGACCGAATCGCGGATGGAATTGAAGCGTCGCTTTATGTGTCTGGTCTTCTTGTGAAACCTTGGTTCCTTGGCTAGAGCAATGGCACCAGTGTTGTCACAGAACAGAGTCATTGGGTTCAGTGCACTAGGCACAACTCCAAGATCTGTCATGAACTCCTTCATCCAGACACCTTCCTTTGCCGCCTCCGAGGCAGCTATATACTCCGCTTCACATGTAGAATCAGCTACCACGCTCTGCTTGGAACTGCACCAGCTTACCGCTCCCCCGTTGAGAATATATACGTATCCGGTTTGAGACTTAGAGTCATCCGGATCAGTGTCAAAGCTTGCATCGACGTAACCCTTTACGACGAGCTCTTGATCACCTCCATAAACGAGAAACATATCCTTAGTCCTTTTCAGGTACTTTAGGATATTCTTGACCGCTGTCCAGTGATCCATACCAGGATTACTTTGAAACCTTCCGGCCATACTTATGGCAAGGCTGACATCTGGTCTTGTGCACAGCATTGCATACATGATAGAGCCTATGGCTGAAGCATAGGGGACGACACTCATCTTTTCTCTATCTTCCGCAGTCACTGGGCATTGAGTCTTACTCAACTTTGTACCTTGCAATACCGGCAAGAACCCCTTCTTGGATTGATCCATTTTGAACTTCTTCAAAACTTTATCAAGGTATGTGCTTTGGGAAAGTCCTATCAAGCGTCTTGATCTATCTCTATAGATCTTGATGCCCAATATGAAAGCAGCTTCACCGAGATCTTTCATCAAAAAACTCTTGTTCAAATACCCCTTCACGCTATCCAAAAATTATATATTGTTTCCAATCAGCAATATGTCATCCACATATAATATTAGAAACGCTATAGAGCTCCCACTCACTTTCTTGTAAATACAAGCTTCATTGTAAACTTGTATAAACCCAAACGCTTTGATCACCTCATCAAAGCGAAGATTCCAACTCCGAGATGCTTGCACCAGCCCATAAATGGAACGCTGGAGCCTGCATACTTTGTCAGCATTCTCTGGATCGACAAAACCTTCTGGTTGCATCATATACAACTCTTCCTTAAGAAAACCGTTAAGGAACGCTGTTTTGACATCCATCTGCCAAATTTCATAATCGAAATATGCAGCTATTGCTAACATGATTCGGACGGATTTAAGCATCGCTACGGGTGAGAAAGTCTCATCGTAGTCAATCCCTTGAACTTGTGAAAAACCCTTTGCCACAAGTCGAGCTTTATACACGGTGACATTACCGTCAGCGTCCGTCTTCCTCTTAAAAATCCATTTATTCTGAATGGCCTTCCGCCCTTCAGGTAATACTTCCAAAAGTCCATACTTTGTTTTCATACATGGATCCCATCTCGGATTTCATGGCCTCTAACCATTTGTCGGAATCCGGGCCCACCATCGCTTCTCCATAGCTCGTAGGTTCACCGTTGTCTAACAACATGACCTCCAAGACAGGGTTACCATACCACTCAGGTGCAGTGCGTACCCTTGTCGACCTACGAGGTTCGGTAGTAACTTGATCAGAAGCTTCTTGATCATCATCATTGGCTTCCTCTTCAACCTCTGCAGGCTCCACAAAAACATCTTTCTGTGCTGCGCTACTTTCTGGTTGAAGCAGAGGTTCAATAACCTCATCAAGTTCTACCTTCCTCCCACTCAATTCTTTCGAGAGAAACTCTTTCTCGAGAAAGGACCCGTTCTTAGCGACAAACACTTTGCCCTCGGATCTGAGATAGAAGGTGTACCCAACTGTTTCTTTTGGGTATCCTATGAAGACACATTTGTCCGCTTTGGGTTCGAGCTTTTCTGGCTGAAGCCTTTTGACATAAGCATCGCAACCCCAAACCTTGAGAAAAGACAACTTCGGTTTCTTACCAAACCACAGTTCATACGGTGTTGTCTCAACGGACTTAGATGGAGGCCTATTTAAAGTGAATGCAGCTGTCTCTAACGCATATCCCCAAAACGATAGTGGCAAATCGGCAAGAGACATCATAGAACGTACCATATCTAATAGGGTTCGATTACGACGTTCGGACACACCATTACGCTGTGGTGTTCCAGGTGGTGTCAACTGTGAAACAATTCCACATTTTCTTAAGTGATCACCAAACTCATAACTCAGATATTCTCCCCCTCGATCAGATCGTAGGAACTTGATCTTCTTGTTACGATGATTTTCAACTTCACTCTGAAATTGCTTGAACTTTTCAAAAGTTTCAGACTTATGCTTCATCAAGTAAATATACCCATATCTACTTAAGTCGTCAGTGAAGGTGAGAAAATAACGATATCCACCGCGCGCCGTTACACTCATCGGACCGCACACATCAGTATGTATGATTTCCAATAAGTCACTTGCCCGTTCCATTGTCCCTGAAAACGGGGTCCTTGTCATCTTGCCCATGAGGCACGGCTCGCACGTGTCAAGTGATTCAAAATCAAGAGACTCCAAAAGTCCATCAGCATGGAGCTTCCTCATGCGTTTTACGTCGATATGACCGAGACGGCAGTGCCACAAGAAAGTGGTATTATCATTATCTACTCTACATCTTTTGGCATCAATGTTATGAACATGTGTATCATCATTATCGAGATTCAATAAGAATAAACCCCTAACTTCGGGTGCATGACCATAAAAGATATTACTCATATAAATAGAACAACCATTATTCTCTGACTTAAATGAGTAACCGTCTCGCAATAAAAAAGATCCAGATATAATGTTCATGCTTAACGCAGGCACTAAATAACAATTATTCAGGTTCATAACTAATCCCGATGGTAATCGAAGAGCGAGCGTGCCGACGGCGATCACATCAACCTTGGAACCGTTTCCCACGCGCATCGTCACTTCGTCCTTCGCCAGCCTCCGTTTATTCCGCAGTTCCTGTTTAGAGTTGCAAATGTGAGCAACCGAACCGGTATCAAATACCCAGGCACTACAACGAGAGTTGGTAAGGTACACATCAATAACATGTATATCACATATACCTTTGTTGTTGTTGGCCCCCTTCTTGTCCGCCAGATACTTGGGGCAGTTCCGCTTCCAGTGGCCGTTCCCCTTGCAATAGAAACACTCAGTCTCTGGCTTGGGCCCAGCCTTGGGTTTCTTCACTGGATTAGCAACTGCTTTGCCACCCTTCTTAGAGTTACCCTTCTTGCCCTTGCCATTCTTCTTGAAACTGGTGGTTTTATTTACCATCAACACTTGATACTCCTTCTGGATGTCTGCCTCAGCGACTTTCAGCATCGAAAACAGCTCGGCGATGGTCTTGTTCATCCCTTGCATGTTATACTGCTGCACGAAGCTCTTGTAGCTTGGAGGGAGTGACTGGAGAATTCTGTCAATGATAGCCTCATCCGGGAACACAAGTCCCAGATCAGCTATGCGGGTATAGTACCCAGACATCTTCAGTAAGTGCTCACTGACAGACGAATTCTCCTCCATCTTGCAAGCAAAGAATTTATCGGTGGTCTCATACCTCTCGATCTTAGCATTCTTTTCAAAGATGAACTTCAACTCCTGGTACATCTCATATGCACCATGACGTTCAAAACGCCTTTGAAGTCCTCCTTCCAAGCCGTACAACATGGCACACTGCACTATCGAATAGTCATCCGAACGCGTCTGTCAGACGTTCAAAACGTCTGCAGGGGCTGTAGGAGCGGGGGGGTCACCTAGCGGTGCATTTAGGACATAAACCTTTTGGGCAGCTGTGAGGATGATCCTCAGATTGCGGAGCCAGTCCACAAAGTTGCTCCCATCATCTTTCAGTTTAGCTTTCTCTAGGAACGCATTAAAATTCAGGGGAGCTACTGCGCGAGCCATCTACAACAAAAATTTGCAAAGACATTTTAGACTATTGTTCATGATAAGTGAGTTATTACCTAATCAAATTATTTATAACTCCCACTCAAATTGACATCCCTCCGGTCATTCGAGCGTGACATGATCCAAATTCACCAACCCAAGTCCGATCATCACGTGAGATGAGGTGGTGTCAATGGTGAACATCAACATGTTGATCATATCTACTATATGACTCATGCTCGACCTTTCGGTCCTCCGTGTTCCGAGGCCATGTCTGTACATGCTAGGCTCGTCAAGTCTAACCCGAGTGTTCTGCATGTGCAAAACTGGCTTGCACCCGTTGTATGCGAACGTATAGTCTATCACACCCGATCATCACGTGGTGCTTCGAAACGACGAACCTTCGCAACGGCGCACACTCGGGGGGAACACAATTTTATCTTGAAATTTTAGTGAAGGATCATCTTATAATGCTACCGTCGTCCTAAGAAAAATAAGATGCATAAAAGGATTAACATCACATGCAAATCATAAGTGACATGATATGGCCATGAACTCGTGCTTTTGATCTCCATCTCCAAAGCACCGGCATGATCTCCATCGTCACCGGCGCCACACCATGATCTCCATCATCATGATCTCCATCATCGTGTCGCCATCGGGGTTGTCGGCGCCCACCATGCTCTTACTACTATTGCTACCGTTTAGCGATAAAGTAAAGCATTACAAAGCGCTTAATGATTGACATGCAGGTCATACAAAAATTAAAGACAACCCTATGGCTCCTGCCGGTTGCCGTATGCATCGACATGCAATTCGATATTAACTATTACAACATGATCATCTCATACATCAAATATAATTCATCATGTCATTGGCCATATCATATCACATACATACCCTGCAAAAACAAGTTAGACGTCCTCTAATTTGTTGTTGCATGTTTTACGTGGCTGCTATGGGTATCTAGCAAGAACGCTTCTTACCTACGCAAAACCACATCGGTGATATTCAAGTTGCTATTTAACCTTCTACAAGGACCGCCTTGTTCTATTCCGATTCAACTAAGATAGGAGAGACAGACACCCGCCAGCCATCTTATGCAACAAAAGTCACATGTCTGTCGATGGAACCGGTCTCATGTACGTGGACATGTAAAGTTGGTCCGGGCCGCTTCATCCCATAATACCGCTGAATCAAGAAAGACTAAGGAGGGCAGCAATTTAAACATCAACGCCACAAACCCTTTTGTGTTCTACTCGAGAAAGCATCTACGCAAGATCCTAGCTCATGATGCCACTGTTGGGGAACGTTGCATGGAAAACAAAAAATTTTCTCTACGTTCACCAAGATCAATCTAGTAGATGCAACTACGAGGGGAGAGTAGGATCCACATACCCTTGTAGATCGCTAAGCGGAAGCGTTATGAACGCGGATGATGGAGTCGTACTCGCCGCGATTCAGATCGCCGAAGATCCTAGCACCGAAGCAACGGTGCCTCCGCGTTCTTCACACGTACGGCTCGGGGACGTCTCCTCCTTCTTGATCCAGCAAGGGGTGGAGGAGAGGTTGATGGAGAACCGGCAGCACGACGGCGTGGTGGTGATGGTGGAGGAGAATTCCAGCAGGGCTTCGCCTAAGCACCGCGGGAGAAGAAGATGTTGTGGGAGAGGGAGGGCAGCACCGAGGCACGAACTTGTGTTGGCTGCCCTCCCTCTACCTCTCTATATATAGGGGGAAGGAGGAGAGGGGGGGCGCCCCTAGGGTTTCCCCTAGGGGGGCCGGCGGCCAGGGCATGGGGGGGGCGGCGGCCAAGGGCCAGGCCCTAGGGTTTCCCCCCCTAGGTGCCTTGCCCCCCACTCCAAAGGGGTGCGGCTGCCCTAGGGGGTCCCACCCCCCTTAGCCGCATGAGGAGAGGGCCCAGGGGGTGGCGCACAGCCCCCTGAGGGCTGTGGTGTCCCCCCTTGTGGCCCATTAGGCCCAGAACTTCTTCCGGACCCCCCGAAACCCTTTCCGGTACTCCGCCGATTTCCCGATGCTTCCCGGAACACTTCCGGACTCCGAAACCTTTCATCCTATATATCAATCTTCGTCTCCGGACCATTCCGGAGACCCTCGTCATGTCCGGGATCTCATCCGGGACTCCGAACAACCTTCGGTAACCATACACTTTTCTCACTAACAACCCTAGCGTCACCGAACGTTAAGTGTGTAGACCCTGTGGGTTCGGAAACCATGTAGACATGACCGAGACACTCCCAGGTCAATAACCAATAGCGGGATCTGGATACCCATATTGGTTCCCACATGTTTCTCGATGATCTCATCGGATGAACCACGATGTCAAGGATTCAGGCAATCCCGTATACAGTTCCCTTTGTCTCGTCGGTATGTTACTTGCCCGAGATTCGATAGTCGGTATCTCTATACCTAGTTCAATCTCGTTACCGGCAAGTCTCTTTACTCGTTACCGTAATACATAATCCCGTGACCAAATACTTGGTCACTTTGAGCTCATTGAGATGACGTATTACCGAGTGGGCCCGGAGATACCTCTCCGTCACACGGAGTGACAAATCCCAGTCTCGATCCATGTCAACCCAACAGACACCCTCGGAGATACCTGTAGAGTACCTTTATAGTCACCCAGTTACGTTGCGACGTTTGGCACACACAAAGCACTCCTACGGTGTCAGTGAGTTACATGATCTCATGGTCATAGGAACTTATACTTGACATGCAGAAAACTATAGCGATAACTGACACGATCAAAAGCTATGTTAACGTTTGGGTCTCGTCCATCACATCATTCTCCTAATGATGTGATCCCGTTATCAAATGACAACTCATGTCTATGACCTGGAAACCGCGGTCATCTTTGATCAACGAGCTAGTCCTGTAGAGGCTCACTAGGGACACAAAGTCTGTCTATTCATCCACACATGTATTTGAGTTTCCAATCAATACAGTTATAGCATGGATAATAAACGATTATCATGAACAAGGAAATATAATAATAACTCTTTTATTATTGCCTCTAGGGCATATTTCCAACAAGTTAGCATTGGTTTGCGCACATAATTCTGTCAATTGCCCAGCTGTAATTCGTTTACCTCACATAGCTGTTTTATCGTCTGTTGGGAGAGAGACAACACTGGTGAACATCATGGGACCCCGGTCCATATTACCATCATTGATCACATCCGCTATTTACTTTACGCTTTTACTTACTATTGCAGCAATACCTATCACTATTATCACTTGCGTTTGATCCTTTGTAAACTACAAGGCCGGAGGGATTGACAACCTCTCTGTACCCGTTGGGAGCAAAGTTATTTGTATCTGTGTGCAGGTCCACGTTGATTGCTAATATCTGGCGCCGTTAGCAGTTGACACCTTCTTGTTGAAACTGGGAGTCTCAGGGAAATTGATCCTTGGTATCTTTGCCAAGGGAAAACATCCGCTACACTGCATCTCAAACCTTCCACTTGGGGTAACCAACGAGGGGCGAGAAGCCATCAAGCAAAGTTTTCTGGCGCCGTTGCCGAGGACTCCACTTTTCAGGATAGGGGAGTAGCACGCTATCTTTTACCTTTGCTTTTAGTCTTGTTAGTTTACCTTTCAGTTTTGCTTTAGTATCTTTTATCGAAAATCACAAAAATAGTTATCTTGCTTGCTTGCTACTATGGGTTCCATCGGGAACACCAAGTTGTGTGACTTCACTAGTCACAACAACGATGACTTTATCTGCACACCTATGACTACACCTTCCACTTCAGCACCTTCGTATGAAATTAAACCTGCTTTCTGAACCTAGTTATGAAAGATCAATTCTCCGGTGCTGGAGATGATGCTGCTTTACACTTAAACAATTTTGTTCAACTTTGTGATATGCAAAAGTACCAAGAAATAGATGGTAACATTGTTAAGATTAAGCTTTTTCCTTTCTCCTTGAGAGGAGGAGCTAAAATTTGGTTTCAGTCTTTGCCTAGAAATAGCATAGATTCATGGGACAAGTGCAAAGATGCTTTTATTGGAAAATACTATCCACCTGCTAAAATTATCCAACTAAGAAGTAACATAATGAATTCTAAACAATTGGATAATGAACACGTTGCCCAAGCTTGGGAACGTATGAAATCTCTTATCAAGAACTGCCCTACTCACGGTTTGACTACTTGGATGGTTATCCAAACTTTTTATGCAGGCTTGAACTTTACCTCGCGGAACTTGTTAGATTCGGCCGCGGGAGGAACCTTTATGTCAACTACACTTGGTGCTGCCACAAAGCTTCTCGATGAGATGATGACCAACTATTCCCAATGGCACACCGAACGCGCTCCAATAGGTAGGAAGGTAAACTCTGTCGAGGAGATTTCCTCCCTAAATGAAAAAGTTGACTTGATCATGTCTCTACTTTCGAAGCAATCTTCTGTTGATCGTCGTGATGTTCCTTTAAATTCTTTGATTACTCAAGAACAAGTAGATGTGAACTTTATCTCTAGAAACAATTTTAATAACAATGCTTATAGGAGTAATTTTGGTAGCAATCCTAGACCGTTCCCCTCTAATACTCATGGGAACAACAATGCTTATCCTATCACCAAGAACTCCACTACTGAACTAGAGATTATGCTTAAAGATTTCATCACTACCCAAAAAGCCTTTAATAAGAGTGTAGAAGAAAAACTAAACAAACTAGATGATCTCTCTTTGAAGGTAGACAATTTAGCCAATAAGGTAGAATTGCTTAAAATTAGAACTTCTCCTCTTGAGGAGAGGAAGGTCACTCCTATGAATGCTATTCAAGTGCAAATTAATGAAAACATTAGGATGTTGGCTAAACTTAAAGAGAGATGGGCTAGAGAAAGGGAGGAAGAAGATAGAATTAAGAACCTTCCTACCCACCACACTGTTGCTACTATCCAAGTTGTTGAGGATATCCAAACTCTTAGCACCCAATGTACTCCTGGTCCCATTGGACCTATTAATGGTGATGCTATGACTATAGAAACTACCAAACAAGTGAACCTAAAGGACACCACTACCTCCTTACTTGATAGTAGTGACCTTGATTTTGATAATTGCACTCTTACCGAAGTTATTGATTTCCTTCACAAGATGTCTAGAGATCCCCGCACTAGCACGCTTAACCTTGCCTTCACAGAGCATATCACTAATGCTCTCATCAAAGCTAGGGAGGAGAAACTTAGAGTAGAAGCCTCCATACCTAGAAAGCTAGAAGATGGTTGGGATCCTATGATTAAAATTAAATTGAATAACTTCTCTTGCTATGCTTTATGTGATGTTGGTGCTAGTACATCTGTTATGCCCAAAAGAATATATGATAAGCTTAAATTGAAACCTTTTGATTCTTGTTCTTTTGGTGTTCGTCTCGTTGATTCTTCCATAAAGAAACCTTTGGGGAGGATCGATGATGTTCTTATCATTGTCAATGACAATTACGTTCCCGTTGATTTTACTATTATGGATATTGAATGTGAACCTTCGAGTCCAATTATTTTGGGATGTCCTTTCCTACGCACCGTTGGTGCTATCATTGACATGAAAGAGGGGAATATAAAATTCCAGTTTCCTCTCAAGAAAGGGATGGAACACTTCCCTCGAAAGAAGATTAAGTTACCTTTTGAGTCCGTTATACGGGCTAGCTATTCTTTTACTCTTGATAAAACTTGATCTCTATGCATTATGCCTAGCTTAAAGGCATAAAAGAAAGCGCTTTTGGGAGGCAGCCCGCATGAATAAAATTTTATTTTGCCTTTGTTGTGTCTTGATGTTGTTACTACAATAGCATCATCATTGTATCTTTGCTTTTCAACTTTGTGCCAAGTGTAGCCTCTGATTGGAAGAAAGTTCAAAAGTTGTGACGTGCTGTCCAGGAAACAGATTCTGTCCTTGGATAGAAACATTCGTATAAAATCACCAGATCATTTTTTGGTCTGAATTTTTGTGACAGAATGCTCTATATAATTGTCTTTCGTGCGTCTGTTTTGAGTTTTTTTATTAGAGTTGCAGAAGTGCCACGAAAAAATCATTTACTACCTGTTGTTCTGTTTTTCACAGATTTTGTCCTGTTTTGCCTTTCCTTCATTTTGCAAACCTAGAGCTTGCTTTTTCTTTGCAAAAACCTTTTGGCAATCTTGAGAAACAGTAGATCTTCAAGAATATCCTTATTTCCAACAAGGAACAATTATTTTATTAAGGGTACTAACCTCGCTAATCAGATTATGATGAGTTATGTATGAAGGGAGTTTTCAAGTGTGCGAGGGAAGATGATAAAAAGATTCAGGAGGGTCAAGCGCTCAAGCTTGGGGATGCCCCCATGCACCCCCAAGAAATATTCAAGGAGACTCAAGCGCCTAAGCTTGGGGATGCCCCCGTGCATCCCCTTCTCCATCAACATTATCAGTTCGTCTTTTGTTCCACTATATTTTTATCACTTCATGTGTTATGTGCTATGCTTGGAGCATCTTGCTTTTAGTTTTCCTTTTTAGTTTTCTTTAGCTTTTCATAACGAGTCGGAACTCATCTTTCTTTATGTGGGAGAGAAACACGCTCCACTTCTACCTAGAACATAACATAGAATTTTCATGTCTATCTTTGCTGTGTGTGTTCTTTGTCTTTCAATAGCTACTATCACGTTCAGCTCTTAGTTTTCATGCTTATCTTTTTAAAGAGCTTTTGTTTAGTTGGTTGCTTGAACTCTCTTTATTTATCATGATTATCTTATTAAGAGAGTTTGCTTCTGTTGCATTGGTTGGTATGTCTATGATAAAGATGCTACGTGCATAATGGTGCTTAGTAGTTCATGTTTTCTTATGGTTAGTCTCTAATAGCGGGGGG
>LR738710.1:880155944-880206926 GCA_902687465.1 Secale cereale
GGGGGGGTTTCCAATGTGTTATTGGAGTACCAACATGGTTTGTTTGCCTATGATGTGGTATGGTTTAGTAATATCTTCCTTCAAGAATTTATTTTGAGTGACTTGGCGTATGCTCACGCATATTTAAGACTGTAAAGAAAGTCTGTCAAGCCTTGATGATCTTTTGTTTCTGAGTAGCGATATAACTACCATGCCTGATTCAATGTTGCTTTGTCGCTCTGCATGATTATGACCGTCATTGCTCTCTTAGTTGGTCGCTCCCAGTCTTTTGCTAACCTCCACCTGTACTCAGCGGACTGACTGCTTGTGCATCCAAATTCTTTTAAACCAGTTATGCCATATGAGTCCACCATACCTTCCTACATGGTATTTACCTGTCATTCCTAATGAAGACATTCGTGTACCATCTCGAAATTATTCAAAAAGAAAAGAAAAAAAATGCATTCCTATTTTGTGCCTCTGTTTTAAGTCCATGAGGAAGTAGTAGTTAATTCATGATATTTTTAAGTTGGACAAGCTTCACCCCGGGATTGCATGTATAATGTGCAAACCCATAATACGAGAAGGAACTGGCATTGAGTGCGCCCGGCTCAAAATTAATATAACAAACAAACCCTCCTTCATGCTTTGTTCATGAGAAATCAGAAAACTTTGGCAGTGATAAACAAAGGAGATTAAGAGGATGTGATCGTCCTCATTCGGGAGCCGTTCCTCGAACCTTGTCCATCTCAAAAAGTAATTGAGTTATCTGCTAGTGACGAAACATGCATGATCTAAGAAAAAAATATATTATTACCTCTGTTTTTAAAACCAAGAGCTCTGGTACATGTTTTGTCTTTGTTTCCGACTACGGGTTTTCAACCTTGCCAACAAAAGCCACGGTTCGAGAGTCTCCACCTTCTTTTAAAGCACCAACTACTGAGAGCATGATTGTCATTCTGAGTGTAATGTGCACTGTCCCAAAGTAGCATTGTCTTGCATGATTATGATATCGTTTATTTTGAAATCATTGTATCTAGTCATCACTTAAACCTTGGAGGTGCCCCTGCATTTATGTTTTGCTTCACTAAAGGGGGCAAGCGAGATATCACTTTATCATATTTGCACACCATGTTCATTACAAATCTATTTGATGTTTCAATACCATATTGTAAAACTTTCAGTTCTTTGTGATTTTCTCATAAGGCAACTTAATTACTATAGATTCATTGTCTCAGTAAGCTTTTGTCATATGACTATGAAAAGTCCTATATGGTTAATAGCATGTCACCACAGAAATTATTCTTGTTATCATTTACCTACTCGAGGACGAGCAGGAATTAAGCTTGGGGATGTTGATACGTCCAAAACGTATCTATAATTTCTCCTTGCTCCATGCCTCTTTTGGGTGATATTGCTATGATATTTATACACTTCCATAAACTTTTGATCATATTTGGACTAACCTATTAACTTAGTGCACCCCAGTGCCAGTTTCTGTTTTCTGTTGTTTTTGTATTTCAGGTTTTCCCATTACGAGAACTGCCAGAAAAATCCCGGAAAAATTATATAAAAAATCAGCGTTCCAGAAGCTTCCCAGCAGCCAAAGTACAGCCGGAGGGGGGCCACCAGGGCTCCAGGCGCCCTGGTGGCGCCCCCCCCCCCTGGCCGCGCCGGGGGGGCGCCTGGGCCCCCCGAGCCTCCGCTGATGCCCCACTTTGGCATATATTTATATCGTGTCCCGAAACCCTCGAGACGGGAACCCTTTTTCGCGATCTCATCTCTATTCCGCCGCCGCCGCCGCTTCCAAGATCGGGAGCACCAGGAGAACTCTTCCCGGCACCCTGCCGGAGGGGAGGATCACCACCGGGAGCCTCTCCACCACCATGGACGCCTCCCGGATGAGTTGTGAGTAGTATCCCTTGGACCATGGGTCCATGACCAGTAGCTATGTGATGTTCTCCTCCCGTTCTTGTGCTTCACTAATTAGTCCTCGTGAGCTGCCCTACATGATCGAGGCACATATTTAATCCTTATGCTGTTGCTATGTTGAGTTTGCTGGGATCCGATGGATTGTGAGATTATGTTCAGATTGTGTTTGAGTAATATATTTGATCTACCTCTTTTATATTTATGTTCGTAAGTAATTCTTGCATGTTCCCCGTTGTTATTTATTGCTTTGGCCAAGTAGTAGGTAGTGACTCCAAGAGGGAACGTTATGCTTGATTGTGGGTTCATGCCACTCGATGACTAGCTTGAGTGACAGAAACATGAGTCTAGGGGATGTGCTGTTGCCACAAGGGGGAAAACAACGGTGCTTCTGCCCGCGGGTGCAAGGATTGTTTACTTTACGCAAAGTTCTTTTAATGCAGTTGTCTGTTGCTTTGAGTTTACACTATGGGTGGGACTCGCAACTTAATACCAGCGAGATGTTCTGGATAGATATCTCAAAGTGGATGATTAGTAGTAGGTGCAGATGGATTTCGGTCTACTTGCCTTGGCGTACCGCCCATGCTTTGAACCTCTACCTTTCTCGTAACATAGTTAGCATTGGTTTGCGCACATAATTCTGTCAATTGCCCAGCTGTAATTCGTTTACCTCACATAGCTGTTTTATCGTCTTTTGGGAGAGAGACATCACTGGTGAACATCATGGGACCCCGGTCCATATTATCATCATTGATCACATCCGCTATTTACTTTACGCTTTTACTTACTATTGCAGCAATACCTATCACTATTATCACTTGCGTTTGATCCTTTGTAAACTACAAGGCCGGAGGGATTGACAACCTCTCTGTACTCGTTGGGAGCAAAGTTATTTGTATCTGTGTGCAGGTCCACGTTGATTGCTAATATCTGGCGCCGTTAGCAGTTGACACCTTCTTGTTGAAACTGGGAGTCTCAGGGAAATCGATCCTTGGTATCTTTGCCAAGGGAAAACTTCCGCTACACTGCATCTCAAACCTTCCACTTGTGGTAACCAACGAGGGGCGAGAAGCCATCAATCTCTACTCCCTAGGGTTGGTTAAGGATGGGTTTGGCTGGGCCTTGGGCCGGATTTGGGGGCGCGGCCTTGCTTCACTGGCTAGAGGAAGGCCGGCCTGGAACGAAAGAGAATGCACTTGCTAATGTCAAACTTACAATAATTCTCAAGTAAAATAACTTACAGAAACTTACAATAATTGTTTAAATTTGGTTACTAAAATTCTGCATTCGCCGGCCGGAGGGGAGGCTTCCACCAGGGAATCGATCGCGAGGAGCGGTGCGGGTGTGTGTGTGAGCTATGTCTTGTGTGTGTGGCGGCGGCGAGGGGAACCGAGAGGGTGACGAGGAGATGGGGATCGATCCCTACTCCCTAGGGTTGGTTAAGGATGGGTTTGGCTGGGCCTTGGGCCGGATTTGGGGGCGCGGCCTTGCTTCTCTGGCTAGAGGAAGGCCGGCCTGGAACGAAAGGAAATGCACTTGCTAATGGCAAACTTACAATAATTCTCACGTAAAATAACTTACAGAAACCTGCAATAATTGTTTAAATTTGGTAACTAAAATTCTGCATTTTCCAGATGCAACGGACAATAAATTTGGTAACTTTATAGGTCTCTGTTGTGTCTTATGCCCATTCGAAATTTCCTAACTCTATACTCAATGGTCTGCACACCAACAGTTTGTTATTACCGACATCAAGCTTGTGTTTTTTAAGATAATGAGCATTTTCAACTTTTCTCGGTTTCAAAAAAATATATTTATATTTTATATATGTTCACACTTTCTTAGAAATGCTAAAATTTTCCAAAAATATTTTGATTTAGAAACTTTTAAAATTGTTCAGAAAATCACTAAATAAATCATGTGTCCTGCTTCATGACATTGTTCCGAATCTAATAAAAAATAACTAACGCTCAATTTCTTAAATAATGAATAAATATTTGTGCTTTATCAAAATGCAAAACATAAAAACGATAGACAAACTATTTCATGCACCACTACTATTCCAATAAACGAAGAAAGTTAGGCTAGCTTCTTC
Organism: Secale cereale; assembly: GCA_902687465.1. Classification (NCBI taxonomy): domain Eukaryota; kingdom Viridiplantae; phylum Streptophyta; class Magnoliopsida; order Poales; family Poaceae; genus Secale; species Secale cereale. The sequence goes on from LR738710.1 coordinate 880,159,948, forward strand.
ACATCCACACTTGATACTCCAAACAACAATAAGAGTGTAACCATATTTTACTAATGTTTACCCTAACTGGCTATAAGAAATGGCACATTATGGCACACGAAGAAGGCTTTGCATTTTTCTTGCCTGTTGCAACACACATGCATTTGTACTAGTCTATACCTAATAATAAAGCACGGATTGAATCCGTCGGGTTCACCGTCACAATGCGCTTTCTTCTCATGTCATAATACGCTTTTACGATTTGTATGGACGAAATCGTAATATAAACGAGGTAGTACTAATTTTATGGAATTTTTATCCGCCGTCTAACAAAATTTAGTCCGAAGGCCGCTACGCGCCAACAGGCTGGGCCTCAACCTGATGTTCCGCAAGCTACCTGGGCCATATGGTCCAAGATAGAAAAACGATTCCTGATAGCCGGCTCCTGCCACCGTCAGGGCGGAAAAAGAATGAAAACTAATCCAATCCAGTTGTGAATCAAACTCCCAACCTCCGCTTCCATCTATGGGGAAGTAGCCAGCCGCACGGTACTATGATAGTGGTATGAGATTTGATTTCTACTAGCCTGAAAATCGAGTATGACAATGCAGCGGAGTCGAACATCAACTTCAGGTATTAATCGATCGAGGGAGAGAATGAAAAGGGAAAAATAGGAAGAGAAGGAAATACATGAGAAGAGGCGATGTGCCGCCGCCTGCCGAGGAAGCGATACCGGCCATCAGCCGCGGTCCTCAGATCCGCACGGCACCCACGGCCCGTCGCTGCTGTCCCTGATGCGGAAGAATCCCGAGGCCATCCGATGAAATGCTACTCGACGCGCACGACGGGCAACACAGTGGCGCCGTCCAGCCTGGCTGCCCGTGGCCCTGCAGACGAACACGCCAATGATGCCATCCATCGGCATGACGTCCATGGCCTTCGGCCCAATACCGGCTCGCTGTCGCGTGCCACAGCGGCGCCGTCCTGCGTTTCTGCATGTGGCCTCACAGGCCAACGCGGTCGCAATGCCCTCCAACGGCATGCGCCCATGACTTTCAGCCCGGTAGCAGAGATGCCGCTCCAGCGGCTCGACGTCCATGGCCTTCGGCCCGGCTGCGGTTCGCTCCTCTAGACGTCCATCTCAAAGTGACGACGACGGTGGCAAATACGGCGACATGGCACTGATGCACCAGGAGGAGGGCGGCCGTTGAGCGTTGTTCGTGTAGGGCAAAAAGCGAAGCGGAGATGGATTCCGCAGCTGCGGCCCCTGTGCATGTGCATGGGCGAAACCGGGGTCTTCTTATATAGTGATCTGATGATCGCTGGGGCGGCGGGGCGGTGGCAGAGCGGCGAGCGGCAAGCGGCGGCCGATCGCTGGAGTCTTCGCGAGAGAAGGGGAGAAGTCCCGAGCCAGCATTAGTTCCAATTATAAAAAGGAAAAATAAAACCATCTCCACCACGAGATGGATGCATTGCATTGCCTGTGCGCCTGTGCATTGCATGCGACAAAACGGCAGGTTCAACTCCTTATCCCACCGAAATCGCTAGATCCACACGCACAGCCGGAAATCACGTTAAGAAAATTTACGATAGAAACACACAGCCACACACGATTTCTACCCCAGGCTCCCAAACTAATGCACATGTCAATACTACATAGGCTCCTCAGTCCCGATCAGCCAAGTGGTGAGACGTGAGGGCGTAAACATCCCCGGATATAGGGGTTTGGTGATTAGTCCCATATATCGCTTCTTTAAATAAAATCAGCCAAGAGAGACCCGATAAATCCCAGTCAAAAAGAAAGAAAAGATAACACAGAGGCAAGGAGGGGACAATCCAGACGCGGCGGATGGCGGGATTCGACGGTAGGCGGGTTGCTCGTGCTGCTGGCGACGAACACACCACATAGAGGCAGGCATGGAGGGACCGGGGCGGTGATCGAGGTAGACTATGTCGGCAGCGGCTGCACATCCGGACTGGCGATCAGGAGGGTGCGGTGGCTTCTGTTGATGGGGACGATAGATCTAGAGTGGAGGCCAGCTCCGGACATGTCGGATGGCGGGGTTCGTCGATCGGCGGGGTGCTGAACGCTGGTGCTGCTTGCGACGAACACAACACAGAGCAAAGGAACTCTGGTACCGGCAGCACAGTCCGCCACCAGCTTCTCTCTTTCCATGTCGCGGACAACCGAAGACTTTGTGGTTGGGCACGTACTGAGGACTGGAGGAGCGCACACACACTGCAGTCGTTTAGAACCCACACCAGCACGTTGCCGGGACACTTGCGGAGCTGGCCGGCAAAGGCGCAGTACTGTGCGAGCACAGCCGCGCGGCCCTTCTCGGTGGCGATGGAGCCGGCATCGGCGAAGGCGTACATGGTGGCCATCTGAATTTGGTAGTGGTATGTGATCCTGATGAGGATGGACAGGGGATGTACTGACACCTGACAAGACATCAACGGCCAACGTTGTATACAGGTTTAACTCCATGCAATCAAGTTGAATCGTTGAATCGGTGACGAAGAGTTTGCTTGGTAGCTGCTTGTGGATTCTCCCGATCAGAGAGAGTAGGCTGGTAGTACGAGTTACTCTGTATTTTCATTGGACGCATCATACGCGGGATGTTGCGACGCCCGCCGGACAATGCGGCGTGTCCGCTTGAACCCGATTGTGAATTGTGATGATGCAGTCAGCCCGATGGCAGCTTTGCGGACATCGTAAATTAAGCTTTCACTGCTTATGCTATTAGTGCTTCACCATATTGAAATGATGGGCATGTACCCGTGGAGCGTCTTAAACAATTATTATTACGCCAAGGATTTCATTTCTCCCGTTGCAACGCACGGGCATGTTGCAGTACAGCTCAAGGCATATCGTAGATTACATGGCTAAGCAGCCCACCTGTTTTTTGTAATTGTTTGTTGTGTTATTTATATTAAATTGGTTTATGTATTCCGCTGGAGCAGTCACATGTCATACTAATTTCAGAAGAACAATTTCCAATTTGATGATTAATGTATTGTTGGTCTAAAATGAAAATCCCGAACAAAAACAGAGTCACAATTTGTATTTATGCGATGAATAATGAAAGTTTCAAATGCTAAATTTAAACTAAGATTTTTGGAATAATCTGTTGTCTCTAAAGCTTGTCTCATGTAAGCCATCAACTAAATGTATTATATTAGCATGAATAATTCTTAAGTGCAACCAGTGGTCAGTTTTATTTGATTTTAAATAAACAAGGTGGGCTATACATTATATGATCTCAGTAGATTGATTTGAACCCCGTTGCAACGCACGGTCTCTTTTGCTAGTCTATACCTAATAATAAAGCACGGAACGAGTCCGTCGGGTTCACCGTCACAATACGCTTTCACCCAGTCATAATACGCTTTTACGATTTTTTGTATATATAAATCTGGAACGAGTCTGTCGGGTTCACCGTCACAATACGCTTTCACCCAGTCATAATACGCTTTTACGATTTTTTTGTATATACAAATCTGGAACGAGTCTGTCGGGTACACCGTCACGGACTTTTTACACAAAGGTCCATGTGGTTTTTAAGAATTAAACCCGCCGTCCCTATTTATATGGATCTGGAAAACGTTTCGGATTTTCAAATTAACCCCTGCATTTTGTAATACATTTGGCCGCACTCCTTTCTGCATCTTATCCAGTAGCACGAGATGGTGGAAGGGGAAAACTTCGGCAGGTCTCCTCGGCGAGCATGGCTGCGCCCGCATCCACGCCCTTTACAGTCGTGGCGGAGGACGAGAAGGTGAGGGGCGGCGCCCGCGGCCCTGGTCTACGACGAGGCGAGCGGCTCGGCTAGAGGTCGTCCGGGCGGGTGCGTTGTCGCTGAGCGGGCGGATGGACGGGAGGCAGTTGGTAGCGGCAGGTCCGGCCGGAACGACGACGTCGGCTAGAGTTGGAGTCCCGCGAGGAGGGGTCTGCAGGTTAGGGATCTGATGGACGACAGCAAGCAGAGCCGGCGCATCGGTGTTTGCTCTTGCAGCCGCTCAGCGCCATGGCTGCTCCGGCAACGAGAACGGAGAGAAGTGAGGTGAGGGAGAACAGAGAATGAGGGAGGAGGCGCGGCGGAGGTCCTGCCGGTGGCGGCTCGGCCTGCAGGCGCACGGGCGTAAGCAGGTGGCTCTGGGTCGAGCCCTTGCTTGCTCGTGAGTTTTTTTTTGGTTTTTTGTTTACCCCGGCGGCACGACCTGCAGGCGCGCTGGCGCAGGTGGCTTGGGATCGATCCCTTGCTTGCTCGGCATATTTTTCCTTTTTGACCCCTTTCTCGGTGCTTTTTTCCTGGAGGATTGAGGCTTTGAGCCCTTACTCGATTGGAGGTGGAGCATGCAAAAGCACATGTACGTATTGGTCCACACAAAAATTCTGTCGTGGGAAGCCATGCGAGTGCGTCTCTAGGAACAAGTGATTTCATGTCAATAAGCACCTTAAGAATCAACAAAATGCCGAGATGTTGAATCGGGTTTGCTCCTAGAAAAGAAAAAAAATTAAGGAAAGCAGTAAATTCTTGAGCCCAAGAGGGAAACGAGTTAAAGGAAAAGAGTGAATTCTGCTCTTATTTGAGGGCAAGAAAGGGGAGAAATCTGCCCAAGAAGGAAAGGAATTAAAATATGGAAAAAAAATCATCATTGAAGGAAATAATACGTTTCGCTGTCCTAGCCCAGAAAAAAGAGAGGAATTTAAATCAAAAGAAGAAATAAATTAGAAGGATGAAATTATTCGCTGTTATGAATGTGCACGGTGAACCTCATGCAATATATATTTGATTTTGGCCCTCCTGTCCGTATTAATTTCTTGATAATTTAAGGAGTAAATGAATTACAAGCCTGTGCAATGTGGGTCTAAAGTTTTTTTCTCTCGATTTTTCACCTTATTAAATTTGTCCGTGGTACCTACAACATGGCATGCTAGAGTGTGATGATCAATCTCACTATCTTAAGAACGGTCATGTTTACATTGTAAAATAGATGGACACCTCACCACCTTCGACATGATACAAAGAGAAAAAGTGACAACACGAATGGTCCGTTGGAGATGTGCGAGAGTTTCTTTCTCCCGTTGCAAAGCACGGGCATTTTTGCTAGAAATCTATACCTAATAATAAAGCACGGAACGAGTCCGTCGGGTTCACCGTCACAATACGCTTTCACCCAGTCATAATACGCTTTTATGATTTTTGTATATACAAATCTGGAACGAGAAGGTCCATGTGGTTTTTAAGAATTAAACCCGCCGTCCCTATTTAAATGGATCTGGAAAACGTTTCGGTTTTTCAAATTAACCCCTGCATTTTGTAAAACATTTGGCCGCACTCCTTTCTGCGTCTTATCTAGTAGCACGAGATGGTGGAAGGGGAAAACTTCGGCCGGTCTCCTCGGCGAGCATGGCTGCGCCCGCCTCCACGCCCTTTCCAGACGTGGCTGAGGACGAGAAGGTGAGGGGCGGCGCCCGCGGCCCTGGTCTACGACGAGGCGAGCGGCTCGGCTAGAGGTCGTCCGGGCGGGCGCGTTGTCGCTGAGCGGGCGGATGGACGGGAGGCAGTTGGTGGCGGCAGGTCCGGCCGGAACGACGACGTCAGCTAGAGTTGGAGTCCCGCGAGGAGGGGTCTGCAGGTTACGGATCTGATGGACGACAACATGCAGAGCCGGGGCATCGGTGTTTGCTCTTGCAGCCGCTCAGCGCCATGGCTGCTCCGGCAACGAGAACGGAGAGAAGTGAGGTGAGGGAGAACAGAGAATGAGGGAGGAGGCGCGGCGGAGGTCCTGCCGGCGGCGGCTCGGCCTGCAGGCGCGCGGGCGTAAGCAGGTGGCTCTGGATCGAGCCCTTGCTTGCTCGTGAGTTTTTTTTTTGGTTTTTTGTTTACCCCGGCGGCACGACCTGCAGGCGCGCTGCGCAGGTGGCTTGGGATCGAGCCCTTGCTTGCTCGGCATATTTTTCCTTTTTGACCCCTTTCTCGGTGCTTTTTTTCCTGGAGGTTTGAGGCTTTGAGCCCTTACTCGATCGGAGGTGGAGCATGCAAAAGCACATGTACGTATTGGTCCACACAAAAATTCTGACGTGGGAGTGCGTCTCTAGGAACAAGTGATTTCAAGTCAATAAGCACCTTAAGAATCAACAAAATGCCGAGATGTTGGATCCGGTTTGCTCCTAGAAAAGAAAAAAAACTTAAGGAAAGCAGTAAATTCTTGAGCCCAAGAGGGAAACGAGTTAAAGGAAAAGAGTGAATTCTGCTCTTATTTGAGCGCAAGAAAGGGGAGAAATCTGCCCAAGAAGGAAAGAAATTAAAATATGGAAAAAAAATCATCCTTGAAGAAAATAATAAGTTTCGCTGTCCTAGCCCAGAAAAAAAAGAGGAATTTAAATCAAAAGAAGAAATAAATTAGAAGGAAAGAAATTATTCGTTGTTATGAATGTGCATGGTGAACCTCATGCAATATGGACAAAACTTGCCTGCTCCCTCCTCGTGCTCCCATCCGTGCTCCCACTTCATCCTACGGCTGTTATTTCATCTTTTTTCTTTCTAATCTAATCATCGTCCCCCTGATTTTAAGGGGGTGGGGCCGGGCCTAATTTTGGTCCAATCTAATCAAGCCACGTACGCGGGAGCACGGATGGGCACACACGAGGGGAGCAGGCAAGTCTCGTCCATGCAATATATATTTGATTTTGGCCCTCCTGTCCGTATTAATTTCTTGATAATTTAAGGAGTAAATGAATTACAAGCCTGTGCAATGTGGGTCTAAAGTTTTTTTCCCTCGATTTTTCACCTTATTAAATTTGTCCGTGGTACCTACAACATGGCATGCTAGAGTGTGATGATCAATCTCACTATCTTAAGAACGGTCATGTTTACATTGTAAAATAGATGGACACCTCACCACCTTCGACATGATACAAAGAGAAAAAGTGACAACACGAATGGTCCGTTGGAGATGTGCGAGAGTTTCTTTCTCCCGTTGCAAAGCACGGGCATTTTTGCTAGTAATAATAAAGCACCGATTGAGTCTGTCGGGTTCACCGTCACGGACTTTTTACACAAAGGTCCATGTGGTTTTTAAGAATTAAACCGGCCATTCCTATTTAAGTGGATCTAGAAAACGTTTCAGTTTTTCAAATTAACCCCTGCATTTTGTAAAAAAATTGGCCGCAGTCCTTTCTGCATCTTATCCAGTAACACCAGACGGTGGAAGAGGAAAACTTTGGCCGTGCTCCTCGGCGAGCATGGCTGCGCCCGCCTCCACTCCCTTTCCAGTCGTGGCGGAGGACGAGAAGGTGAGGGGCGGCGCCCGCGGCCCTGGTCTACGACGAGGCGAGCGGCTCGGCTACAGGTCGTCCGGGCGGGCGCGTTGTCGCTGAGCGGGCGGATGGACGGGAGGCAGTTGGTGGCGGCAGGTCCGGTCGGAACGAAAACGTCGGCTAGAGTTGGAGTCCCGCGAGGAGGGGTCTGCAGGCTACGGATCTGATGGACAGCAGCAAGCAGAGCCGGCGCATCGGTGTTTGTTCTTGCAGCCGCTCAGCGCCATGGCTGCTCCGGCAACGAGAACGGAGAGAAGTGAGGTGAGGGAGAACAGAGAATGAGGGAGGAGGCACGGCGGAGGTCCTGCCTGCGGCGGCTCGGCCTGCAGGCGCGCGGTCGTAAGCAGGTGGCTCTGGATCGAGCCCTTGCTTGCTCGTGAGTATTTTCCGGCGGCACGACCTGCAGGCGCGCTGGCGCAGGTGGCTTGGGATCGAGCCCTTGCTTGCTCGGCATATTTTTCCCTTTTGACCCCTTTCTCGGTGCTTTTTTTCCTAGAGGTTTGTGGCTTCGAGCCCTTACTCGATCGGAGGTGGAGCATGCAAAAGCACAGGTACGTATTGGTCCACAAAAAAATTCATGAGAAGCCATGCGAGTGCGTCTCGAGGAACAAGTGATTTCAAGTCAATAAGCACCTTAACAATCAACTAAATTCCGAGATGTTGGATCCGGTTTGCTCCTAGAAAAGAAAATAAATAAGGAAAGGAGTAAATTCTTGAGCCCAAGAGGGAAACGAGTTAAAGGAAAAGAGTGAATTCTGCTCTTATTTGAACGCAAGAAAGGGGGGAAATCTGCTCAAGAAGGAAATGAATTAAAATATGGAAAAAATTCATCCTGGAAGGAAATAATAAGTTTCGCTGTCCTAGCCCAGAAAAAAAGAGGAATTTAAATCAAAAGAAGAAATAAATTAGAAGGAAAGAAATTATTTGCTGTTATGAATGTGCACGGTGAACCTCATACAATATAGATTTGATTTTGGCCCTCCTGCCCGTATTAATTTCTTGACAAAGTAAGGAGTAAATGAATTACAAGCCTGTGCAATGCCGGTCTAAAGTTTTTCTCTCTCGATTTTTCACCTTATTAAATTTGTCCGTGGTACCTACAGCATAGCATGCTAGAGTGTGATGATCAATCTCACTACCTTAAGAATGGTCATGTTTATATTGTAAAATAGATGGACACGTCATCACCTTCGACATGATACAAAGAGAAAAAGTGACAACATGAATGGTTCGCCGGAGATGTGCGAGAGTTTCTTTCTCCGGTTGCAAAGCACGGACATTTTTGCTATAGTTATAACATAGGATGACACAGAACTAGCTTCAGTTCATCAATGTAATGGAGGCATGTATTCCGAATATAATCATACGTGTTTATGGAAAATAACTTGAATGAAATATTTTGTCCTACCCTCCCGTGGCAGCGGGGTCCAATTCTTTATATTTACCTAATAATAAAGGATGAAGGCTTTCATAGTTCTCCATCCGTCGCCCCTTTATATCCGTCGATTTTGTATTAACCATAACGATTGACAGCCAAGATTTAAAAAGACCCGACCCAAAACTCCAGCCCTTTTGGGCCTAGCCAGCCCATTGCTTCTTTCTCCCGTTTGTTGCCTTCCTGTGCCCTCATGATCTGAACTCTCTTTATTTTTTTCTCAAAAAGTAAAAGCGATTAACACTCTTCCTCTAGCAAAGAAAAAACGATCCCCTAAAAAAAGATGCAGACTCTGGCTTCGAGTCGGGTGGCTTCGAGTCGGGTCAAACTCTCGCGCAGCTTGTGATGAGGAGAAATAGCTAGCGGACGAGTCACCGGACAAGGAGGCATAATCCGAGGCCGATCTCATGTATACGTGCATCTGGATCAGCCCATCGTGTGCCAGTATAAATAAACATCAAATCAGGGAAAGTAGGGCGGTGGACCAAGGTGGCCACCACGAGACCTCGCAAGACGGAAGAGCTACATCTAGGCCGATGGCGACGAAGCAACCACCATCATGGCATCATCCTCCTCTCCCGGCAAGTTGTGAGATCTCGTCCTTGCCCGTGATGAGGCCCGAGGCCAACTGCAACAATGGCTGAGGCCAAGACCAACGAGGCCCTCCCCATTGGGGATCCCTTGTTCCATCCATTCTGCCCCACAACATGAGCACCGCCGGCCAGACGGAGAGGCCAAACCCGATCAGCAAGAGCAGTACAGAAATTTTTGTGCATCCTCACATGGGTTGGTGTACTAGAAGGATTGGTCTATCACTCATGTTTTTCATATGACCGTACATTTTCTTCTTCTTGTGATCGTGGTGTGATACAGCGGCATCAAATCTGGCATCCCTCCCCGGTTAGATTGGTTCATCCCCGGTTCTATATGCCCACGAATCAACGCTTCCACAACTGTCTCGCCATTGACGCCGTCTTTCTTGCTGCAAACGACATCTCAAGATATCTTTCCGAGCTGTCGTTCCGAACGGAACCACGCGGCCGTCGTCCTTCTCTGCCGCTCAGCGCCATCTTCGTTGGATGCTCCCACTCCCACCTGCGCGCGTTCTAACCGGCCATCATAATTTCACGGCCTCCCATCTCATCCCCTCAAAGCGTCGTGGTATAGGAAGTGGGCAGCGCACGGTCACGGGAGTGAGTGGCGTTTGATCGACGGACGCGCTGGTCGGGGAGAGCAGGGGAGGGGAGAGGAACGACAGCTATGTATGTTGTGCGCTGCTTGGTTAGCTGCATGATACTGCTGCTTCCCTGTTGTTTGTTGAGTGATGTTGCTGCTGCTAATTTGATGTGGGGGAACGCGCAGGGGTGGACGGCGAGCGACCGCAGGCGCCTAACTATGTTCTTTTCTTCAGTCTACCGGTCTCTCAGCTATGCTCTTTTCTGCATGCTCACCCATGCAGCTCAGCTCTTCCTTTGTTTAAACTTCAGGTCTAGACAGACACGTCTACGCAGTTGTGCGTAGCCGGCCCTTGATGGAAGGCGCCCGGGATTGAGAGAGGAACGGCCATGTGCTTTAGTGAGAGAGGAGCTACGAGGGACTGGGGTCAAGATGGCAACGGCCCCGAAACCCGCATCCTCGTGGGTTTTTACTCTATTAGGGAACGGGTACGGGCATCATTTCATCCCCGCGGGGCTGTTGTTGGGCACATTATACAACCCGACACGTTTCGTGGGTTTACACCCGTTTGTTAGTCCCCGAACCCGAAACCCGGCAATACCCGCGAAATTACAATTTTTTAGCAAGCACTGATCCGGCCCAACTCAATGCGACCATCTCAAGAAGTAATTGAGTTATCTGATAGTATTAATTGACGAAACATGCATGATCTAAGAAGAAAAATAATAATATTATTACCTCTGTTTTTAAAACCAAGAGCTCTGCTACATGTTTTGTCTTTGTTTCCGACTACGGGTTTTCAACCTTGCCAACAAAAGCCACGGTTTGAGAGTCTCCACCTTCTTTTAAAGCATCAACTACTGAGAGCATGATTGTAATTCTGAGTGTAATGTGCATTGTCCCAAAGTAGCATTGTCTTTTGCATGATTGTAATATCGTTTATTCTGAAATTATTGTATCTAGTCATCACTTAAACATTGGAGGTGCCCCTGCATTTATGTTTTGCTTCACTAAAGGGGGCAAGGAAGATATCGCTTTATCATATTTGCACACCATGTTCATTACAAATCTATTTGATGTTTCAATACCATATTGTAAAACTTTCAGTTCTTTGTGATTTTCTCATAAGGCAACTTAATTACTACAGATTCATTGTCTCAGTAAGCTTATGTCATATGACTATGAAAAGTCATATATGGTTAATAGCATGTCACCATAGAAATTATTCTTGTTATCATTTACCTACTCGAGGGCGAGCAGGAATTAAGCTTGGGGATGTTGATACGTCCAAAACGTATCTATAATTTTTGCTTGCTTCATGCCTCTTTTGGGTGATATTGCTATGATATTTATACACTTCCATACACTTTTGATCATATTTGGACTAACCTATTAACTTAGTGCACCCCGGTGCCAGTTTCTGTTTTCTGCAGTTTTTGTATTTCAGGTTTTCCCATTACGAGAACTGCCAGAAAAATCCCGGAAAAATTATATAAAAAATCAGCGTTCCAGAAGCTTCCCAGCAGCCAAAGTACAGCCGGAGAGGGGCCACCAGGGCTCCAGGCGCCCTGGTGGCGCGGCCCCCCTGGCCGGGCCGGGGGGGCGCCTGGGCCCCCCGAGCCTCCGCTGATGCCCCCCTTTGGCATATATTTATATCGTGTCCCGAAACCCTCGAGACAGGAACCCTTTTTCGTGATCTCATCTCTGTTCCGCCGCCGCCGCCGCTTCCTAGATCGGGAGCACCAGGAGAACTCTTCCCGACACACTGCCGGAGGAGAGGATCACCACCGGGAGCCTCTCCACCACCATGGACGCCTCCCGGATGAGTTGTGAGTAGTCTCCCTTGGACCATGGGTCCATGACCAGTAGCTATGTGATGTTCTCTTCCCCTTCTTGTGCTTCACTAATTAGTCCTCGTGAGCTGTCCTACATGATCGAGGCACATATGTAATCCTTATGCTGTTGCTATGATGAGTTTGCTGGGATCCGATGGATTGTGAGATTACGTTCAGATTGTATTTGAGTAATATATTTGATCTACCTCTTTTATATTTATGTTCGTAAGTAATTCTTGCATGTTCCCCGTTGTTATTTATTGCTTTGGCCAAGTAGTAGGTAGTGACTCCAAGAGGGAACATTATGCTTGATTGTGGGTTCATGCCCCTCGATGACTAGCTTGAGTGACAGAAACATGAGTCTAGGGATGTGCTGTTGCCACAAGGGGGAAAGCAACGGTGCTTGTGCCCGCGGGTGCAAGGATTGTTTACTTTACGCAAAGTTCTTTTAATGCAGTTGTCTGTTGCTTTGAGTTTACACTATGGGTTGGACTCGCAACTTAATAGCAGCGAGATGTTCTGGATAGATATCTCAAGGTGGATGATTAGTAGTAGATGCAGATGGATTTCGGTCTACTTGCCTTGGCGTACCGCCCATGCTTTGAACCTCTACCTTTCTTGTAACATAGTTAGCATTGGTTTGCGCACATAATTCTGTCAATTGCCCAGCTGTAATTTGTTTACCTCACATAGCTGTTTTATCGTCTTTTGGGAGAGAGACATCACTAGTGAACATCATGGGACCCCGGTCCATATTACCATCATTGATCACACCCGCTATTTACTTTCCGCTTTTTACTTACTATTGCAGCATTACCTATTACTATTATCACTTGCGTTTGATCCTTTGTAAACTACAAGGCCGGAGGGATTGACAACCTCTCTGTACTCGTTGGGAGCAAAGTTATTTGTATCTGTGTGCAGGTCCACGTTGATTGCTAATATCTGGCGCCGTTAGCAGTTGACACCTTCTTGTTGAAACTGGGAGTCTCAGGGAAATCGATACTTGGTATCTTTGCCAAGGGAAAACTTCCGCTACACTGCATCTCAAACCTTCCACTTGGGGTAACCAACGAGGGGCGAGAAGCCATCAAGCAAAGTTTTCTGGCGCTGTTGCCGGGGACTCCACTCTTCAGGATAGGGGAGTTGCACGCTATCTTTTACCTTTGCTTTTAGTCTTGTTAGTTTACCTTTCAGTTCTTTGCTTTAGTATCTTTTATCAAAAATCACAAAAATAGTTATTTCATTCTTTAGTTGTCATTATGTCGGGTCCTTTTGTATTTGGCGAGGCAGAAGTTCTCACCTTTAAACAAAGAGGTGGAGAAAGTCTAAAAGATGCTTGGTATAGAATTAATGATTCTCAAAAAAGAGCCACCAAGAAGCAATCTACTACTATCCTGCTTAGAAATTTTTATGTTGGAATTACTTCTTGGAATAGGTTTATTCTAGATATCGCTATCAATGGAAATTTCCTAGAGGCCCCAGTTTGGGAGTCTCTTAGTATTATTGAAAATCTCGTTGGGAACCCCCCTGTTGTTAGCATTCAAGATGACATCACCCTAGCTCACATTATGAAAAAACTTGAAAAGATAGAGCTAGAGATGCCAAGCATTAATAAGATAAACGAGTTGGATCGTAAGATCCAAGGGAATTTGAATAGGCTTGATAGCTCCATGCATAAAATTTTCAAAACTTTGGAGACCATCAAATCCCATGACTTGGACTCTTCTAGGATAGACAAGATTGAGGAAATCTTTGATACTTTAGGAACTACTTTCTCCTCAATCAAAACCAAAAAGGTAGAAACTCCGGCAAAGAAGGAGCCTAAGTTCGTTCACGTTCCAAAGGCTCTCCGTTCTAAAAGTAATCCATCTATTGCCAAAGGGGTTGAAACTGTAAAGACTTTGAAAGAAACACCTCTCTTTGATGAATTTATAAATGAATCTCCCCTTGACTTTTATCATTTTGGTCTTCTCCCTAGAAGTATCTCTATGAGGCCTTTATTTGAATGTCCTCTTAAGACTAGTTGTATTATTGAAGAGCTTTTTGATGATCTTGATGATGGTTTAATTGATACAACTTGACCTCTTTGCATTATGCCTAGCTTAAAGGCATAAAAGAAAGCGCTTTTGGGAGGCAGCCCACATGAATAAAATTTTATTTTGCTTTTGTCGTGTCTTGATGTTGTTACTACAGTAGCATCATCATTATATCTTTGCTTTTCAACTTTGTGCCAAGTGTAGCCTCTGATTGCAAGAAAGTTCAAAAGTTGTGATGTGCTGTCCAGAAAACAGATTCTGTCCTTGGATAGAAAAATTCGTATAAAATCACCAGATCATCTTTTTGGTCTGAATTTTTTCGACAGCATGCTCTATATAATTTTCTTTCGTGCATCTGTTTTGAGTTTTTTGATTAGAGTTGCAGAAGTGCCCCGAAAAAATCATTTACTACCTGCTGTTCTGTTTTTCACCGATTCTGTCCTGTTTTGCCTTTCCTTCATTTTGCAAACCTTGAGCTTGCTTTTTCTTTGCAAAAACCTTTTGGCAATCTTGAGAAACAGTAGATCTTCAAGAATATCCTTATTTCCAGCAAGGAACAATTATTTTATTATGGGTACTAACCTCGCTAATCAGATTATGATGAGTTATGTATGAAGGGAGTTTTCAAGTGTGCGAGGGAAGATGATAAAAAGATTCAGGAGTGTCAAACGCTCAAGCTTGGGGATGCCCCCATGCACCCCCAAGAAATATTCAAGGAGACTCAAGCGTCTAAGCTTGAGGATGCCCCCGTGCATCCCCCTCTCCATCAACATTATCAGTTCGTCTTTCGTTCCACTATATTTTTATCACTTCATGTGTTATGTGCTATGCTTGGAGCGTCTTGCTTTTAGTTTTCTTTAGCTTTTCATAACGAGTCGGAACTCAGCTTTCTTTATGTGGGACAGAAACACGCTCCACTTCTACCTAGAACATAACATAGAATTTTCATGTCTATCTTTGTTGTGTGTGTTCTTTGTCTTTCAATAGCTACTATCATGTTCAGCTCTTAGTTTTCATGCTTATCTTTTTAAAGAGCTTTTGTTTAGTTGGTTGCTTGAACTCTCTTTATTTATCATGATTATCTTATTAAGAGAGTTTGCTTCCGTTGCATTGGTTGCTATGTCTATGATAAAGATGCTACGTGCATAATGGTGCTTAGTAGTTCATGTTTTCTTATGGTTAGTCTCAAATAGCTGGGGGGTTTCCAATGTGTTATTGGAGTACCAACATGGTTTGTTTGCCTATGATGTGGTATGGTTTAGTAATATCTTCCTTCAAGAATTTATTTTGATTGACTTGGCGTATGCTCACGCATATTTAAGACTGTAAAAAAGTCTGCCAAGCCTTGATGATCTTTTGTTTCTGAGTAGCGATATAACTACCATGCCTAATTCAATGTTGCTTTGTCGCTCTGCATGATTCTGACCGTCATTGCTCTCTTAGTTTGTCGCTCCCAGTCTTTTGCTAACCTCCACCTGTACTAAGCGGACTGACTGCTTGTGCATCCAAATTCTTTTAAACCAGTTATGCCATATGAGTCCACCATACCTTCCTACATGGTATTTACCTGCCATTCCTAACGAAGACTTTCGTGTACCATCTCGAAATTATTCAAAAAGAAAAGAAAAAAAATGCATTCCTATTTTGTGCCTCTGTTTTAAGTCCATGAGGAAGTAGTAGTTAATTCATGATCTTTTTAAGTTGGACAAGCTTCACCCCGGGATTGCATGTATAATGTGCAAACCCATAATATGAGAAGGAACTGGCATTGAGTGCGCCCAGCTCAAAATTAATATAACAAACAAACCCTCCTTCACGCTTTGTTCATGAGAAATCAGGAAACTTTGGCCGTGATAAACAAAGGAGATTAAGAGGATGTGATCGTCCTCATTCGGGAGCCGTTCCTCGAAACTTGTCCATCTCAAGAAGTAATTGAGTTATCTGCTAGCATTCGTTGACGAAACATGCATGATCTAAGAAGAAAAAAATATATTATTACCTCTGTTTTTAAAACCAAGAGCTCTGGTACATGTTTTGTCTTTGTTTCCGACTACGGGTTTTCAACCTTGCCAACAAAAGCCATGGTTCGAGAGTCTCCACCTTCTTTTAAAGCACCAACTACTGAGAGCATGATTGTCATTCTGAGTGTAATGTGCATTGTCCCAAAGTAGCATTGTCTTTTGCATGATTGTGATATCGTTTATTCTGAAATTATTGTATCTAGTCATCACTTAAACCTTGGAGGTGCCCCTGCATTTATGTTTTGCTTCACTAAAGGGGGCAAGCGAGATATCGCTTTATCATATTTGCACACCATGTTCAGTACAAATCTATTTGATGTTTCAATACCATATTGTAAAACTTTCAGTTCTTTGTGATTTTCTCATAAGGCAACTTAATTACTACATATTCATTGTCTCAGTAAGCTTTTGTCATATGACTATGAAAAGTCCTATATGGTTAATAGCATGTCACCACAGAAATTATTCATGTTATCATTTACCTACTCGAGGACGAGCGGGAATTAAGCTTGGGGATGTTGATATGTCCAAAACGTATCTATAATTTCTGCTTGCTCCATGCCTCTTTTGGGTGATATTGCTATGATATTTATACACCTCCATACACTTTTGATCATATTTGGACTAACCTATTAACTTAGTGCACCCCAGTGCCAGTTTCTCTTTTCTGCTGTTTTTGTATTTCAGGTTTTCCCATTACGAGAACTGCCAGAAAAATCCCGGAAAAATTATATAAAAAATCAGCGTTCCAGAAGCTTCCCAGTAGCCAAAGTACAGCCGGAGGGGGGCCACCAGGGCTCCAGGCGCCCTGGTGGCGCGCCCCCCTGGCCGCGCCGGGGGGCGCCTGGGCCCCCCGAGCCTCCGCTGATGCCCCCCTTTGGCATATATTTATATCATGTCCCTAAACCCTCGAGATGGGAACCCTTTTTCGCGATCTCATCTCTGTTCCAGTGCCGCCGCCGCTTCCAAGATCGGGAGCACCAGGAGAACTCTTCCCGGTACCCTGCCGGAGGGGAGGATCACCACCGGGAGCCTCTCCACCACCATGGACGCCTCCCGGATGAGTTGTGAGTAGTCTCCCTTGGACCATGGGTCCATGACCAGTAGCTATGTGATGCTCTCCTCCCCTTCTTGTGCTTCACTAATTAGTCCTCGCGAGCTGCCCTACATGATCGAGGCACATATGTAATCCTTATACTGGTGCTATGATGAGTTTGCTGGGATCCGATGGATTGTGAGATTATGTTCAGATTGTGTTTGAGTAATATATTTGATCTACCTCTTTTATATTTATGTTCGTAAGTAATTCTTGCATGTTCCCCATTGTTATTTATTGCTTTGGCCAAGTAGTAGGTAGTGACTCCAAAAGGGAACGTTATGCTTGATTGTGGGTTCATGCCCCTCGATGACTAGCTTGAGTGACAGAAACATGAGTCTAGGGGATGTGCTGTTGCCACAAGGGGGAAAACAACGGTGCTTGTGCCCGCGGGTGCAAGGATTGTTTACTTTACGCAAAGTTCTTTTAATGTAGTTGTATGTTGCTTTGAGTTTACACTATGGGTGGGACTCGCAACTTAATACCAGCGAGATGTTCTGGATAGATATCTCAAGGTGGATGATTAGTAGTAGATGCAGACGGATTTCGGTCTACTTGACTTGGTGTACCGCCCATGATTTGAACCTCTACCTTTCTTGTAACATAGTTAGCATTGGTTTGCGCACATAATTCTGTCAATTGCCCAGCTGTAATTCGTTTACCTCACATAGCTGTTTTATCGTCTTTTGGGAGAGAGACATCACTAGTGAACATCATGGGACCCCGATCCATATTACCATCATTGATCACACCCGCTATTTACTATATGCTTTTTACTTACTATTGCAGCATTACCTATCACTATTATCACTTGCGTTTGATCCTTTGTAAACTACAAGGCCGGAGGGATTGACAACCTCTCTGTACTCGTTGGGAGCAAAGTTATTTGTATCTGTGTGCAAGTCCACGTTGATTGCTAATATCTGGCGCCGTTAGCAGTTGACACCTTCTTGTTGAAACTGGGAGTCTCAGGGAAATCGATCCTTGGTTTCTTTGCCAAGGGAAAACTTCCGCTACACTGCATCTCAAACCTTCCACTTGGGTTAACCAACGAGGGGCGAGAAGCCATCACTTATCTGTGGTGACAATGGGATATCATGTGATCCACTTGACGTATGTTTTGGTGATCAACTTGCGGGTTCCGTGTCCTTGGGAATCTATGCATAGGGGTTGGCACACGTTTTCGTCTTGACTCTCCGGTAGAAACTTCAGGGCACTCTTTGAAGTACTTTGTGTTGGTTGAATAGATGAATCTGAGATTGTGTGATGCATATCATATAATCATGCCCACGGATACTTGAGGTGACAATGGAGTATCTAGGTGACATTAGGGTTTTGGTTGATTTGTGTCTTAAGGTGTTATTCTAGTACGAACTCTATGATAGATTGAACGTTACTACGGACTCTTGAATAGATCGATCGGAAAGAATAACTTTGAGGTGGTTTCATACCCTACCATAATCCCTTCGTTTGTTCTCCGCTAGTAGTTACTTTGGAGTGACTCTTTGTTGCATGTTGAGGGCTCGTAATATGATCCAATTATGTTATCCTTGTTGAGAGAACTTGCACTAGTGAAAGTATGAACCCTAGGCCTTGTTTCCTATCATTGCAACACCGTTTATGCTCACTTTTACCACTTGCTACCTTGCTGTTTTTATATTTTCTTATTACAAAAACCTATATCTACCATCCATATTGCACTTGTATCACCATCTCTTCGCCGAACTAGTGCACCTATACAATTTACCATTGTATTGGGTGTGTTGGTTGCAGGGTTGTTTGAGAGAGACCATATTCATCCTACGCCTCCCACGGATTGATAAACCTTAGGTCATCCACTTGAGGGAAATTTGTTACTGTCCTACAAACCTCTGCACTTGGAGGCCCAACAACGTCTACAAGAAGAAGGGTGCGTAGTAGACATCAAGCTCTTTTCTGGCACCCTTAGCGGCGAGGTGAGTGCTTCAAGGTATATCCATAGATATTGCAATCGAGTCTTTTAGTTTCTTGTTTTATCACTAGTTTAGTTTATAAAATAAAACTTCCAAAAAATGGAATTGATGTTACCTCATATGCTTCATCTTTTTAGTATCTTTCGTGAAAATGATGGGAAGGAAAATTATGCTCAAGTACTAGAAGAAGAATTACATAGAATGCTTGGCACTAAAGACTTGAATGATCAGCATGCTTGCAATGTTGTTAGTGTGAATCCTTTGAGTATCCATAGTACTAATGTTACTCAGATCCACAATGCGATGCACCAGTGTATGAATGCGACGCACCAGACTAAATTATACTTTTCCACAAAACCCCTTGATATGTATGAATGCGATGCACCAGTGTCAAAAAGAACAAGGGCAGTAAATGCATTAACCACAAACTTACCAACCACTCCGTCGGGCTGCTCGTCAATCTCCCCCACATTGACATGATTCACCTTTCCTCTGGTGAATGGGTTCGGCTTCTTTCCTGAGTTTCCATTACCATTTCCATTCTTTGCCTCGGGACACTCGGTGGCGTTGTGTCCGGTCTTCCTGCACTTGAAACAAGTAATGTGATTCAGATCCTTCTTGGCGGGTGTTGACGGGGTCGAACAGGTCTGATTGTTTCTTGCTCCATTTCCATTGCCGTTCCTGGGGCCACTGTGGTTGTTTGAATTTCCACCAGAGTGAGAATGGCCTCCATGGTTATGTCCTCCATGAGTGGGATGGTTATGTCCCCCTGGGTATGGGGAATAGAGGGGCTTCTGCTGAGCTTCAGCGTTGTACTTCCCATGTCCATACTTCCGCTTGCATCTCTCTTTCTGCTGCTGCTTCCCTTCTATCATGATGGCCCTATCTACCAGCTCCTGGTAGTTGTTAAAGGTTTCTACCATCAGCCGCATCCTCTTATCGTCGTTGAGCCCCTCAAGAAAGTTCTCCTACTTTGCGGCATCTGTGGCCACGTCATCTGGCGCATAGCAAGCTAATTTCGTGAAATCATCCACGTACTACCCCACAATACGGTTTCCTTGGCGTAAGTTGTGAAACTCACGCTTCTTTAGGCTCATGGTTCTAGCTGAAACATGTGCACTGCGGAAGGCTTGCGGAAACTGATCCCAAGTAACTGTAGCAAGAGGATAGGTGGCGGTGTAGTTATCCCTCCAAGCTGCTGCTGGTCCCTCAAGCTGGTGTGCGACAAAGCGTATTCTCTCTGCATCTGTGCATCCTGCAGTTGCTAGCTCTCTTCCCATATTGCGGAGCAAGTCATCTGCAACAATCGTCTCGGTGCTACTAGAGAACACCGGCGGATTCAACCTTAGGAAATGGGTCAGGTTGTCAGCGGGAGGAGGGTTGTTGCTATTATTATTGTTGTTGTTGTTGCCATGGTTCTGAACAAGTAGTTGCATCAAAGTGTTCTGCTGCTGGATCAACTGAGTGAACTAGGGTGGGAAGGCAAATACGGTGTCGCATCTCGGAGGCATCTGACGGGTTAGAGAGATGAGAAATAGAATAGAATGTGGCCTAATGAGAGATTCACTACCCATATGCACATGAGACAAACATTTTCATATCAATTCACTCAATTTTCAAACAAGGTCACACAGAAGATCCTAACCTACTAATACAAAGGTCGCCAACGATTATAACTACTTGGAAGAACACTAATACTTACAGGGGGGTGATCTAATAACTTTGATTAGAAGAAGAATCCATAATGTCTGCTCCAGCTTTGTCTTCATAGTCGCTTACGTCACTCTCGGTGTCATCAATCAAGATGTAGTCCTCCGAACGAATGCCCATCTCTGGTTCTGGCTTCACCACGGGTGTTACTACTTTCTTCTTCAGCACTTCATTATGCTCCAATAGTACATCAATTTCCTCTTCATATCCATCGCGGGTTTCCTTGAGTTCCTCTTCTAGCTCGATGTTCCGTGTCATCACCATCTTGGTCTTTAGCATGAGTGTGCACATTTGGTTCTCATAGCGTCGAATGTGTTGATCCATCTCCTGTATGAATGTTGCAATGGACTTATCGTTCCTGGTGTGAATCATCTCCCATTGCTCATCTCGGCGTCCACAAATCTGGTAGATGGTGTCTTCAAGATCCTTGTTGTATACTTCACAAATGTGCTCAAAGGTGATATGTGTTGCCATACTCTTTCCCAAGTTACAAGTTGGTGAATCGAAGGCAAGCTCGAGAGGTTCCGTGACTGGTGCAATAGTCCTCACAGGAACACTAACTTTGATCCTCCAGCACACCTCTCCCAGTAATGTTGCAGTGAAGGTCCCGGTGAAACTTGGTATTCCGATGTGCAGGTAACTCGTGAATATCTTCAGGTGTCTTCCGAAAGTTGTGTCATCATCAGGCTGAGTAAACTTGTTCCCGGGGTCTAACATCTATAGAGTAGAAAAGGAGAAGGATTAGAAATGAGTAGAGAATAGCATCATGTGACTTATCCTAGTGGTCGCATCCTACAGTCAGTGTGCGCTCTGATACCATCTTGTAACGACCAAAATCCCAATGGATCGAAGTCTCTGTGCTTTAGTGTCATCCCTGGATCGGTATGCTGACACACACACAATACTTGAGGATTTATAACAGAGTTTCTATCACACACTTATTACATCAAGATCCTCATAAAGAGTATTATTACATAAATAACGGCTGAAGGCCGACTAAACTAATAAAGTGCGGCAACGACCTTTCGCACATTAATCCTCGTCGGTAAACTCTGCAACATGAGACGTTGCAGCCGTGTAGGTCAGCACATTGAATATGCTGGCAAAGTGACATTGTAGAGATAATGATGAACAAATATCTACAAATACATGCATATTTTGCTGGTGGAGTCTGTAAGGTTAATTTTGCATAAAGCTAGTTTTCCCTACAACAATGGAATATATCTTTATTTACTATCAGTTCAATTAAGCAATATTGAGAAGGTTCCTCCATCTCAATCCCAAAATAACCAATGTCATTAATAACCCAACAAGTTAATTAAATAGAGTGATGAGATCAGTCCATAATTCAAATACCAGGATACTCAAATTGTACATAACCGGGGACACGGCTACTAATGAATAGATTGTACACTATGCAGAGGTTTGCGCACTTTTCCCCACAAGACTCGACCACATCCATGGTTGGAGGATCGAGAGATAGTCTTTCAGAAGCATTCACTCTTTACTTTGGATAGACCGGTTCACCTACTTTGCCCTACAGATGCTAGTCCACCACTAAAAGAGCTCACACAATATACTGAACCATGCCAGAGCCCATAATGGCTTGTGGCTATACACGTAAGTTTCTAGGCATGAATGATATATGATCCCTTTGAGCCTCGGTGGCAAACCATAGGATGATCACATGGTTACTCCGGGATATCCTAGGACAACACTGATTCTCCAGGTACACTGCAACCAATCCACCCAGATGTGTATTAATGCTGCCACCTTAATCATTCCCTTAGTTGTTAATACACTCACAACTTTCATGAATTCTCTTATACCAATCCACGTCTACGAGCATGGCTAAGCTACATATAACACACGTATAAACCCTATATGATAACAAGTCAATAGGTTCCTACCTCATGTACTTTTTTAAATGGCTACAAGTAGTTTTATATATGTCATAATTTTTTTTTCAATTTGCGCGCTCAAAGTTTGGCATGGTATGAACATTTAAAAAAAATCATGATTTTTTTAAATTTGTGAACATTTCTCTTGAATGGTGCAAATAATTTGTAAAATGGCATGAACATTTTTTTTGAATGGTTCGAAGAATGTTTAAAATGTCATGAGCATTTTTAAAATATATAAACATTTTATTATCAAGGTGTAAACATTTCTTTAAGCCGCTTGAACAATTTTGTAAATACACAACAAACATTTTTAGTGCATGTTTTCAAAATATATATTTACCTTTATAGAAATATAGAAAAAGCAAAGAAAAATATGAGGAAAATATATAAATAAAGTTTTGTTATGTGAAACACAAGGAAGTGAAAAGAAAGAAACAGATAAATTGCTAACAAGGCCTGTTTTTTGTCTCACCGCTTGGTAATTTAGCCTACTGAAAAGCCTCCAATATGAGCCCAAACAGAACGAAAAACCACTTTGCTATATATAGAAGGCTCAACCTTCCATTTGGAGCAAACCCTAATTAGGAGGGGGCAATCCCCTAGTTTACCTCCCACCCTACCGCCCCTTTTCTCCTCCAGTTCACATTGAAGTCCGCCCGCCGCCGCTAGCCCACCGCCTTTCATCCAGCCGCACCAGCCAGAACCATTTTGATCTAGCCATCAGGAGCTAATGCAACGCCTTAGATTGGTACACTTGCTCGCCCAACCGACGAGTTGCGCTAGGGCATGAAGTAGCCGGATTCTGACGCTCAAATCCAGTATTGCGCCAGCCGACCCGAGTTGTGTCACCACCATTTATCCTCCTCGCCTCGCGGTTGTTTTGCATCACTGCCTTTCCACCTGATCGGAGCACCAACGAAGATAGTTGGTTATTCCCGTGACACGGCATTACCTCTTCCTCTCCCCCAACCTTCCGCATCTCTCTTTATCTGAAATCTTTGTGTCAAGAAACCCGGGCGCTCACTCTACACTAGCTTGTGCGCATGAGCTCATGCGCCACGCCGCCTCCTCAGCCATTGATACGCGCAAGATTCGAAAGCGCCGTGCCCTCTAATAATGCTTGTTCTTCGTTCGATGCCCTTTGATCGTTCCTCCCTCCTCCTTGATCCATCCATTGAAAGTATAATTTTCTGAACGTACTCCTCTGCTTTATGTTATTATGGTTATCCTTTTTAGATTGCATAATTTTGTTAAATTCACCACATGTATTATAAGAAAGAAGTCCATTTTACTACCCTGAACAAAGTTGATGGTTCACATTACCCGCTGGCATTTTTTCGGTTCCCTTACCCCCGCTAAACAATCCCATACTGGCCAGAAAAACCCCCTAGGTGATTTTCCCAGACTGGATGCTAACGCGAACACGGTCAAGGGTGGTATTTGATCTGCGGGGAGGTCCCACTCGTCAATTTTTCTAAATCGAATAAATAAAGAAAGGAAGTATAGTACCTAGGCGTTACCTGTTGTAAGATTCAGCCCAGCCAAACCTAGTGAGGGGCGCGGTCATCTTAGAGCCCTCTCCAGGAGCATGTTGCATGGTGCGCGTACGTGCTTCGTCGACCACCTCCTACTTCGCGCTAGCCTGCGTGAACCCGAGCTTATCTTCACGTCATAGAGACGTGCATGGCCTCGTCCACATCTCCCCACTTTCGCATTTCCTTCTCCCTTCTCAAGCTCTCTCTCCAGAGCATCTCTGAAAGAAAACATCGCCGTCGCGCTTGGTCCTCACGGCCACTGGCCACTCCTTGCCACACCAACATGTCCAGGAGCTCCGCCTAGATTCCTTGAATATCTCTGTAGAAGAACTCGAGCTCGGGCACAATGCATCGCGCTAACCATTGTCCTCTTCCTCGTTGTTATCCGAAGATTGCCGATGTCGGTTCGGGCACTACAGAGACTCCCTGAGCCAGAAAAGATGTCATACGAGTTCAGTGTGTGATCACAAGCATTTACCCACTTTCACTTCCGTCAATTTCATCCTCCAAGTAAGGTAGCTGCCATGACCGAAGCCGCCGTTCGCCATTGCCGTAGAGCTCATCGCTGCCAAGCTTTCCCAAGCGCCTCGTGGTGTCCAACAAGATCCTGTTGCCCCGTACTTGCGACCCCGCTACTAATCTTGCCAATCTAGATGGTCCTTAGCTGTCGCCCACGTGCACCCGAGCGCCACCGCTATCAGCACCGCCCACCCTAGCTCCTACTGCTGCAACCAGCTGATTCACCTCGTCACACTAGTAATGCAGATCCCTCGCGCGCATCCAGCCTCCGTCGAAATTGGCCAGCCTGCGATGCCCGTCGTGATCCCGTCAGCCACCTGCTAAACCTACCATTAGCACTTAATTAGTCCATCGATGAGTAACTCCCAAGAGGTTCCCACTACCTAATTAACCACATTTGTAATATCTTGTTTCGGATAAGTTAATCCTCGTGGCCCCAACCGCAGGTCAAAACCACCATTGACTAGTGCCACGTCAGCTACAAGTCAGGACAAACCACCTACTTTTTTGTCCGGTATGGGTATGTCTAGGGGGGTGAAGAGGGAAGAAAAATATATTAGGGGGTAATGTGAACCACCAACTTTGTTCAGGGTAGTAAAATGGTTTTTTCTTTTCTTATTATAAGTATTCCTATTGCAGTACGGATAGTTAGTTTTTATAGAATGGTTAGTATTTAACATTTATTTAATAGAATATATAACAAGTGCCATGGCACACACTAGTGACAATTCTTGTATTAGACACATGGATTAGTTTGTAAATGATATAGTTTTCCACACCAGTATCCCACTGCTGGTGTTGAACGTTATAGTTCTTTATTTCCCCGTGATATGTTGTTTATGTTCATTTGCACATAATCATGGAATTTTTTGCTACCTGCACATGTATGTCACTTTAGTTCACCTATAGAGTTTGGGGACAGATGAAAAATACAATTCTATTTCAGCATGTCTGTAAAGATCCCCTGTATCAAGTGTGAAATTTCAAATGTACATGTGACATGACATGTCCAACACGTGAGATTGTTTTAGGACATTCCCAAAACATATTTCATGTCCTGGCAGCATAGAAGGAGCTCGTTCCCATATGAGAAAAATGCATGCCCCTCTAGAAGAAGTTTTTTCCATGCCTTCGATTCTACATTGTCATACAAGTGTAGTTGCTTGTCATTTTTTTGACTCAGTGAGAATATAAAAATCTTTTGCACATATTATGATATGTGATGTATCTACATTGTTGTTCAACCTCTCTTTGTTTTAGTCACAACAACTACCTATTTTTGTCTCATGCTTATAATGTTGAAGTAATGTATATATTCTTTGACTATTTCCGAGACAATCAGAACATTGTGAGGGAGATCCTTGTTCGAGACTATTTAGCATCCATTATTCATCAGCCTAATAAGGTTAAAAATGGATCGTGTTCTTAGGAAAGGGAGCTCCAAGTGGGATACAGAAGAAACTTCTTCGTATGTTGGTGAGATCAGTTAAGATGACTCTTACTAGTAGAAAACGGGCCTTTAGTCCCGGTTCAGGAACCGGGACTGAAGGATTGGGACTAAAGCCCAAAACCTTTAGTCCCGGCTCATTTACGAACCATGACTAAAGGGGCTCCACGTGGCCGCAGTCCATGGTATATTTGAGAAATTTGATTTTTTTTCCTGGTTTTCAAATTTCTGAATTATTTGAATTTAATATCTAATCACCACTCATCATTCCAAATCGTATAACTTCCCAGCTGGTCACCCATCCTCTCACTACTCCAGCCTGAGTACGCTTAACTTCCAAGTTCTATTCCCCCTTGTTTCCAAGTCTGCACTTGTTGTTTTCCTGACAATAATAAGATGCCAATCCTATTAACCCTTAGGAGTTGAACTTGAGCATGAAGTCACACATTACACCATTTGAGTTTGAAACTATTATTCTTAAAACCAATAATTATTTAGTAACGCTAATATTTCTTGAATAAGTACTTTAACCATAGTTTGACCCGATTTGACCAAATTTTAAAAAAACTAAAATAATTATTTAGTAACACTAATATTCTTGAATACTTATTTAGTAACATTGATATTTCTTGAATAAATAGTTTGACCAGATTTAACCAAAATAAAAAAAATGAAATTTGAGCATAACTTTTTTTCCTTTTAGAATCCGAGGATTCTAAAAATTTGCAAAACGGTCTACAGCTGTCGAAATCGGATGCGGGTTTTCGTGTTGAACATTTTGATATATTAAACATTTTTTTG
The DNA here is from genome assembly GCA_902687465.1 of Secale cereale. Lineage (NCBI taxonomy): Eukaryota > Viridiplantae > Streptophyta > Magnoliopsida > Poales > Poaceae > Secale > Secale cereale. The sequence continues at coordinate 880,186,724 of LR738710.1, forward strand.
ACATCGTATGCAAAAGATATACTCGTTTCACTTTTTCATCGCACTTTTTTGCAAAACATGTCCAAATTTAAGTTTTTAAATTTTCCTAACTAGTAGATGTAGTAACATAACTACATCTCGAAGGATTTTAATGTTTGAATTTTTATCATTTTCTTTTGTTTGTTTTTTCAAAACTGAAATGGCGATCACTAGGGGGGGGGGGTAGAGTTTGAACCTCTTTAATATAAACTGGAATGGCGATACTAAGGTTAACCAAGCTAGAGACACGTTCTACTAAAGTGGCAAAAATAATTACTTTTTAACGAAAAATAATTGGAAACAACAATTAAGGGACTAGAACAATATATACACAAAACAGTACTGTTCTAATTAAAACCCTAATTTAAATTATTCTAAAAATAAACAAATAAATCTTATATTGACAACAATCTGATGCTTTCATGCACCAAGGTAGTACTAAGCATTTTCAAAGTACTAATAGGTTAAATAAAGTTATCAAGCAACGAAATTCTAAAGCATCATATGATAGGTCAATAATAATGTCGACTTCATTACTGAGTATGACCAAGAATGATCCTGGAAGGCTTAAGCACTGGATAATAATGATGACACCTGTAAGTTAAATTTGCAAACAAATAACCAAGGTATGTGTAGAAATGCTGATGACAGAAGACGTATCGAAAGATGGGACACAACTGTTAGACATGGTCATTCTTCTAGGATGTGGTCTGGTCCAGATGCTTGTAGGTAGCGCACTCGCAGTCCATCTCGAAGAGGTCCTTGGAACATGCCATGTAACTATGGTTGAACCACTTGTTACTTCCCTTCTCTTGGTGTTGAAGACATGTAGTAATTAATTACTTTTTGTGAGGAAAATAATCTATGTTTTACTGTGCTTGTATTGGTACTTTGATATTGTCTTCCATGTATGTTGCTTGAAAAGTAACCTTTTCAGCTATGCAGGAGTTGCCACTTAGCTATTACTGGAATCCAAGATAGAATTATTGATTATGTTGCACAAGTAAATCAAGCTAGGGCGTACACTTAATCATTCAGTTTATAGGTTGATCATCTCTATTTGTACACAAGAACCATATCACATTCTTTGCATTATGAATTAGAACAAATAACTACCGAGGTGTTTTTTATTATTCGTATTCTATTGCCGGTGAGCATCCATAATTCATTTTGATTTTTGAGATGATTTGTTAATTTAATAGATCTTCTCAACTTTTAGATTAATTGAAACTTAAATTGGATGTAACGATAGTTGATCGAAGGAGATAAGCAATATATAAGCTAGAATTAAAAGTGGCGCCTTCTGACAGTCGAAAGGTTGATTAGAGTAATGTGGCTATATATTATCTTTATGTGATCCCTAGTGAAAAAGTGAAATGTTATCTATAAAATTTATTAGACTCTAGGTCATGATGTACAATATTGTAAAATCACACATGCTATTTCTGGTGGACTAACATCACATTTGAGATGACAATATGAAGTCAGTTATTGGATGAATATCTCGACCGGCCTATACAATTCTATGCGATGGTATGATCCAACTTGATGATATCAAGCGGGCCTTTTTGACAAGGTAATTAAATACCATTATTATGATTTCAAGTTATATATTGACATGGCCCACAAGTGGTCCATTGACTTTGTCTTGTTCCTATGTTTAGGTGTGGCATTTTGTTTTGGTCTTTAAATGCCATAAAGTATGTTTTTTATTAAAAAACTATCATGAACATATTTTTTTACGGGTGAATATTTTTAAATTTCACTATGGATTAACATTTTATAAACATGAGGATTTTTAAAAGTTTTCATTATTTTTTAAATGGTTACAAATAGTCATATATATGTCATAAACATTTTTAAAATTTGTATTCAAATTTTTTGCATGGCAAAAACATTTCAAAAAATATGACATTTTTAAAACATGTAAAAATTTCTCTTGAATGCTACAAATAAATTGATAAATGTCAAGAACATTTTTGTTGAATGGCTTAAATAATTTGTTAAATGTCAGGAAAATTTGAGTAAAAAGACGTGCATTACTTTAAAATGCTTCAATAATTTTGTAAACATACATGAACATTTGCTGTGTTTTTTATTTTTTATTAAAATTTCTAAATGTATAGGAAAGGCGAAGAAAAATCCGAGACAAATCTAGACATAAGGCTATTTTATGTGAAACATAAGGCATGAGTGAAAAGAAAAGAAACATAGACACTGCTAATGAGGCCTCTTTTCTATCTCATCCCCTAGGCAATCTAGCACATGAAAAAACTTCCAAAACCAGCCCAAACACAACCCAAAACCCCTTTGTTATATAAGGAAAGGTCCGCCCATTTGGAGAAACCCTAGTTAGGAAGGAGACAGACCCCTTGTTTTCCTCGCACCGACAGCCACTTGTCTCCTCCATTACACATCAGGATCCGTACTCGGCCACTAGCCCCTTCCTATATATAGCTGCACCAGCCACAACTACTTCGATCTGGCCATCAGTAGATGATCCAACGCCTTAGATCACAGTACCTGTTTGCCGATCACACCAACTACGATAGGGCCGAGTGCATCCCGATCTCGTCCATCAGAGCATTTCTTGCGCCTACCGACCCAACTTGTGTCATCGCTCGAGATCCTCCTCGTTCCTTGGTTATTTTGCATCGCGACCTTTCCACCTCATCAGAGCGATGCCAAAAATTATCGGTGATTCACGCGCCCCCGCATTCCCTCTTCCTATCCCTTCCCTTCCTTTCGCATATTTCTCTATGTTGAATCTCTCTGTCGAGAAACCTTGATGCTTGCTCTTCCCTAAATCATGTGCATGAGCTCACGCATTGCGTTGCCTCCGAAGCCATTCACCCGTCGCATGTTCACCGCTAGATGCCCTTTGATCCTTCCTTTGTCTTCCCTAATTTTCCATCGTTCTTCCTCCTCATCCTTGATCCGTCCCATCAAAGTATATTTTCCCAAAGGTACTATATTTTGGTGCATGCTTTTATGGTTGTCCATTTCGATTGCACAATTTGGTCAAATCCACCATCCCCATTATGAGTATTCCTATTGCAATATGAATACATAAGTTATCGTAGAATGTTCAGTATTTAACATCTATTTAATATAATAGATGACAAGCATCATGACACACACTAGTAAAATTCTTGGATTGGGCAAATGGATTAGAATGCAAATGTTATACATTTGCATACTAGTATCATACAACTGATGTTGAACATTATAGTTATTTGTTTCCATGTTATAAATATTTTTAGCTTCATTGCACAAAAGCATGTAATGTTTTGCTGCATAAATATGTATGTCACTTTAGTTTAGCTATGGAGTTCGGTGGCAAATAGAAATGAAAATTCTCTTTAAGTGTGTCTTTAACGATACGCTGTATCATGTCTAAAATTTGGAATGTACATGTGACATGAAATATCCCACATGTGAGATAGTTTGAAGACACTCTCAAAATATATCTCATGGCCTAGCTGCAAAGAAAGAGCTCTTCCACTATTAGTGAAAATACATGCCCCTCCAGAACATGTTTTTTTCGTGACTTGGATCCTAGTTTGTCATACAACTTTTTGTGTTAGTTATGCTTTTACTTTTTGAATAATTCTGCATATCAGAATCCTTTGCACACAGTATGCATTTGTGTTTTATCTGTATTGTAGTTCAGCATGTCTGTCTTTCAATCAAATCAACTATCACTTTGTATGTCCCAAGCTTATCTTTTGAAGTGATGTGTTTTGCTTGAAAATATACATATTCTTTGACTATTTAAGAGAGAATCAGAACTATTTTGGATAATCCAGAAAGGAGATACATATATGGGAATATTTAACATCCACTATCATTAGCCTAAAAGGGATAAAATGGCTGGTGTTGCTAGGAAAGGGAGGTCCAAGTGGGATAGAAAAGAAATTTCTCCTGATATTGCTGAGATCAGTCAAGATCACTCTCCTCCTACGAATACATATGATCGCCACTAAGACGGAGATTTGCTCCCTATTAAGGATCTTGTTAATGAAACAGAAATCAACTTGATGACTCTTCAAACCTAAAATCTAATGTGTTCACGCACCAATGCAGTACTAAGTGTAAGCAGGAACGCGCGGATAGGTAAAATAAAGATATCTAGGAAATATATTCTAATGCATCATCTGCTAGGTGGCATGATCCTAGAAGGCTGAAAAGGTGCATAATAATGACGACTGGGGTAAGTTAGCTTTGCAAAAGGCAACTCGTAACCAAGTATATCATAAATGCCAATGCCAGAAGACGTGGCGATGGATGGGGCACAACTGTTTACCGTGGTCATTCTTCTAGGAGGTCATCTGGTGTAGATGGATCGAGGCAGCGCACTTCCAGTCCATCTACAAGAGGTTTTGTGGTCTAGATGCTTGAACCACTAGTTATTTCCCTTTTCCTGGTATTGAAGACATGTACTAGATAATTCCCTTTTTTGTGAGGAAAATGATCGGGTTTTTTACAGTGCATGTATTGGTATTATGATTGTGTGTTCTGTGTATGTTTTTTAAAAATTAATTTTTGAGCTATTCAAGACATGAAACATAGCTATTACTGAAGTCCAAGATATAATTATTGATTATGATGCATAAGTAAATAAACCTAGAGCCTACACTTCATTAAGTTTAAATGTTGAGCATCTTTATTTGTAAACAAACACCATATCATCTTCTTTTCAGTAAAAATAGAAGGAAGAACTACATAAGTTGTTTATTACTATATGTATTCTACCACCAGTGAACATCTATAATTCATTTTGATTTGCTAGATGATTTGTTAATTTAAGATATATTATGAACTTTTAGGTTAACAAAGACTTAAATTGGATCTTTAGATAGTTATTAAAATGAGATAAGCAATATGTAAGAGTTAAGTAGTGGAGCTTTTTGATAGTCGAAAGGTTGATTAAAGTAATGTTGCCATATATTACCTTTCTATGATGCTTAGTGAAAACAATGAAAAGTTATCTATAATAACTATCAAATTCTAGGGCTTGATGTACAATATTGTAAAATAACACATGTTACTTCTAGTGTTACTGGATGAATATCTCGATCGGTCTATTGAACTCTATGCGATGGTATGATCCAACGTGATATCGGGGGCCCATTTTAACAAGGTAATTAAGTACCATTATTATGCTTTTGAGTTATATATATTGACATGGGCCCACCAATGTTCCATCGACTTTGTATTCTTCCTGTGTTAAGAGCGGCCTTTTGTTGTGGTCTTTGAAAGACATAAAGTGAGTTTTTCATGAACAATTTTGAAAATGTCATGAACACATTTTAAGATGGGTGAGCATTTTGAAATTTCATTATGTATTAATATTTTCTAAACATGTGAATTTTTTGTAAGTGTTTTGAACTTTTTTAAATGGCTACAAGTAGTTTTATATATGTCACAAACATTTTTACAATTTGCACGCTCAAAGATTGGCATGGCATGAACATTTTAAAAAATATCATGATTTTTTTAATTTGGGAACATTTCTCTTTGATGGTGCAAATAATTTGTAAAATGGCACAAAAATTTCTTTGAATGGTTCAAATAATTTTTTAAATGTCATGATCATTTTTAAAAATATATAAACATTTTATTATCAAGGTGTTAACATTTCGTTAAGCTTCTTGAACAATATTGTAAATACACAACAAACATTTTTATTGTGTGTTTTCAAAATATATATTTAAATTTATAAAAATATAGAAAAAGCTAAGTAAAATGTGAGGAAAATATATAAATAAAGTTTTGTTATGTGAAACACAAGGCAGTGAAAAGAAAGAAAGAAATAAATTGCTAACAATGCCTGTTTTTTGTGTCACCGCTTGGTAATTTAGCCTACTGAAAAGCCTCCAAAATGAGCCCAAACAGAACCAAAAATCACGTTGCTATATACAGAAGGCTCAACCTTCCATTTGGAGAAAACCCTAATTAGGAGGGGGCAAACCCCTAGTTTACCTCCCACCCCACCGCCACTTTTCTCCTCCAGTTCACATTGAAATCCACCTGCCGCCGCTAGCCCACCACCTTTCATCCAGCCGCAGCAGCCTGAACCATTTTGATTTGGCCATCGGGAAGGAATGCAACGCCTTAGATTGATGCACTTGCTCGCCCAACCCACGAGCTGCGCTAGGGCATGAAGTAGCCGGATTCTGATGCTCAATTCTAGTATTGCGCCAGCCGACCCGAGCTGTGTCACCACCCTTGATCTTCCTTGCCTCGCGGTTGTTTCGCACCACCGCCTTTCCACCTCATCGGAGCACCAACGAAGATTGTTGCTGATTCCCGTGACACCCCATTACCTCTTCCTCCCCCCATCCTTCCGCATCTCTCTTTATCTGAGATCTTTTTGTCAAGAAACCCGGGCGCTCACTCTACACTAGCTTGTACGCATGAGCTCATGCACCACGCCGCCTCCTCAGCCATTGACACGCGCGAGATTCAAAAGCGCCACTGCCCTGTAAGAATGCTTGTGCACCGTTCGATGCCCTTTGATCGTTCCTCCCTCCTCCTTGATCCATTCATTGAAACTATAAGTTTCTGAAGGTACTCCTCTGCTTTATGTTATTATGGTTATCCTTTTTAGATTGCATAATTTTGTTAAATTCATCACATGTATTATAAGAAAAAAATTCCATTTTACTACCCTGAACAAAGATGGTGGTTCACATTACCCGTTGGCATTTTTTCGGTTCCCTTACCCCCGCTAAACAATCACATACTGGCCAGAAAACCCCCCTAGGTGATTTTCCCATACTGGATGCTAACGCGAACACGGTCTAGGGAGGTATTTGACCCGAGGATCGGTCCCACTCGTCAGTTTTTCTAAATCCAAGAAATAAAGAAAAGAAGTACTGTACATAGGCCTTACTTGTTGTAAGCTTCAGCCTTGCCTAACCTAGTGAGCGCCAGGGTCATCTTAGATCCCTCTTCAAAAGCAAGTTGCATGGTACACGTACGTGCTTCGACGACCACCTACTGCTTCGCGCTGCCTTGCGGGTCCGCAAGCTTATCTTCACGTCATGGAGATGTGCATGGCCTCCTCTACATCTTCCCTCTTTTGCATCTCCCTCTAACCTTCTCAAGCGCTCTTTCCAGAGCATCTCCGAAAGAAAATTTCGCCACCGCCCTTTGTCCTCACGGCCACTGGCCACCCCTTGCAACACCAACATGTCTAGGAGCTCCGCCTAGATGCCTTGAATATCTCAGTAGAAGAACTCGAGCTTGGACATTCTGCATCGTGCTAACCGCTGTCGTCTTAATCGTTGTTATCCAAGCCGATGTCGGTTCGGGCACTTTAGAGACTCCCTGAGCCAGAAAAGATGTCATACGAGTTCACTGTGAGATCATAAGCATTTACCCACTTCCGCCTCCGTCACTTTCATCCTCCAAGTAAGGTAGCTGCCATGACCAAAGCCGTTGTATCATCCCAAATTTTCAATTTGGAATGTTATACATAGATCATATTTGCATTGCATGCTTTTGCATTTTTGTTTGTGGCGTTCCTCGAAATTCTAAGCAACTCCAGGACCTACGGAGAGAGTTGGGGATTTTACCGTTTTCGTATTTGAGTTCGCTCGAATACCGGTACGAGGACAGTGTGATTCTAATTATTTTCTCTCCTAAAAATATTTCTAAATACAAAATATGAACGGAGATAATATGACTTCACCAAAATAACAGAAATATTGGAGGAAAAATGTTAAAATCACTTTTGGTATTTTTCTGGATTTATTTGCGGATTTATTTGCATAGGAAAAATGCGTGTTTTACAAAATTGCATTTAGGTCCGGGAACAATGTTCACTTTGTCCTAAATATTATTAGAGGACGATGAAAATCTATTTCGGGAATTTTGGAGTCCGTTTGGTATTTCTTTTGTTAGTTTTTCTGCGCCGGGAATATTTTAGAAAAAAAAAGTGAACCGACTTAGGATTCATATAGGAGTAGGACTTTGGCTTTATAAGCCAGCGCCCCGGCCCGTCTCGCCCCAGCCCGCAGCCGCCCCCTGCCCTAACCCTAGCGCGCCGCCGCCCCACCGCCAGCGCCGCCGCCGTCGCCAGCCGCCGCCCCGCCGCCCGCTGCCGTCGCCGCCGCGCCGCACACCGCCGCCCGCCGCGCCGCACGCCGCCCCGCCGCCTCCCGCCGCTGCCACCGCCGCGCCGCGCCGCCCGCCGCCCGCCGCGCCGCCGCCGCCCCGCCCGCCGGAGTGGCCGGACCACGCCGCCGCCATCGGTTTTTTTCAAAAGACAGATTGTTTTTTTAGGAAAACCCTAGATCTATTTTTTTAGAATAGATCGGTTCGGTTTTTCCGTCGGTTTAGTTATTTAACGGACGTTCGTCCGAACATTCGTTTAACGGACGGTTTTCGTTAGTTAGCCGCAGAGAGCGAACGTTCGTTCGTTAGCCTGTTCGTCGTTTTTCTTTTTCGGGGTATTATCCGCGGTTATTTCGATCGCGATTTCTGTCCTGATCTTGTTTTTCGTTTTTCTTTTCGCTCGAGAGTCGGAATCAGGTGATTCAAAATCCCATATCTTTGTCTCGAAGCCCTCTTTATGTTTAATCAACTGGAACAAAGTTTTGGCTACTGTAAAATTTGACTTTAGGCCAACTAGTAAACCGGAGCTCGTTTCCTTTGCAGTTTGAGTTTCGTTGCTTCTTTCGAGTTGTTTCTTTTTGCAAACCGGAGTTCTTAAGTTGAACTTTCTGGTTAGATCTCTTATTTGAGTTTTACCCGTGCATTAGTTAAGTACTTATTGTATGCTTGTTTGATTGCGATAGAGTACCCGGAGTGCGCCGCTTGCTACTTTGAGTCTCTAGGTTTTGCGGATCATCAGCAAGGCAAGTAACACTTTGATCATACTTTCCAATTACCCAGTTTTCATTGCATTAGTCCAACCCTCACACATTGCATGAGTAGGAACAGTTAACTTGTGGGATTGGGAAGTAGATTGTGGTAGTACCTATTACCTGCATTACATTCAAACCTTTGGGAGTTACTTCTACGTTTGCTGTTAGGATATGCTATGCTCGTAGACGTGGATTGGGTGAGTGAAATCCATGACAGATGTGAGTTTGTTAATTAATGGTTCAACTTAAGGTGGCAACATTAATACACATCTGGGTGGATTGAGGCACCCGGGTATTCCAGCGATTGCCTGTTTTTTTTATGGACCGCCACCCAGGCTCAAAGGGATCATGAGATTATTCATACTAGAAACATCCATGTGTAGCCAAAATGCTATTATGGGCTCTAGCATAGTATGAGTAAGTCGTGCGAACTCTTACAGTGGTGGACTAGCAGATGTAGGGGATGAAGGTTGGCACGGTCCGCCCGATCGTAAGGTGCTAGTGCTTCTGAAAGACTATGTCTCGGTCATCTGTTTCTCAAACACCATGCAGTGCGAGAAACCAAACGGAGGCGATCGAGTCTTGTGGGAAAAGTGCACAAGCCTCTGCAGAGTGTACAAACTGATCATGATTAGCCGTGTCCCCGGTTATGGACGTCTTGAGTATCTAGTACTTGAATTTTCATGTGCATCTCAACATGTTACTCTAATTTAATATTTTGGGTTTAATGATTATTTTAATTGTGGTTGAGAGGATGTCTATCTTCTCAACGATGTTTCAACTACCATGATAGTTAATTAAAATCTATTCCTTTGAAGTAGGGAAAAATTGGCTTTACACAAAAACTTAACCATAGAGCTTTCCACCAGCCATATTGCATATAGTATAGCTTTACTTTCATTGCATTCTCTTGTGTTACCTTGCCAGCATATTCCATGTGCTGACCTGTTTTCGGGCTGCAACGTTTCATGTTGCAGACTTTTCAGACGACGAGTAAGATGCCTTTTAGGTCGTGGTTCTATACTCAGTGATGCCGCTGGAGTTGATGGACTCACTTATCTTCCAAGCCTTCCGCTGTTATCGTGTTAGATGGCCTTCAGCCACGTTATTTGTATTAAATTCATCGTTGGACTATCGATGTAATAAGTGTGTGATTGCTACTCTGTTATAAATCCTTCATGTACTGTGTGTGTCAGCATTACTGATCCAGGGATGACACTGATGCACAGAGATCAGACTGTTTGAGGTCTGGTCGCTACAAGATGGTATCAGAGCACACGCTGAATGTAGGACACGACCACTAAGACAAGCCTTAGAGCACAATTCACTCTTCTCTTTTGTGACTCCTCATCTTTTCTACTCTTTAGGATGGTGGAAGCAAAGCACAAGTTCATGCAACCGGATGATGATACACCCTTTGGACGACACCTGAAGGAAGTCACAAGATATCTCAACATTGGATTACCAAGTTTCACTGGAACCTACAATGCCACTCTACCTGAGGAGGAGCGTTGGTTGATTCATGCTCAAGTTCCAGGAAGGACGTTCGCACCTGTCACCTCACTCCTAGCATTTTCCTTTAATGCGCCTACATGGAGCCTAGGAAGGAGCACGGCAGCCCACATTGCTATGGGAAGGATTGGAGAAGTCTACAAGCAGGAGCTAAAGGACACTATCTACCAGATTTGTGGACGCCGAGATGAGAATTGGGATATGATTAGCACCCGGAAGGATAGGTCCATTGTAGCATTCATCCAGGAGTTGAACCACCACATTCGTCGCCAGGAGCACCAGATGTGTGCTGGGATGATAGATTTGAAGAAAGCCCTGAATAGGAATTTGGAGCTAGAAGAAGAACTCAAGTCTACACGCGACGGATATGAGGAGGAGATGAAGATACTTGTGGAGAAGAATGATGATTTGAAACGGAAGTTAGGGATACTCATGGGAGAAGAAGACGAGGAAGAAGAACCCAAGGAGATTCCACCGGAAGATTATATCATTATAGATGACACGGATTCGGAAGCTGAGGATAGCATGGATGAAGACTATGAAGATGAAGCTGGAGCAGATATTATGGAATCCTCTGCCGATCAATATTTTTAGATGACCACCCTGTGACTAGTAGTTTACCACAAAATATTAGCTTTAGAGCACTTCTGTAACGATCGTTAGATTTGTAAGACCTTGTTTGAAATTGATTGGTGTGATATGATTGTGTGTTTGTATCATGAGCATATGGGTAGTGATTTTCCCCTTAGACCTCTTTTCTATTCTAATCTCTTCCCTCTACACCCATCAGATGCCTCCAAGACGTGAATTCGAGTTTCACCCTGAGCTCACCCAGTTGATCCAGCAGCAGAACACTCTGATGCAACTTCTTATCCAGAACACTCAGAACAACCAGAACAACAACAACAACAACCCTCCACCACGACCACCTATGGACAACCTGACACGTTTCTTAAGGTTGAAACCACCCGTGTTTGCTAGCAGGATCGAACCAATTGTGGCTGATGACTGGCTACGCAAGATTGGAAGGGACTTGAACACCGCCAATTGCTCGGATGCTGAGAAGGTGCGATTTGCCGCACACCAGTTGTCTGGACCAGCCGCAGCATGGTGGGAGAACTACACAACCACTTACCCCGTAGCCAATGTGACTTGGGATCAGTTTAAGCAAGCTTTTCGTACCGCCCATGTCTCAACTGGAGCAATGAGTATGAAGAAGCAGGAGTTTCGCAATCTGTGCCAAGGGAATCGTACTGTGGCTCAGTACGTGGATGAGTTTAGTACCCTATCTCGTTATGCTCCAGATGATGTGGCTATAGATGCCAAGAAGCAGGAGAGATTCATGGAAGGGCTGAATGATGAGATGAGTGTACAGTTGATGGTGGCAACTTTCAATAACTACCAGGAGTTGGTTGACCGCTTCCTAATGATTGAAAGGAAGCATCAACAGATTGAGATTCGGAAGAGGAAGTATGGGCAATGAAAGTATAACTCTGGAGCTCAGCAGAAGCCCCGTTTTACCCCTAAAGCAGTAGGACAATTTCAACATACCCATGGAGGAGGTAGCTCGCACAATCACAATGGCACCAAGAATGGCAATGGAAATGGGCATGGAGCCAATGGAAACCAGAACCGCCCTACACCGTCCACACCCACCAAGAGGGATTTCAGCCATGTCACTTGTTACAAGTGTGGGAAGAATGGACATTATGCCAATGAATGCCCAGAAGTTAAGAATGGGAACGGCAATGGAAGCGCCGGGAAGAAGCCCAACCCGTTCAACAAAGGACAAGTGAACCACGTGACTGTGGAGGAGGTAGAGGAGGAACCAGATGCGGTTATAGGTAAGTTCTTAGTTAAGTCCTTTACTGCACTCGTTCTTTTCGATACTGGTGCATCGCATTCATACATTTCAAGGGGATTCGTGGATAAGTATAAGCTGCCGACCCAAGCCCTTAGATCGCCCATGTTAGTAACCTCACCAGGAGCGGAGTATATGGCTAGGTCATGGTGTGATTAGTTGCCCCTAAGGATTGGTAATTACATTTTCCCTTCGGACCTAATAGTATTGGAATCTCAAGGACTGGATGTAATATTAGGCATGGATTGGTTATCTAAGTATGAAGGGAATATTGAATGTGCCAGTAAGACCATTTTGCTTACTACGCCGAAAGGAAGAAGGATCAAGTATGTATCCCGGCATGAGTCAAAGAGGAGTAGGTTAAATTCCTTGTCAGGAGTTGTTCAGGAGGAAGTGCCAGTAGTGAAGGATTATCCGGATGTGTTTCCAGAGGAGTTACCTGGCATGCCATCGGATAGAGATATAGAGTTTTTGATTGAACTTTTGCCAGGCACATGGCCAATTTCTAAGAGACCATATAGGATGCCCGCAAAGGATTTGGAGGAGATAAAGAAACAGATTAAGGAGTTACTGGATAAAGGATTCATACGCCCAAGTTCTTCGCCTTGGGGTTCGCCAGTACTTCTAGTGGACAAGAAGGATGTATCGTTAAGAATGGTTGTCGATTACCGAGGATTGAATGAAGTAACGATCAAGAACAAGTACCCACTGCCAATGATCAACGATCTGTTCGATAGATTGCAAGGAGCTAAGGTATTTTCCAAGATCGATCTACGATCAGGGTAGCATCAATTAAAGATCCGGGAGCAGGATATACCTAAGATGGCCTTTACCACTAGGTATGGGTTGTATGAGTATACCGTTATGTCGTTTGGTCTGACGAACGCACCGGCATACTTTATGAACCTGATGAACAAAGTGTTTATGGAGTATTTGGATAAGTTCGTCATAGTGTTCATAGATGATATATTGATCTTCTCTAAGGATGAAGAGGAGCATGCAGAGCATTTGCGTTTGGTATTGGAGAAGCTCAGAGAACATCAATTATATGCTAAGTTTAGCAAATGCGAGTTTTGGTTGAAGGAAGTCGGATTCCTAGGACATTTTATATCCGGAGAAGGAATAGCAATAGATCCCGCCAAGGTGGACACTGTGACCAATTGGGAAGCACCGACAACAGTTGTAGAGATCCGGAGTTTTCTTGGACTCGCAGGGTACTACTGGAGATTCATCGAGAATTTCTCGAAGATTGCAAAGCCAATGACGGAGTTGTTAAAGAAGGACACCAAGTTCAGTTGGACCGAAGAATGTGAGGCCAGTTTCCAGGAATTGAAGAAAAGGTTGGTCTCATCCCCTGTGTTGATTCTGCCAGATCAACATAAGGATTATGAGGTGTACTGCGACGCTTCACGTCGAGGACTTGGAGCAGTTCTTATGCAGGAAGGAAGAGTTGTTTCGTATGCTTCATGACAACTAAAACCTCAGGAGATGAACTATGCCACCCACGATTTGGAGTTAGCAGCCGTAGTGCATGCATTGAAGACGTGGAGACATTTTCTCATTGGAAACCATTGTGAAGTATATACAGATCACAAGAGTTTGAAGTATATATTCACTTAGAAGAAGCTGAATCTTAGGCAAAGGAGATGGCTGGAACTCATTAAGGATTATGACATGAGATTGCATTATCATCCCGGAAAGGCTAACGTAGTAGCTGATGCGCTAAGCCGTAAGAGTCATGTCAATACCCTAATGATGGAAGAATTTTCAAAGGAGTTAGCCGAGGACCTACGAGAACTATTTTGGAGATAGTTCTGACAGGCTATGTAGCAACACTAGAAATCCAGTCTACTCTGATGGATAAAAATCAAAGAAGCTCAGAAAGTTGACAAGGAGGTTGTCGCTATAAAGGAGAGGATGAGCGAAGGAAGAGCTAAAAGATTTCGTGAGGATGAACACGACACCCTATGGTTCGAGGACCGAATCTATGTGCCTAATGACCCGGAGATCAGGAAGTTGATTTTACAAGAGGCCCATGATTCACCGTACTCGATTCACCCAGGAAATACTAAGATGTATTTGGATTTGAAGGATATTTTCTGGTGGACCGGTATGAAGAAGGATATTGCAGAGTATGTAGCAGTTTGCGATGTATGCCAGAGAGTGAAGGCAGAACATCAGAAGCCAGCAGAATTGTTACAACCTATGCCAATACCCGAATGGAAGTGGGAGAAGCTTGGCATGGATTTTATCACCGGATTGCCCAGGACCAAAGCAGGATATGATTCAATCTGGGTAGTAGTAGATCGTTTGACGAAGGCAGCCCACTTTATCCCTGTGAAAACCACTTATACCAGTGCAAAGTTGGCAAAGATATACATGACCAGAATTGTATGTCTGCATGGAGTTCCGAGGAGCAACATATCAGATAGAGGAACCCAGTTTACCTCAAAGTTTTCGAATCAGTTACATGAAACTTTGGGTACCAGGCTAGAGTTTAGCACAACGTTTCATCCGCAGACAGATGGACAGACTGAAAGAGTCAACCAGATTTTGGAGGATATGCTAAGAGCCTGTGCATTAGATTACGGATCTAGTTGGGATGACAACTTTCCCTACGCGGAGTTCTCATACAACAACAGTTACCAGGCCAGTTTGAAGATGGCACCGTTCGAGGCATTGTATGGAAGGAGATGCCGAACACCGTTGTAATGTGACGAAGTTGGAGACTGACAGTTGTTTGGACCAGACTTAATCAAAGAGTCTGAGGAGAAGGTGAAGTTGATTCGAGATAGACTGAAGGTAGCTCAGTCCAGGCAGAAGAGTTATGCAGACTCGAAGCGCGAGGAGATATCCTTTGAGATCGGAGATAGAGCGTACTTGAGAGTATCGCCTCTGTGAGGAGTTAAACGTTTCGGGGTTAAAGGGAAGTTAGCCCCGAGATTTGTGGGACCTTACCGTGTTTTGGAACGCATGGGAGAGGTTGCCTATAAGTTGGAGTTGCCCGAAGGATTGTCAGGAGTGCACGACGTGTTTCACGTTTCGCAGCCCAAGAAGTGCCACGTGGAGATGGCCGATATACCGCTTAGAGACACAGTACCCCTGGAAGCAATTCAGTTGGACAGTGATCTGACTTACGAAGAGAAGCCTATGAAGATTCTCGAATTTTCGAGCAGAGTTACTCGCAGTAAGGTTATCAAGTTTTGCAAAGTTCAGTGGAGTCACCACACCGAGGAAGAAGCCACCTGGGAACGAGAAGATGATCTACACAAGGACCACCCACACCTGTTCTCTAGCCAAGTCGAACCTCGAGGGCGAGATTCATTCTAAGGGGGGTAGGTTTGTAACATCCCAAATTTTCAATTTGGAATGTTATACATAGATCATATTTGCATTGCATGCTTTTTCATTTTTGTTTGTGGCGTTCCTCGAAATTCTAAGCAACTCAAGGACCTACGGAGAGAGTTGGGGATTTTACCGTTTTCGTATTTGAGTTCGCTCGAATACCGATACGAGGACAGTGTGATTATAATTATTTTCTCTCCTAAAAATATTTCTAAATACAAAATATGAGCGGAGATAATATGACTTCTGCAAAATAACAGAAATATTGGAGGAAAAATGTTAAAATCACTTTTGGTATTTTTCTGGATTTATTTGCGGATTTATTTGCATAGGAAAAATGCACGTTTTACAAAATTGCATTTAGGTCCGGGAAAAATATTCAATTTGTCCTAAATATTATTAGAGGACGGTGAAAATTTATTTCGGGAATTTTGGAGTCCGTTTGGTATTTCTTTCGTTAGTTTTTCTACGCCGGGACTCTTTTAGAAAAAATAAGTGAACCGACTTAGGATTCGTATAGGACTAGGACTTTGGGCTTTATAAGCCAGCGCCCCGGCCCGTCTCGCCCCAGCCCGCAGCCGCCCCCTGCCCTAACCCTAGCGCACCGCCGTCGCCGCCGGCCGCCGTTGCCGCCGCCGGCCGCCGTCGCCGCCGCCAGCCGCCGTCGCCGCCGCCAGCCGCCGCCGCCGCCGCACGCCGCCCCGCCACCTCCCGCCGCTGCCACCGTCGCGCCGCGCCGCCCGCCGCCCGCCGCCCGCCGCGCCGCCCCCGCCCCGCCCGCCGGAGTCGCCGGACCCCGCCGCCGTCGCCGAGGTAGACACCGCCGCCGCCATCGGTTTTTTTTTTCAAAAGACCGATCAGTTTTTTTAGGAAAACCCTAAATCTGTTTTTTTATAATAGATCGGTTCGTTTTTTCCGTCGGTTTAGTTATTTAGCGGACGTTCGTCCGTACGTTCGTTTTAACGAACGATTTTTGTTAGTTAGCCGCAGAGAGCGAGCGTTCGTTCGTTAGCCTGTTCGTCCTTTTTCTTTTTGGGGTATTTATCTGCGGTTATTTCGATCACGATTTCTGCCGTGATCTTGTTTTTCATTTCTCTTTTCGCTCGAGAGTCGGAATCAGGTGATTCAAAATCCCAGATCTTCTTCTCGAAGCCCTCTTTATGTTTAATCAACTGGAACAAAGTTTTGGCTACTGTAAAATTTGACTTTAGGCCAACTAGTAAACCGGAGCTCGTTTCTTTTGCAGTTTGAGTTTCGTTGCTTCTTTCGAGTTGTTTCTTTTTGCAAACCGGAGTTCATAAGTTGAACTTTCTGGTTAGTTCTCTTATTTGATTTTTACCCATGCATTAGTTAAGTACTTATTGTATGCTTGTTTGATTGCGATAGAGTACCCGGAGTGCGCCGCTTGCTACTTTGAGTCTCTAGGTTTTGCGGATCATCAGCAAGACAAGTAACACTTTGATCATACTTTCCAATTACCCAGTTTTCATTGCATTAGTCCAACCCTCACACATTGCATGAGTAGGAACAATTAACTTCTGGGATTGGGAAGTAGATTGAGGTAGTACCTATACCTACATTACATTCAAACCTTTGGGAGTTACTTCTACGTTTGCTGTTAGGACATGCTATGATCGTAGACGTGGACTGGGTGAGTGCAATCCATGACAAATGTGAGTTTGTTAATTAATGGTTCAACTTAAGGTGGAAACATCAATACACATCTGGGTGGATTGAGGCACCTGGGTATTCCAGCGATTGCCTATTTTTTTATGGACCGCCACCCAGGCTCAAAGGGATCATGAGATTATTCATACTAGAAACTTCCGTGTGCAGCCACAATGCTATTATGGGCTCTAGCACAGTATGAGTAAGTCGTGCGAACTCTTACAGTGGTGGACTAGCAGATGTAGGGAGTGTAGGTTGGTACGGTCCGCCCGATCGTAAGGTGCTAGTGCTTCTGAAAGATTATGTCTCGGTCATCCGTTTCTCAAACACCATGCAGTGCGAGAAACCAAACGGAGGCGATTGAGTCTTGTGGGAAAAGAGCACAAACCTCTGCAGAGTGTACAAACTGTTCATGATTAGCCGTGTCCCCGGTTATGGACGTCTTGAGTATCTAGTACTTGGATTTTCATGTGCATCTCAACATGTTACTCTAATTTAATATTGTTGGGTTTAATGATTATTTAAATTGGGGTTGAGAGGATGTCTATCTTCTCAACGATGTTTCAACTACCATGATAGTTAATTAAAATATATTCCTTTGAAGTAGGAAAAAATTGGCTTTACGCAAAAACTTAACCATAGAGCTTTCCACCAGCCATATTGCATATAGTATAGCTTTACTTCAATTGCATTCTCTTGTGTTACCTTGCCAGCATATTCCATGTGCTGACCCGTTTTCGGGCTGCAACATTTCATGTTGCAGACTTTTCAGACGACGAGTAAGATGCCTTTTAGGTCGTGGTTCTATACTCAGTGATGCCGCTGGAGTTGATGGACTCACTTATCTTCCAAGCCTTCCGCTGTTATCGTGTTAGATGGCCTTTAGCCATGTTATTTGTATTAAATTCATCGTTGGACTATCGATGTAATAAGTGTGTGATTGCTACTCTGTTATAAATCCTTCAAGTACTGTGCGTGTCAGCATTACTGATCTAGGGATGACACTGATGCACAGAGATCAGACTGTTTGAGGTCTGGTCGCTACAGCCGCCGTCCGCCATTGCCATAGAGCTCGTCGCTGACAAGCTCTCCTAAGCGCCTCGTATTGTCCAACAAGCTCCTGTTGCCCCTTAGTTGCCACCCCGCTACTAATCTTGCCAATCTGGATGGTCCTTAGCAGCTGCCCACATGCACCCAAGCGCCGCCGCCCCCAGCACCGCCTACCTTGGCTCCTACTGCTGCAACCAGCTGATGCGCCTCGTCACACTGGTCAGGAAGAGCCCTCGCGCGCATCCAGCCTCCGTCTGAATTGGCTGGCCTGCGATGCCCGCCGTGCTCCTGTCAGCCACCTACTAAACCTATCATTAGCACTTAATTAATCCACCCATGAGTCACTGCCAAGTGGGTTCCACTAACAAATTAACCACAATTGTAATATCTTGTTTCAGATAAGTTAATGCTCGTGGCCCCAACCTCAGGTCAAATCCACCATTGACTAGTGCCATGTGAGCTACAAGTCGAGACAAACCACCTAGTTTTTTTGTCTAGTATGGGTATGTCTAGGGGTTGAAGAGAGAAGACAAATATATTAGGGTGTAATGTGAACCACCAACTTTGTACAGGGTACTAAAATGGATTTTTCTTTTCTTCTTATAAGTATTCATATTGCAATATGAATAGTTAGTTTTTATATAATGGTTAGTATTTAGTATTTATTTTAATAGAATATATAAAAAGTGCCATGGCACACACTAGTGTCAATTCTTGTATTGGACACAATGATTAGTTTGTAAATGTTATACATTTCCACACTAGTATCCCACTGCTGGTGCTGAACGGCATAGTTCTTTATTTCCCCGTGATATGCTGTTTAGGTTCGTTCGCACATAATCATGGAATTTTTTGCTACATGCACATGTATGTCACTTTAGTTCACCTATAGAGTTTTGGGACAAATGAAAAATACAATTCTTTTTCAGTGTGTGTGTAAAGATACCCTATATCAAGTGTGAAATTTCAAATGTACATGTGACATGACATGTCCAACATGTGAGATTGTTTTAGGACATTCTCAAGACATATCTCATGTCCTGGCAGCATAGAAGGAGCTCTTTCCCCTGTGAGCAAAAATACATGCCCCTCCAGAAGAAGTGTTTTCCATGGCGTCGATCCTACATTGTCATACAACTATAGTTGCTTGTCATTTTTTTGACTCAGTTAGAATATAAAATCTTTTGCACATAGTATGATCTGTGCTTTATCTACATTGTAGTTCAACCTCTCTTTCTTTTGGTCACAACAACTACCTCTTTCTGTCTCAAGCTTATAATGTTGAAGTAATGTACATATTATTTGATCATTTCCGCGACAATCGGAACATTGGTGCACTACTAGGAAAAGGGCTATAGATGGAATTGATACTAATGGCGCACCAGACAAGCAGTGCGCCATTAGTATATAGTAATGGCGCACCAGCAACAGATACGCCATTAGAGTTCGAACTACTAATGGCGCACCATGCCCAGAGTGCGCCATTAGTATCAAGAAGTTTTTTTTTTGAACTAGCGCGCCTGTCCAAACATACTAATGGCGCATCCAGACAAAGTGCGCCATTACTAGTTGTAACTAGTAATGGCGCACCAGCAGTAAAGTGCGCCATTAATGCTCTTTTTATGATATTTTTTATTCTTTTTTTTACAAAACTACTAATGGCGCACTATCCCAGAGTGCGCCATTACTAGTTTAAACTAGTAATGGCGCACTGTGCGACAGTGCGCCATTAGTATGTTATTTTTTTTTGCAAAACTAGTAATGGCGCACCTACTATAAATGCGTCATTAGTAACCTTGATTACTAATGGCGCATTTATAGTTGGTGCGCCATTAGTAAGCGGGCAGCAACAAGATATTTTGGACAGCCTCTC
>LR738710.1:880206963-880283167 GCA_902687465.1 Secale cereale
CCCCCCCCCCCCCCCCACTTCTTCATTCTCTCCACCTCCTCTCCTCTCGGGCCCCTCCCCTTTTTCACCTCATTTCCACCATATATTCATTCAAATTAAGTGGTTAAATTACCTTGTTTTGATACGTAAGTAAGGGGGGAAGCTATATTTATGTTGTTCTCCATACAACAATGTGCACATGCACTTTTTAATGCCTAGCTAGATCTATGTATGTTTGTGGTGTTGCATATGTTTGTTGTGTTGCATATGTGTTTGTGTTTGGAGGTGTACCGGTATTTGAAATGCGATAGTTGCCAATATTTCCCCGGAATGTTGATTAATTTTCGTTTCGGTGAGAATTTTGGCATTAAGCATTCATTTTTGTCATATTTCTAGGGAAAGTCATGGCAAATTTTTTCTTGGTTCTAAAATATCGTTTTGCTCTACCCCGCAGGCGACCATGGTGCGCACGATGACCGAAGGCATCGTGAATAGGTTTTTGAGGTCCGCGAAGGCCGAGATGCTTCAAAAGAACGAGACGGAGATAAGATGTCCGTGTCGAAGATGCAAGCTGAAGAGCCTTATTGCGGACCCGGATTCCGGGCAGGTGCGGGACCACCTGCTCTTGCGTGGTTTCATGGATGGCTATCGGTGGCAAGGTGATGAAGATGACTACAAAGTCGTCCATGGGGGTCGGGCAAGAAATGAGGAAGGGCAGCAAGACAACCACCGCGGCTCGGGCGGGCGAGAAGACGAAGAATCCCCAGGAGATGATCACGACGGTGATGTTGTACACAGTCATCATGTAGAAGATGCAGGACATGATGGTGAGGAAGATACCGGAGCAGACGACGGGCATGATCATGAAGATGATGATGCCGGCGGAGCAGACGACGCTGAACCATCGATGGGCTGGGTGCAGGACCCTCATATTCAAGAGCTGCTTCTCAAGCAGACCGATAACGCAAGAGCTGCCGCCCGAGAGAAAGCCAAGATGGATCAACTTGAGTTAGACGCGGTTACTCCATTGTATGAAGGATGCAAGCCCGAGGATACCCGCCTGAAAGTAACGCTCATGGCTCTGGAGATGAAGGTAAAACACAAAATGACCGACGCATGCTTCGAAGAGAACATGTCATTCTGGCACGAACGTCTTCCCAAGGGGAACAAGTGCCCCACTAGTTTGGAGGCGGCGAAGAAAATCGTGTGTCCTCTGGATTTACCGCACGTGAAATACCATGTGTGCATGAACAATTGCATCATTTATCGGGACGAGCACGCGGAGTCTACCATATGTCCGGTGTGCGGCGTCACTCGATACAAGAAGAGGAAGAAAGCTCCTCGAAAAGTGGTGTGGTACTTTCTGATCACTCCTCGTCTGCAGCGGTATTTCGCGGACCCTAAGGTAGCAAAGCTCCTGCGTTGGCACGCGAATAGGGAGGAGAAGAAGCGAGAAGATGACGCAAATGATCCGGAGATAGATAAAAAAGACAAGATGCTGAGTCACCCTAAGGATGCGAGCCAGTGGCAAGCGTTGAACTTCGAAGACCTAGAATTTGGGAACGATCCAAGGAACATCGTGCTGGGCACGAGCACCGATGGAGTCAATCCGTTTGGCAGCCAGAGAAGCACACATAGCACCTGGCCTGTGTTTGTGTGGATGTACAACCTTCCCCCCTGGTTGTGCATGAAGAGGAAGTACATTCACATGAGTATGCTAATTGAAGGACCGAAACAACCAGGGAACGACATCAATCTGTATCTGGGGCTGCTGAAAGAGGAGCTAGACACGCTGTGGAAAACGCCAGCCAATACTTGGGACACCGCAAAGAAAGAATATTTCCCTATGAGAGTCGCGCTGCTCACGACGGTGCACGACTATCTCGGTTACGGATATGTCGCGGGGCAGGTGGTCCATGGATTTTCTGGATGCGTCAGGTGCATGGATGACACAACGTATCGCCAGCTAGATAGAGATCCCGGGTCTTCGAAAACCGTGTTCATGGGACATCGAAGGTGGCTTCGCGACGATGACCTATGGAGAAAACGCAAGGATCTGTTCGATGGTGAAACCGAACCCCGAGGACGCCCGCGTACGAGGAGCGGCGAGGAAATAGACGAGCTGTTGAAAAATTGGAAAGATTGCCCACTGCCGGGAAAGAAGCAAAAGGCGCCAGAGCCAGGAAAGAAGCGAAAGGCGCCAGAGCCGCTGCTGAAGGTATGGAAAACGAGGTCTGTTTTCTGGGACTTGCCGTACTGGAAGATACACCGTGTGCCTCACAGCCTTGATGTAATGCATATCATGAAGGACGTGTGCGAGAGTCTGCTTGGTACCCTGCTCAACATGCCAGAGAGGACCAAAGATGGGCCGAAAGCAAGGGCAGACTTGAAATCAATCGGCATCAGGCAGGAGCTTCACGCTATATATGATGATCATGATGATGATGATGATGATGAGGCGAAGCAGGACACGGAAAGTCGTCGCAAAGGCAAAAAGGCCAAGAAGACCGGAAATGACTACCCTCCCGCGTGCTTCACTCTAAGTCAGGAGGAGATCGAGCAGTTTTTCACCTGCCTCGTAGGAGTACAACTTCCTTACGGTAACGCGGGGAAGATAAGTAGATACCTAGACCGGGCGAAGCTGAAGTTCAGCGGGATGAAGTCTCACGACTGTCACGTGCTGATGATGCAGATACTTCCAGTTGCAATCCGTGGTATCATGGATGCGCACGTCCGTGAAACCCTATTTGGCCTATGCAACTTTTTCGACGTCATCTCTCGGAAGTCTGTTGGCATGAGGCAACTCAGAAGGCTACAGGAAGAGATCGTGGTGATACTATGCGAGCTTGAGATGTACTTCCCGCCCGCATTCTTTGACGTTATGGTGCATCTGTTGGTCCATATCATGGATGATATCATCCAACTCGGGCCGACGTTCCTGCACAGCATGATGCCGTTCGAAAGGATGAATGGTGTCATCAAAGGATACGTTCGCAACATGTCACGTCCAGAGGGAAGCATAGCCAGGGGCTTTCTGACCGAAGAGTGCATCTCCTACTGCACGAATTATCTAGGCATCGAGAACCCCGTTGGTCTGCCCGTCAATAGGCACCTCGGCAGGCTCGCTGGATGGGGTCAGCGTGAGGGTCGCCGCGAAATGCATGTCGACTTCGAGGGTCGACTCGCCGACTTTGAAAGAGCAAACCTAGTCGCGCTACAACACATAGACGTGGTCGATCCTTGGGTGGTTCAGCACAAAACCTTTATTGAGAAGACATACAATGACCGAGGCCAACAGAGGACGGACGGAGATATGATCAAAGAGCACAACTCATGTTTCACGCGTTGGTTCAAGCAGAAGCTTCTGTCGTACCCTTTACATGATGATTCTTCCGCGGAAGAACAACTCATATTCGCCTTGTCACAGGGCGCCGAGCACAACTTGATGACCTATGAGGCGTACGATATCAACGGCTACACATTCTACACCGAGGCCAAGGACATGAAGAGCGATGGTTATCAGAACTCCGGGGTAACGATGGAATCCTACACCGGTAATGACAAGGACAGATACTACGGAAGGATCGAGGAGGTCTGGGAGCTGAGCTACGCTGGAGAGAAGGTCCCGATGTTCCGTGTCAGATGGGCCGAGAGCGTCCTAAAAGAAGACCGGTATTTCACCTCCATGGTTATACCCGAAGCCAAATCCAAGACCGCGGGCGCAAACGTCACCGCGAAAAATGAGCCATGGGTACTGGCTTCCCAAGTTGACCAATGCGTCTTCATTACCGATCCGTCAAAGCACAGTCGTGTTGTCATGAGGAGAGGCAAAAGGAAGATCATCGGAATGGATGGAGTAGCCAATGAGCAAGACTTCGACAAGTACGGCGACCCGAGGATCGAACATGACGACGATGATGAAGTAGCAGCTTACACCACAAGAAGAAACAGGACCACCCTACCTAAAGGACGTCCGTTCCACAGAAGAACTCCATTTGCGAAAAAGAAGGGCAAGAAGATTGTGAACAGATAGCTAGCTAAGATCGATTGTATTTAAATCGTACCCTTCATTTCTCGATTGTATTTCATGGGCACTTTTTGAACTATCATGAATATTTTTAAATTTCATGGACACTCGATCTCGACCCCCCTACATCTCGATCGCTATCCCACCTCGCCAGATTCCGGTCCCCCTCGCCGCCGAGCACCCCCCGGTCCGCCGGCGGCCGCCGCCTACCCCCCGCACCCTCGATTCCCCTACTCAACCGCCGCCGTCGAGCACCCCCCGGTCCACCGGCCGCCACCGCCGACCCCCTGCACCCTCGATTCCCCTACTCAACCACCGCCGCCGACCCATGATATATTCAAAATAATAAATTTGATGATATTTTTTTATATTCATAAATATTTTCAAATAACAAATTTCATGATATTTTTTTAAAAATTATTACTTTTTTATAAAAAAAATTACTGTTATGATTTAGACAAGTTTGAACATATTTAAACACAAATAAGTGTCAAACAGCATTTTTTAAAAGCAAAAAAAAATATTGGGGAGGCTGGGAATCGAACCCAGGACCTCCTGGTGGGTATGCAGAGTGCTGACCAGTCGGGCTAGTGTGGGGGTTCTATTAGGTAGTGGGTTAGGTGAAAGATATAGCTTTCTCACAATACTAATGGCGCACCTGGTGGCGGTGCGCCATTAGAGTCCACATACTTATGGCGCACATAGCAGAAGTGCGCCATTAGTAATCCCACATACATACGGCCGCACCCTCCTCTCTCTCCCTCTCGCCAGATCTCTCCCCCCTGTCTCCCCGACGCTTCTCTCTCCCTCACCGCCGACGCCCTCGCCCCCCTCTCCCCGATGCCTCTCTCTCCCTCACCGCCGACTCCCTCGCCCCCTTCTCCCCGACGCCTCTCTCTCCCTCACCGCCGACTCCCTCGCCCCCCTCTCCTCGACGCCCGGGCATCACCCAGGCCGCACACAAGAGCTTCCTAACCCAAGTTTGGTGACGACTCGGCGCACGGCTGCGGTTGGTTCGGAGCAGACGAGGGCCACTCCGGGCACGTGAAGGGAGCGCCGCCGCCGGCCTCCGCCGTGATTGCTCGCGGCATCGTCGAGAAGGACCTCCTCGAGGGTTTTGCAGTCTAGGTGCGCCGCTTACCACACCCACCGCCCCCTCCCCACTCGCTCTGTAAATTTTCAGGTTTAGTGTCAGTAGTTAGACTAGTTAGTAGTTAGACAGTAGTTTCAGTAGTTAGACTAGTTACAATAGTTTTAGACTAGTTACAGTAGTTTTAGTGTTTTCAGGTTTAGTGTCAGTAGTTAGACTAGTTAGTAGTTAGACAGTAGTTTCAGTAGTTAGACTAGTTACAGTAGCTAGGATGAGCCAGTAGTTAGACAGTAGTTTCAGTAGTGTTCATCACCAGTTT
Source organism: Secale cereale (assembly GCA_902687465.1). Taxonomy (NCBI): domain Eukaryota; kingdom Viridiplantae; phylum Streptophyta; class Magnoliopsida; order Poales; family Poaceae; genus Secale; species Secale cereale. The sequence continues at coordinate 880,212,379 of LR738710.1, forward strand.
TCCTAGTTTTAGTGCTTGCAAAGGCTCTGCACACATGAGCCAGTGAACCCACAACCCTTGATAGGTTTGCTTCCACCTACAAAAAGCGCGCTCATTTTGTTGGTAAATAGTTCACACAGACCAGAAAAACCGTCTTCTTTTTCTAAATCACCTCTTGCCCTGCAAGGGAGTAGAAATTAATAAGCTAGAAAAGAATGGTACCCTTTCTTAACCCCCTTTGCCTAGAATACTCACATGCACAAGGCATTGCACCATGCTTGCATAGACCGTTTAAGATGAACTGACACGGTCATTGGCCAGACCAAGGAAAGCCTTCCAAGAGTTACCGCTGTGTTTCCAACAAATATATTGTCTAGTCCCTGATAATGGCATAACATAAAGGCACTTAGCTGGAATTATCGCTCAACTAGGAAAACTGGTGATAAAAGAAATTACCTCTGAAGACCTTAGAATAGGAAGCAGCCGTGAAAGAATGGTGGTCACCACTGGTGATGAAGTTTCTTGGCCGAACTGAAAAGATATAGTCAGACAGGCACGCAGACGATTTTAAAAGTATGTCTGAGGCAAGAAACTGAGGTAGCCTACAGACTAGTTACAATAGTTTTAGACTAGTTATAGTAGTTTTAGTGTTTTCAGGTTTAGTGTCAGTAGTTAGACTAGTTAGTAGTTAGAATAGTTAGTAGTTAGACTAGTTAGTAGTGTAAAATTACTAACTAGAGTAAAATTCAGTTAAACTAGTCTAACTAGAGAAAATGGCGTGTGGTTAGACCATGGACTAATGAGCCTAGGATGGTGCCACAGCTAGCTTGTCTAGGTTAAGTTAAATATAAAGTTGCTCTAATATGAAGTTGTACATAGATAAACTCTAGTATGAAAAGCAACCAAGAACAAAAGGATGAAGCTTGTGCCACAGCTAGCTTAGCTAGCTTGTGGTGTTTTTTTAATAGATAAAAAGGTGTACATGATTTACATGCCCTCAGGTGAAAAAGAAAAAGAAAAGAAAAGGGGGATTTTAGACAATATGAAGTTGCTCTAATTATATGTTTTTAGGCTAGTACAGGGTGTTCCTTTATTCTGTCATCATTTGCTAAAAATTGTAGTAACCTGGACACTTGACCCAGGGGAGCTCCTGTGGTGTGGTGTTTAAAATGATACAGTTCAAGTGATTAAATACATGGCCTAGGCTGCAGTTCAAGGGGTAAAAACACCATCATGCTATATGAATGAAGTCATGCTTGTTATACACAAATCTCCAAACTCATTCAATGTTGATTAATAGAGTATTAATTTACAACTAAAGTGAATGACAGCAGAAGCATCATTATTGTACTGGTAAATAGAAAGACCTGTAGTTTATAATCATGGAGTATATTGCTGGAGTATTATTCAAATTAAATGCAGCATAGTTCGTTAACTGAATTTGTTACTACTCCATGCAGTCTAGTTTTTTCTATTTTCTAGTTTGTTAATTAAATTCAGTTAACTACTGGGTAAAAATTCAGTTAACCACTGTGTCAAAATTCAGTTAACTAATGTGTCAAATAAAATGGGCTTATCTATCTATCTACATGAACATGGGCTGAAAAAGCAAAGGCAAGTAGTAGATGCCAACTTTTGACATGCATGCACTCATTCTTGTAAACTAAACTAAACATGTTTATCTATCTATCTATCTTTCTGCTTTAGTATGTATGTATGCATTGTATTTTTATTTGCTCCAGGCCAGCTTAATTTGCTGGCTGGCTGGCATGATGGCTGATGGATCCCTCAGCTGGAGCTCAGTGTGATCTTTTGGATAGTCTAAAGTGGAGTTGAAAGCCCGATGCACTCCATCCAGATTTTTGCTGGGTTTTGTCTCCGACCATCGTGTCGTGATAGTTTTGCAGGTACCCCGAGAGGCCCTTGAGTTTGCTGGAATGTCGATTAACTTCCGTTCCGGCAAATTCGGGTACTCCATATGTCCTATTTTCAGCAAAGGTCATGCTGAAATTTTCCGTGAATTTTAGCATGACTTTGCTAAAAAATAGGACATATGGGGTACTTGTGACTAATGCATGGGCCGGGGTATCTTAGTAGTTAATTAAGTAGGATCAAGTGCCCCTTTATTCTAGCTGCATTAAACCATAGGCGGCAATAATAGAGCCAAGTGATTAGGCCCAACTTAGAATTCTCCTTCCTAGCTTAGCTTTTAGGATGCCTCGGTGTCGACAAACCATAAATTATGAAACCTTGGCTTTTAGGGTGCCTCGGTGTCGATAAAAACCGAAATGATGAAAGCTTAGGCTTTTAGGGTGCCTCGGCGTAGAAAAACCCTCAATTATAAAAGCTTAGCTTTTAGGATGCCTCGGTGTCGACAAACCCTAAATGATGAGACCATGATCTTGTTCCTTGACAATAACCAACTTTTTGACCAAACTTTGTTCCTATTTAGAGAGAAACATGGCCAACAACGATGAGGCCGGCGGTTCGGGCGGGAAGGCCTTCCCCACCGATCCTGAGACCACTGATGGTACCGCGGAGGATGACCCGACTAATGCCACCACTGATGGTGCCGCCGAGAATGCCACCACTGATGATGGCGGCGCACGCACAGATGGCAGCCAACCGAAGAGGCAACGGAAGTACCGGCGCCCGACCGTGCTCCGCACCCTCAAGGAGGAAGTTACTGAAGTGGACTCCGACGGGAATCCAACGGCGCCCGAACGAATAGTCAAGGGGTACTCGCTTCAGCTCGGGTGCATTCTCCGGAGCACCGTCTCGATCAACACCGAGAACCTGAGGCATCCTGACCACGGGAATTTGTGCAACCTCCTCTTCACGAAGCTGCACGAACGATACAAGTTCCCCGCTCAATTTGGTAACACAAGCCTCAAAGGGAATAAAGTGAACAGTGCTGCCCTCATGAAGATGAGCAAGGCCCTGTCTACTTGGAAAACCAATGTGAAGAGAATGATCGAGAAAGGTGAGAGTTATGAGAAGATCAAGGAGAAACATACTTCGATCACCGAAGATGACTACAACGACTTCAAGTTCAATTGCTCGAGCACCGCACACTCCGAATCAAGTCAGTGGGGGAAAGAAATGCGGGAGCTCAACTTAGGGGAACACACACTCGGTCCCGACGGTTATAGAGTGGCTGAGCCTATATGGGACAAGGAGGAGGCGGACCGTGCCGAGCAAGGCCTACCGCCCCTCTTCGATAAATAAGGTGACAAGCAGACCAGGAACTTTATCAGGGCCCGGTACAAGAAGGACCCAAAAACAAAGGAGCTGACCATGGATCCGAACACCAGGGCGCTTGAGGCTGTTCTGGTAAGGAATACACCCCCGCGTAATTAGCTCCATATGGTTGCATTCTAATTATTGAAGCCAAATTTCTAAATGATACACATTCCTTCCGCAGGCGACTGAAAGCAATAGCACGGGGTCGACTAAGAGCGGCCCTTGGGACACGACTCTAAATAGGGCGTTGAATGTAATGAAGAACAAGGATAAGCTCGAGAAGCCGACGTCAGCTGGTCGTGTGGCCGACAAAGGCTTGTCGACAAAATGGTCGTCATACTATAACGCTAGTGGGCGAAAGGAGAAAAAGACCAGCTCAGAAAGCCAGGCGCGCGAGGTTCAAGAACTCAAGGCACAGGTGGCGCGGATTCCGGAGATTGTCCAAGAGCAAGTGCAACAACAGCTCGGAGCGACGATCACCGCCATTGTGCCTTGCTTGATCGAGGGGTTGCAGGCGTGGATTGCGGGCGGCCAACAGGGGCCGCCCCCGATTCCCAGCTTCACGGCCAGCAACTCGCAGAACGCGATGGCGGGGCCATTGGTGTCTCCGACGGAGGCGGCATTGGTGTCTCCGACGCCGGCACGGGAGCTTAATGCACCCGGGTGTACGCAGGCCGGCACCTCTGCAGCAAGCGGCCCCTCCGTCAACTGCACGCCCGCCGTTGGCGGTGCCTCGACATTAGCCGAGCTCGACGCCATCATCACGGTAACTAATTAAACCTCTCTCGGCCGAGGACTTCATCTCCTTGCCTTTGACTGGGCATCCCTGACGCCCTACATGTTTTCGCAGGGCGCCGCCGACGTTCCGTGCACTCTCCTGCACTTCGTGAACAACGAGTTGGTCGATGTCGCCAAGGGCAAAATCGTTCAACCGGGCAACCCCTTGTTCCACAGTACCAGATGCCACCCAACTTGTTTAGGGTTCAACTGGTTCGGGTGCTGCCAGGTTGCGACGAGGTGTTACCTCCGATTCGACCCGTCGGGGCCGACGATGATGACGTCATGACCCTCAGCGCCTGCCTGAGCTGGCCCCTGCTTTGGCCGAAGAGCCAGATTTGTTTGGGGGCGGGGGAAACCACCCCAAAGACAACACCGCCAGTCGTGCCGGTGCCAAGTCGTCCCCATGTCAAGTCCGCCGCAACGGTGCCGGACATCCCTATGCCACTGGATCCAAACGTGCATATGGCACAGGATCAGAACGACGATGACGACGATACATTTGCCAACGTCGATCAGTACATTGCCGATCATGGGTACGGTGACGACTTCATGGGGCCTCCTTCTCAAGAACCCAACCCAACAAAAGACGTGCGCGATCAAGGCGGTACCGCGGAGAAGCCAAGTTGCAACAGGCGTCGTCTGCCGTTCAGCTCTCAGGAGACGCCTCCAGCTGCCGACTTCACCGAGCCTCATATAGGCGAGGTGCGAAATATTATTAGCCCCAACACACTAAAGAAGGCGGTCTCTGAGCAGAACTCGGTCCCAATTCAGGAGATCAAGAAGAATGCACGCAAAAGAAAAACTAACAAGGGTGCGAGCCAGCCGGCACCGAGTATGATCCGTGCTCAGGACGGGCCACCTTCACCTGAGGATGTAATGAGGAGGGTGCATGTGGCGGGTAGGCCGATGCTACCGACAAATATGCTCGATGCTGCAACCGGTGCTATGCGGAGTCTGCATGACAGTGTTCTTTCTTTGGAGAAGCGGCGTCTCAGAGAGAAGGATGTGGCATACCTGGTTTTCGCGGCCAAGGTTCCGGAGGGCAAGGGCTTTCTGGATAACTCCATCGGGGGTACGATCGTCCAGCGGTTTGATGACATCCACGCTATGTTGAACCTTCTTCCGCTGCACTACACCTTCGTTCGGCTATTTTCGCTGAGTATGGAGATGCGGATCATTCGCGACAAGACCCCGGACATCGTGATAGTCGACCACTTCTACATGCGTGCCAAGTTCTTGGGCAGCGTTGGGGACCAGCAAGTCGCGAGTTCTTACCTCGACGGCGTCATTCTGGCAAACCGAGATAAGGATAACTTCCTCGTGCCTTACTTTCCCGAGTAAGTCCTCCGCCTCAACCGCCCCGTAACATATGAATTCTTAGATTTCGATCGTACTTCTTTTAACATTCCGTGTTTTTTGCAGTGACACACAGTGCACGCTCATCCTACTAAGCCCCAAATATTCCATGGCCACGTATTTCGACCCGGACCGTCAGTCGGCTGTAGACTACAAATGTCAAGAAGGTTCTTGATGATGTTCTCCCCGCCTATGCCAAATCTGGAGGCACCTTCACCAGGACAGCTCGTAAGTACGGCAAGCACGTGTTCTCCCACAACACGAAGTTCTGCTGCGTCAAGTAGCCGCCTGGCGGTCAGAAGGGTGCCTACTACGCCATCCATCACATGCGGGCGATCGTACGGGACCATCTTCAACTTCTGCTACCGAGTAAGCTCAAAGATTGGGCCGCGAGCGTGTCGGCAATCCAGGTCGTGGACATCAGACAAGATTTCTTTCGCATCGAGTCGGAGTTTGCGGAAATCATCCATCAAGATGTCCTTCGTACCTCGGGGCAGTTCTACCTCAGAAATCAACCGTCGAACAGTGACATTGACACAATGCTACAAATGCAGGCTGACAACGCCCGTGATTTCATGACTCCCACGATAGACGGCGGCTTCATCCACGCTCCGATGCATTGAGTCGAGTCGAAAGCAGTGATGCTGTGTCTAGTTCTGAAACATCGATTGGCTCATGTTGTAATTAAACTTTAATGAACTTGTAGTATGTCTCTTTGGTTTCGAGAGTCGTTCAACTTAGATGTAATCGATGCTATTAATGTCTTGCTTTTCTCTTTCGATCGTTCTGTTGCATACTTATATATTGCTTATGAATTGTCTGTGAATTGGTACTAACGTTTCGTTTGGCTAGTAGCGATGCCGTCGTATGTCGTGTACAAGGGTAAGGTTCCCGGAGTCTACGACGACTGGGAGGAGTGTCGGAGACAGTTTCACCGATTCAGCGGTAACAGTTACAAAGGGTACACCACTAGGGTCGAGGCCGAATCTAGATACGCCCGCTATCTAGCGGGAGAGGGGAGGGAGCGTTGGAGGAACCGGATGAAGACGAGTTTCATCGTGATGATGCTCATCGTGATGACCGCAGCTCTCTTCTATGTGATGGTAGTTTAGATGATCGATGTCGACTTGTAATGTGAAGACAAACTCGCTACTCGCGATCTCGAGACTTGTAATGTATTGTTCTATCTTTGTTCGGTCTTTTCAATTCGGAGACTAATATGATGAATTGTCTTCGGAGACTAATATGATGAATTGTATTCAGAGACTAATCTTCTATTGTATTCGATGAATTTGTTGTTGATGTGTGCTGTCTATATTCTGTGCAATTATACATTTTGTAATCTGTGCAAAAAAACAGAAAAATAATATTGAAAAAAACCCTAATATTCATACTAATGGCGCATCACACTAATGGCGCACCGCAGATGCGCCATTAGTAAAATATACTAATGGCATGCTAGTAATGGCGCACCACTAATGCGCCATTAATGGCCAAATTAGGTGCGCCATTAGTAGGCCTTTTCCTAGTAGTGGTGGATAAGATGGCAGGGAGATCCTTGTTCGAGACTATTTAGCATACATTATTCATCGGCCTAATAAGGTTAAAAATGGCTTGTGTTATTAGGAATGGGAGCTCCAAGTGGGATACAAAAGAAACTTCTTCGTATGTTGGTGAGATCAGTTAATTAAGATGACTCTCTTCCAATGAATACAGATGACCACGGCAAAGATGGATATTTGCTCCCTAGTAAGGAATTCACTAATGATAATGAAAATCAACTTGGTGAATCTTCGAACCTAAAACCTGATGCTTTTATGCACCAAGGCAGTACTAAGCATTTGCAATGTACTAATAGGTTAAATAAATTATCAAGCAACGAAAATCAAAAGCATCATACAATAGGTCAATAATAATGATGACTGCATTACTGAGTATGAGCAAGAATGATCATGTAAGGCTTAAGCGCTGGATAATAATGATGACTACTGTAAGTAAGATTTGCAAAATGCAGCTAGTAACCAAGGTATGTGTAGTAATGCTAATGGCAGAAGACGTAGCGAAAGATGGGACACAACTGTTAGACATGGTCATTCTTCTAGGATTTGGTCTGGTCCAGATGCATGTAGGTAGCGCACTCGCAGTCCATCTCCAAGAGGTGTTTGGAACATGCCATTTAGGTATGGTTGAACCAGTTGTTACTTCCGTTCTCTTGGTTTTGAAGACATGTAGTAATTAGTTACTTTTTGTGAGAAAAATAATCTATTTTGTACTGTGCTTGTATTGGTACTTTGAATTTGTCTTCCATGTATGTTGCTTGAAAAGTAACCTTTTCCGGTATGTAGGAATTGACACTTAGCTATTACTGGAATCCAAGATAGAATTATTGATTATGTTGCACAGGTTAGTCAAGCTACGGCGTACAGTTATCCATTCAGTTTATAGGTTGATCATCTCTATTTGTTCACAAGAACCATGTCACATTCTTTGAAGTATGAAGTTGAACAAATTACTACTGAGCTATTTTTTATTATTCATATTCTACTACCGGTGAACATCTATAATTCATTTTGATTTTCGAGATGATTTGTTAATTTAAGGGATCTTCTCAACTTCTAGATTAATTGAAACTTAAATTGGATGTAATGATAGTTGTTCAAAGGAGATAAGCAATATATAAGCTAGAATTAAACAGTGGCACCTTTTGGCGGTCGAAAGGTTGATTAGAGTAATCTAGCTATATATTACCGTAATGTTATGCCCAGTGAAAAAGTGAAATGTTATCTATGAAAAACTATTAGATTTTAGGGCATCATGTTCAAGATTATAAAAAAACACATGATATATCTATAGTACTCTAACAACCTATTTGAGATGACGATACGAGGTTAATTATTGGATGAATATCCCCATCGGTCTATACAACTCGATGGGTTGGTATGATAAACTTGATGATATCAAGGGGCCTTTTGACAAGGTAATTAAGTACCATTAGTACGTTTTTGAGTTATATATTTGTCTTGTTCCTTTGTTTAGGGTGGGCTTTAGTTGTGGTCACTGAAAGCCATAGAGTGATATTTTCATGGTTTTTAAATAAGGTCATTCACATATTTTGAAATAGGTGACTTTTTTAATCTCATGACTTTTAACTTCTATAAACATGTGAATATTTTGTAAGTGTTTTGAACATTTTTAAATGGTTAAAAGTAGTTTTATATATGCCATAAATATTTTTAAAATTTTTGCGAACAAATTTTTGTATGGCATGAGTATTTTAATAAAGATCATGGTTTTTTGAACTTTTGAACTTTTTGTTGAATGATTTTCTAAATGTGATAAATATTCTATTGAATGCTTCAAATATTTTTTTAATGTCACGAACATTTCTAGAAATATATGAAAAATTGAATAAAAATGTGGGAACATTTCTTTAAACCACTTGCACAATTTTATAACACATTAGCTATTTTTACTGATTTTTAATATATATCCTAGTAAAATTCCAAAACAAATGTGAAAAATATGGAAATAAGGAATTGTTATGTGAAACATAAGGCACGATACAAAAGTAAGAAACAAAGAAACTACTAACGAGGCCTCTTTTCTATCTCACCCCTAGGTAGTCTAGCCCATCGAAAAGCCTCCAAAACTAGCCCAAACATAATCCAAAACCCCTTTTCTATATAAAGAATGCTTCAATTTCCATTTGGAGCAAATCCAAATTAAGAGAGGGACAAACCCATTAATTTCCTTCCACCCTGCCGTCCCTTGTCTCTTCCAGTACACATCAGAATCTGTGCGCCCTCATCAGCCCATCGCTCTTCCTCCAACCGCACCAGCAAGAACTGTCTAACATCGCCCAAGGATCCTTCCTGCCACTTCCCAAATTTCCCCTAGTTGTTCCTCCCTCCTCATTTATCCTTCCCTTGACTTTATAATTTTCCGAAGGTACTCTTCTAGTCCATGTTATTATGGTTATCCTTTTTAGATTGCATAATTTTGTTAAATTCACCACTGTTATTATAATTATGCCTATTCAATATGAATTGTTAATTTTTTGTAGAATGTTTGGTATTTAGCATTTATTTAGTAGAATAGATAACATAGCCATGTTTCACGCTAGTACAATTCTTGGACTAGACACATGGATTAGTTTGTAAATGTTATAATGTTCCACACTAGTATCCCACTACTGATGTTGAGTGTTATAGTATCCCACTAGAAATTTTAGCTTCATTAGCACAAAAGCATTTATTTTTTTGCTACCTACACATGTGTGTGACTTTATTTCACGTTTAGAATTCGGGGGAAAATAAAAGAAAAATCTCTTTTAGTGGGTCTCTAATATACCATATACCAAGTATGACATTTAGAATTTACATGTTACATGACATGACAATTGAGGTTATTATAACACACATTCAAAACATATCTCATGTCCTAGCTTCTTAGAAGGATCTATTTCTCTTATGAGAAAAAATACATGCCCCTCTAGAACATGTTTTTGTGTGCCTTCAATCCTACTTTGTCATACAAATGTGTATGCTTGTCATTTTTTCTTTTTGACTCATTCCGCATATAAAAGTCTTTTTCACATACAATGCATTTGTGCTTTATCTACATTGTTGTTCAACATGTCTTTCCATTTGCCACAACAACTATGGCCTCTTTGTGTGTCTCAAGCTTACGTTGTTGAAGTAATGTATTTCGATTGACCATATACATATTCTTTTATTTTTTCTGAGAGAATCAGAACTTTCGTTGGATAAGATTTGAGGGGGATACTTATCCGAGACTATTTAACATCCATTACGCATTAGCCTATTAAGGTTTAAATGGCTAATGCGTAATGGATGTTAAATAGTCTCGGATAAGTATCCCCCTCAAATCAATTTCTCCTAATGTTGTTGATATGAGTTAAGATCACTCTCCTCCTATGAATACGGATGATCGCTGCAAAGATGGAGATTTGCTCCCTAGTAAGGATCTCACTTATGGTAATGGAAATCAACTCGATGAATCTTCACAGCTGAAATCAGATGTGTTCATCTACCAAGGTAGTACTTAGTATGGGTAGCAATGTACTAATAGGTTAAATAAAGATATCAGAGAAAGCCATTCTAAAGTGTCATCTGATAGGTCGCATTCTCCTAGAAGGATGAAGAGGTAAATAATAATGATCACTTTGGTAAGTTAGCTTTGGAAGAGGCAACTGGTAACCAAGGTATGTGCACAATGCTGATGGCAGAAGACATGGCGAAAGATGGGGCACAACTGCTATTCTTGGTCATTCTTCTAGGATGTCTTCTAGTCCAAAGGCATAGATGCAGCGTACTTCCGGTCCATCTCCTAGAGGTATTTGGAACATGCCACTTAGGTATGGTTATACTACTAGTTAGTTCACTTTTCTTGGTGTTGAAAATATCTAGTTATTTATTCCTTTGGTGATGGTATTTTTTTTATCGTGCATGTATTGGTATTTTTATTTTTTGTTCCATGTAAGTTGGTTGAAAAGTAACTTTTTGAGCTATTCTCGAGTTGACACATAGCTATTACTGGTATCCAAGATAGACTGAATGATTATGCTGGACACCTAAATCAAGCTAGGGACTTGTCGGGGAAACTGATCCACGAGCACCTATGGGGTCCGGCGGACCGAGCCCCTTTCGGTTCGGCGGGGGCGGATATCGCACGAAGAGCAGATCGAGGCGATGCACACCAGCAGTTTACCCAGGTTCGGGCCGCACGGATGCGTAAAACCCTACTCCTGCTTTGTGGTTTGTATTGAGTTCTTGCTCGGGAGCGCTGAGTGCTACAGTACACACCAGCAGCTAACGAGAGCGAGCTTCAGTGTTCTCTGGCTTCGAACCCCCCTCTACGTTGCGCATGGGCCTCCTTTTATATGCTCAAGGGGTCACCTACAGGTGGCAACGTATATAAGGGAAAAAAATGGAAAGGTGTTGCGGTTGGTACAGCTACCTGTACAGTGTATCATACCTAACCCTGACGGAAGGGGACAAGGGCATTGAATGCCCGTCTGCGTCGCCCAAACAGTGCCAAAAAGGGACCGTCAGCGATGCCACCGCTCGCCACGATGGTGATCTTGTCAGCGCCGCTTGCCACTACGCACCGCTGGCTGCACAGCCTCCCGCCACGTACGCCTGGAACGGTCCCAGAGTGACACGTTGGTGGATGTGCTGGAGCGTAGGTACAGAGTGGTAGCTTGCCGCGGCAAGCGCCTTGCCGCGGTCGTTGTCTTGTCGCGTCCGGGAGCTTGCCGCTCACCGGGCCTTGCTGGGACGCGTGGCTCGTCGCGGCAAGTTCCTTGAGATGCCTTGGTTGGCCTTCCCGGCAAGAGGAGTCTCCTTGGCTTGAATACTTTGTTCTTGAATGGCTCCAAAGGAACCATGGAGGACCTTGGCGGTCACCCGGCAAGCCTTGCGGCGGGGTGCTGCGACTGCCCGTGCACAAGTTCGGGATACTAGGGTACCCCTACTCTAGTACACCCACAGGAGCCCTCGGGCCTGGGCCATACATGGTGCCGAGCGCTGTTGGGTCAGGCCCAAAACAGGGCACAGGCACGCGCGGCCTGGGTTATGCCGTATCTCTCTCCGTATCCACCGCGCCGTCCCCTAACGGCACGCGTTGAATGCGGCGTCGTGGGAGAGATCGTGGGTGGCTTCTTTATTCGGAAAGGCGGAACGTCCGCCCCCTCTCTCCTTATAAGCAGGGGAAACAGGGGTAGTTCGCCCATCCGCCAGTTGCTACTCCAACCTCGAAAACCTCAGCCGCTCCCCTCCTTCCCAAAGCTGAAAGAGAGCAGCGTTCCGCCCCCCATTGCCACCAGCACCACCAACGCCGTTGACCTCCCTCACCACTTCCGCCATGGCTCCGAAAGCCGAGAAGGGGAAGGCCGTGAAGTCGGCCGAGGCGCAGCGGCTCGCGGCGCTGTGAAAGGAGCGGGCAATCTCCCCCCCAAGCTCGTCGCGAAGGAGCTGAGGGAGTATTACTACCTCTTCTGGTCGGGGGAGACGCGGGCGCATCCGCGCACCAAGGTACTTCCAGCCGTCGCTTGGAAACTGGCACCAACTGGATATCCGTTTTTCGCCTTGTTCTTCTACTGCGGGCTCTGCCCGCCTTTCTCTGAGTTCTTCTGTAATATTATGAAGACCTATGGGTTCCGCCTCCTTGACTTCACCCCCAATGCTGTCCTGACCATGGCAGTTTTCGCACATCTCTGTGAAAACTTTGTCGGAGTCCATCCAAATGTAGCCCTTTTTCGCCACTTCTTTATGCCCCGAGTTGAGAGAGGAGAGCCTTTATCCGACGGAATCGCCTGGATCTCGAGAGCCCATAAGAAGGAAGCTTATCTGGAGGGAGAGCTCCACAGCAAGTGGGAGGAATGGAGGGCAGACTGGTGTTGGATTGTCAAGGAGAACCCGCAACCGTTTACCGCCCGGCGCCAAACCCCAGTAGTGCGCGGTAGCGATTGGAGCAACGTGGCCCCGGAAGACGACATGCTGAAGATTTCCGTCACCCGGATCCAACGCCTCAGGCTTGCCGGGCTCACTGTAGGCGCAGTTGGCGCAGATTTCCTTCGTCGCCGCATCGCCCCCCTGCAGGAGAGGAAGAGACCCGCCTGGGAGTTCGAGAATGCGGCGGACATCATGAGGCTGCGCCCGGGCCTCAACTTCAACTTCACTGCTATGGAACTTGACGCAATGCTCCGGGAGCTGTGCAAGTACGACCTCAACATCCCGAAGTATTCAGGTTGCCGAATGGTGTCGTTCCGCTGTGCAACAACTCCTCGCTCAGCCGCATCCGCGCAATGATGCGGCTGTGCGACTCGCATGGGATCGACCCAACTTGGCAAGAGCCTGCAGACGACGCCGTGCAGGCGTTCTTTGACGGTTTGGAAGAAGTGCCGATCCGCTCCGATGAAAAGAAGGGCCTCACTCGCGACACCATCGATGCGGAGATGAAGCGCATCGCCACTAGGCTGGAAGAGCCGGCGGCAGCCGCAGCCGCGGGCGAGTTTGGATTCTCCGTGGAGGAGGCAGAGGCAGCAGAGGCGGCAAGCCTTGCCGAGCGAGAGGAGTTTGCCGGCGAGGAGGAGCCTGCCGGGCATGACGTCGAGTCGAGCGAGCCCGCCGAGGATACGAGCGGCTCATTTGAGATCGACTCCTCTTCCTCCTCATCTTCGGGCAGCTCGCCGAAAGCAGAGCCCCCGGCTCCACCAAGAAGGCGTCTCCGCAAGGCCGGGGACGTAACGGAGCGGCAGACGAGTCGACAGCCGCCGCGCCGCGCGACACGCTCAACCGCGGCAAGTGATGTTGCCGCGGGAGCACCTCACGCTGCTGCGGCAACTGGAGCGGGGTCCTCCCGGACCACCGCTTTTGCTCGCTTCTCTCGCCACGGCGGCAGCCGGAGCGGGGTCGTCTCAGACCGCCGCCACTGCTCCCACCAAGCGGCCAAGGGAACCTACCCTTCCGCCTCCTCGCGCCGGACGTGAGCCGGACTTTGACTTCTCCGCGCTCAGCTCCGACGAGGAAGAAGAAGAGTAAGATTCCTCGCTGTACTTATAGTTCTTCAATTCTTGCTGTTTTGTCTTGTATCTCATTTGCTTCACTCCGGACTTATTCCTTTTCAGGACTCTGGCCCAGAGAGCGGCGAAGAGAGCCAAGTTCCCGGCGAGGAGAGAGGAGGTGATCATTGTCGAGGATGAACCCACCGAGACCACCTTGCCGGACCCGGCAACTAATCTCAAGAGCAACCCCCAGCGCAGCCCCCAGCGTAAGTATATGGTTTGCTTTCCGCTGTTAGGCGCGCATGGATGCTCTATCTTTGCTGATATCTTGATTGTTGGTTTGTGTAGGAGCAGAGCAGCCCCACCAGGAGCGCCCGAAGACCGCCCCTGACATGCCATGTGCTTCAACTATGCCGCCAAGGGAGAGTTCTCCGACAAGGGAGACTTCTCCGCCAAGGGAGAGTTCTCCGGCAAGGAGATGTCTCCGGCAAGGGAGAGGTCCCCAGCAAGGGAGAAGTCTTCGGCAAGGGACAGCACCAGCGGCCCCCCGGCGGTGGAGACCACGACTTTAGAACCAGGTATGGGTAATCCTTTTGCTTGAAAACTTCCCTTGGGTTCTTCTTCTTTTGATTTTCTTTTTGGATATTTGCTTAACTTTTTTTTTCTGGCTGTCAGATCCATCTGCTGCGGAGCCGATGGAGACCGAGGTTGCTGCCGACGACGCCGCCGCCACCGAAGAAGCAGCCGGCAGAGATGATCCCGCCGGCGCAGAGGCCCCCAAGGCTGCCGCCGCAGCAGCTGGTGAGGGGTCTGACGATCGCACTGACGGCCCTGAGGCCGCAGGAGCGCCAGGCGCTACGCCGACTGCCGACCCTTTCGCCGCTGCCGCAGCGCCAGGTTCCGAAGAGCCCCAGCCAGGCGTCTACTTGAAGGCCGACGATGGCGTCTTCATCAAGCTCCCCTGGGCATCACTCTCCAGGGCGCCGGTCGAAGGAGAGAGCTTTGATGGAGAGGTGCTCGCCTCCGCTGGGCTGACGCTAGTCGATGCACCGAGCAGCAGCAGCGGCGAGCCTGAGGTGGAGCGGCTGCTACGGAAGCTGGTGTCGCTCTACCGCGCTCGGCAAGCCAAGCTGGAACCTGAGAGGCGCTTGTCGCGAAGGCGGGAGCGGCCATGGAGAAGCGCGCGGAGGAGCTCCAGGGCCTCAATCAGGAAGCTCTCCGGTCCCTGGCAGTGGAGCGGGAGCAACTTGCCGAGGAGCAGAAGGCCTTCTTCCTCGAGAAGGCTGACGTCGAAGAGCAACAGCGGCTTGCCGCTGAGAAGCTGTCTGCGCAGGAGGGCGAGCTGGCGCAGCGAAAGATCAACCTTGATAGCCACGAGGAGGAGCTGGCTGCGCGCGAGCAATCACTCGGCGGAGCCTTCAAGCAGGCAAAGGATGCTGCCGCAGCTGCCGAGGCCGCCAAGAAGGAGCTGGAGACAAAGGTGGCGCAGCTGGAGGCCGATATCAAGGCGAGAGGTGAAGAGCTTGCCGCGCTCAAGCATGAGCGGGAGAATGACGCCCACAGCAACTCAGAGCTGTAGGTTCGTCTCGCCAAGAAGGGCAAGGAGCTCAGCGCCGCCAAGGACTCCAACGCAGATCTTGAGTTGAAGCTGACCACTTTGACCAAGACGTTGGACGACGCCAGGGAGCGGGAGGCGGCCTTGAAGGAGGAGATCAAGGCCGAGAAGGCGCTGCTGGCGAGTGTTGCTGCCGTCCAGAACACTTTCAGGGAGACCGTCGAGCACTAGACGGAGGGTCTCATGAATGCTGCCACAGATATTGACAAGGAGCTGGCACAGCTCGGGATGGAGGATCTCGGGTATCCCTCCGATGAGAACCTCCAACCCAGCGCCAAGCTCACTTTGTTCTTCAAAGGCGTGGCGACGGCCCTCCAGCGACTCCGAGAGACGACTCCAAAGAGGCTGGCCGACGAGTCGCGCAAGATCTGTGCAGGAGCTCTTCAAAAGGTGTTGGTGAAGGTGGCCTTTCGCAACCCAGGCCTCAACCTCACCAACGTCCTCAAGTCCCTGCCGCCGGATGCTGATCTGGAGGCGCTCAAGGCCCTTATCGCACCCATTGTGGACAAGGTGAGCGGGATCAAGAGGGTCGAGGGCGATCGCGTAGACTAGGCTGCTCGTTTTCTTCTTTCCTTGTCGCTGCTGATCATGTTATGAAAACAATCTATTAGAGCTGCGATAAGCTACCTTGTAATATAACTCTATTTTGGGTAGTGATTGCAATGTTATTTCCTTTACTTGATTCCGTTCTTTGTATGTTTTTGCCCTACGCTTTTAGGGAACTTGCCGGTGCAGGCACCTTTGTCGCGAGCGCTGGGTGCAGGACGTCAGCAGCCTGCTGGCAGTGCCGTTACCGACAAGAAACCTTGTCGCAACTAGTTGCAGCTCGCTTAAGTTGTTGAGCGGACTCGAAACAAAGTAAGGGCACGACTCTAGTCACAGCACACTTAAGTTGTTGAGCGGGACTCGAAACAAAGTAAGGGCGCAACTAGCTACGAGTTGGTTCCTCCGCGCATAGGTTTTCCATGCAAAGCACGGTCGTTCAAGGAAGATTACTTAAAAATTAAAAAATCTGATTGCTCAAACTTTGGCAACTTTGCTTTTCTGTTGTTTGCTTCCCGGCAAGGCGAAACTTTCTTGAACGACGCCTGGTCCATACCATTATCTTCTCCTTCCCCCCCGGCAAACTTGTGAGTGAGGGAACCTTCCTTTCCTTGAGAAAAAGAAAGAAGAGAAAATAGAGATATGGAGCCTTACGGCTCGTTATTGCTTACCAGGGGTAGGTGTTGCCCAAAGTGTCAGATAACACATGCAAAAAATAGAAAACATGAAATTGACAAGATGTGCGGAGCACATGAGCTTTACTTATGCACGGGGTCTGCGCCCGGCTTTGTACAAAGGATTACATGCAACAGCGGCAAGACTTGTACAAAAGGTGGTTGCCGGAACGGGTTCCGGCAACCGCGCCTTACGGGTAAAACTTACGAAGATGCTCAATTTTCCAGGAGTTGCTCACTGAAATGCCATCTTCGGTCTCAAGGCGGACAGCACCGGGCCTAGTGACTCGTTTCACCCGGTAAGGGCCTTCCCACTTCGGCGTCAACTTGTTGGAATTCTTAGCGGACTGAACGCGCCGAAGAACAAGGTCGCCTTCCTCGAGACTTCTGGCATTAACTTTGCAGCTATGGTAGCGGCGCAAAGTTTGCTGGTAGCGAGCAGCTCGTACAGCAGCCTGAAGACGGTCTTCCTCAAGGAGCAGCACGTCATCTTGTCGCATCTGCTCTTTATCAAACTCATCATAAGCAAGCACTCGAGGTGACCCGTATACGAGTTCCGTGGGGAGAACTGCCTCTGCTCCATAGACTAGAGCGAAAGGTGTCTGACCAGTGGCTCGATTTGGCGTCGTCCTGATCGACCAAAGAACCACTGGCTGCTCCTCAATCCAGTTTCTTCCGCACTTGTGCAGCCTGTCAAAAGTTCTGGTCTTGAGCCCACACAACACTTCAGCATTTGCCCTCTCTGCTTGACCGTTGCTTCTCGGGAGAGCAACAGAAGCGAAGTAGACCTCGGCGCCAAATCTTGGACGTACTGCATGAAGGTGCGGCTCGTGAATTGCGTACCGTTGTCGGTGATGATCCTGTTAGGGATCCCGAAGTGGCAAACAATCGACCGGAAGAACTTGACAGCTAACTGTGCTGTCACCTTCCTCACTGCCTCCACTTCCGGCCACTTTGTGAACTTGTCGATTGCAACGTACAAGTACTCAAAGCCCCCGACTGCGCGGGAAAAGGGGCCGAGGATGTCGATCCCCCAGACCGAAAATGGCCAGGATAAAGGGATCGTCTGGAGAGCTTGAGCTGGCTGGTGTATCTGCTTGGAATGGAACTGGCACGCTTCACACTTGGTTACTTGTGCAGTTGCATCCTGGAGGGCTGTCGGCCAAAAGAAACCTTGCCGGAATGCTTTGCCGGCAAGTGCTCCTGCGCCAATGTGGTGACCACATATGCCTCCATGTATCTCTGCCAACAGCTTTTGTCCGTCTTCCCGGCGAATACACTTCAATTTCACACCGTTGAGTCTTCTTCTGTACAATGTGTTGTCAACAAACTGGTACATACTTTACTGCCGGGCTACTCTTTCCGCTTCTTCTTGCTCTTCGGGAAGTTCTCCTGTCTGAAGGAAACGGACAATCTGCTGTGCCCATGCTGGAGCTTGTGGCTCGACAACAAGGACTAAAGGCACATTTGCTACTGCGGGAACATCCGCTTCTACGGCGAGAACCTGTGGCTCAGCCGGAGCTTGACGTTCCCCGTCAAGCTTGCCGGAGCAAAACTTGTCGGGAGCGTCTGCTTCAACGGAACAAACCCTAGGGCTTGCCGGAGCAGACTGCTCCTCAGCACTCTTGGTGTTGATCTTGGGGACCTTCTTGGGGACGGCTTCGGGAAGCTTTACCGGAAAATAGTCACCAGAAATCAACTTCCTCTTCTTGCTCTGTCCAGTTGATGGTGTTACAGATGGTTGAGTCAGCTTGAGCACAAAGATCCCTGGTTCCACAGGTAACTTAAGTGCCGCGCACTTCGACAGGCCATCAGCAATGTCGTTCTGAGCTCTTGGAACATGCTCCATCTGCAGGCCGTCAAAGTGCTATTCTAGCTTTCTCACTTCATCAACGTAGGCTTCCATCAACGGACTCTGATAATTCTTGTTCACTTGGCGGACGACAAGCTGCGAGTCACCCCTGACAATGAGCTTCTTGATCCCAAGGTCTGCCGCGATCCTGAGACCGGCAAGCAAACCTTCATACTCTGCGGTATTGTTTGTTGCTTGCTCCTTGGGAAAGTGCATCTGGACTACGTACTTGAGGTGCTCTCCGGTGGGTGCGACAAGCAGCACACCAGCACCGGCGCCTTGCAGCGAGAAGGCACCATCAAAGTAAATCAACCTTTCTTTGCTTTCCTCCTTGACGGGGATGCTCGTTTCTGGAATCTCTTCATCTGGTGTTGGCGTCCACTCTGCTATGAATTCTGCCAATGCTCTGCTTTGGATAGTTGAAGTGCTCTCAAACTTGAGGCCAAAGCTTGACAGTTCCAGTGCCCACTCAACAATCCTGCCCGTTGCTTCTGGATTCTGCAGTATCCTCTTCAGTGGAAAGCTAGTGACAACTGTGATCTCATGTGCTTGGAAGGAATGGCGCAGCTTTCTCGAGGCCATGAGAAGGCCGAAAAGCAATTTCTGCACACCAGAGTACCTTGACTTAGCCCCCTGCAGATGGGAGCTGACAAAATAAACTGGGCGCTGCACCATCCTCTTCTGTATCTCCTCTTGCGCCTACGCAGATCCATCTTTGTCGGGACCAGAGCTTGTCGGAGAAGCCCCCTGCTTGTCGCTGGATGCGCCTGCCGTGGTTGCTGGCTCATCATCTGCCTCCCTCTCCGCTACTAACGCAGCACTAACCACTTGATTGGTTGCCGCTATATACAGCAGCAACTTCTCTTGTGGCTTAGGTGCGACATGTATTGGAGTGGAGGACAGGTATCTCTTCAAGTCTTGCAGCGCAGCCTCCGCTTCCGGAGTCCATTTCATTGGACCTGCCCTTTTCAATATTTTGAAAAACGGCAGGGCGCGCTCAGCAGACTTAGAGATAAACCTGCTGAGAGCAGCCACGCAACCGGCAAGTCTTCGTACATCCTTGACGCGCTTTGGTGCTTCAATCTGCTCAATGGCCTTGATCTTGTCGGGATTGGCTTCAATTCCTCGCTGAGACACGAACAACCCGAGAAACTTGCCGGAAGGGACTCCAAACACACACTTCTCGGGGTTGAGTTTGAGGTTGATCTTGCGCAGATTTGCAAAGGTCTCATCTAAATCTTGAATCAGAGTTGCCTTGTCCTTGCTCTTGACCACTATGTCATCCATGTAGGCTTCTACATTTCTGTGTATTTGTGGCTCAAGAGCGACATGGACTACTCTTGCAAATGTTGAACCGGCATTCTTTAAACCGAAAGGCATCTGTATGAAACAATACATGCCACATGGAGTGATGAATGCGGTCTTCTCCTCATCCTCTTCTGCCATGAAGATCTGATGGTATCCTGAGTATGCGTCAAGAAATGAAAGCAGGTCACATCCGGCCATGGAGTCAACAATCTGGTCAATGCGTGGCAAGGGAAATGGGTCTTTGGGACAAGCTTTATTGACATCGGTAAAGTCGATACAAAGCCTCCATTTCCCGTTTGCCTTGCGCACGACTACAGGATTGGCCAACCACATAGGATGGAGCACTCCTCTGACAAGGCCTGCTGCTTCCAACTTCTTGATCTCTTCTATGATGAATTCTTGGCGCTCCACTGCTTGCTTCCTGACTTTCTGCTTGACGGGCCGCGCATGAGGACAGACGACAAGATGGTGCTCAATTACTTTCCTGGGAACACCGGGGATGTCAGACAGTTGCCACGCAAACACGTCGACGTTGGCCCGCAGGAAAGCAATGAGCGCGCTTTCCTATTTAGGGTCAAGAGTGGCACTGATGGTGAAGGTACCACCATTGCCGTCCTCCTTGGCGGACACCTTCTTGGTCTCTGGTGGAGCTGCCATTGTCTTCTTACACTTGCCGGTGGAGCTCGATGGTGCGTCCTCGACGGTAGCGCAGCACTCCGAAGAGGTGCGCTTGCCGGAGTGGGCATCAGAACTCTTGCCGGACTTGGTCTTCTTCTCCCCCCCGGGAGCTTCAACAGCAAGTGACTTGCGATCTGTTGCGGCTGCCGCTTCCCGGTAGATCTTGTCGGCGCAGATAAGAGCATCCTTCTTGTCGCCAGGGACAGAGATGACACTTATCGGGCCTGGCATCTTCAACATGTTGTGCCATGAACTTGGCGAGTGCTGGACGGCCGAGTATCCCATTGTAAGGCAATGGAAAATTGGCAACGTCAAAAGTGACCCTCTCAGTCCAGAAGTTCAACTAGCTGCCAAATGTCACCGGCAACGTGATCTTCCCCTTCGGCTTGCTCCTTCCCGGGTTGATTCCTTGGAATGTGCCGGTCTCTTCGAGCTCGCTGTCAGGGACCTGGAGTTTTTGGAGTACAACGGAGGAGATCAGGTTTAAGCCGGCCCCGCCGTCAACTTGCATCTTAGTGACCTTGTGAAAGTACAACTAATCCCCGGGTGGTTTTGGTAATTAATAACAACATATATATCATTGAACTAATATTTACTTGAGAATCATTTCAGAGAAGTTCGATGATATGGGTATGGAAATGTCTGAAGAAGTGGGCCCCTCAAAATGCTAAGACAAGCATTGGCATAAGCTCAAGACTCTATTTTTGGTTTAGTGATCAAAGATCACATTGAGTCCATAGGAAAAGCCAATACTATTAAAAGGGGATGAGGTTGTGTTAATGATCTGGTTGCTCAAGTGCTTGGTGATCTAGCTCCCTCAACTATCAGCACCTTTCACTACTTAACACACTCATAAGTAATCTCGGACAAACCGATTTTGCAAACTCAGTCCCACCGAGATGAACCACCTCAGTTATTCTTCCAAACCCTAATTTCTCGGTCCATCCGATTTTGAGTTTCGGTCTCACCGAAACTGGACTGCCAACCTTCTGTAACCAATTGACATCACTTCGGAATATCTGAGTTGTTAATTTCGGTCCCACCGAGATGGCAAGCTCCAACCTTTGACTCACTTCGGACACACCGAGATGGTATTTTCGGTCCCACCGAAAATCCCAACGTTCACTATATTTGAACTTTCGGTCTGACCGAGTTTTCACTTCGGTCTCACCGAGATTGCCCAAATATGTGTGTAACGGTTGGATTTTGTGTGGAGGCTATATATACCCCTCCACCCCCTCTTCATTCGTGGAGAGAGCCATCAGAAAGTCTACCACTCCTACCACACACTTTCTGAGAAGAGAACCACCTACCCTTGTGTTGAGATCAAGCCATTCTATTCCTACCATATGAAACTTGATTTCTAGTCTTCCCAAGTTGCTTTCCACTCAATCCTTTCTTCCACCACAGCCATATCAGTGAGGAGAGTTGAGTGTTGGGGAGATTATCATTTGAAGCACAAGAGCAAGGAGTTCATCATCATCAACCACATCTATTACCTTTTGGAGGGTGGTGCCTCCTAGATTGGTTAGGTCTCGCTTGGGAGCCTCCGTCTTTGAGATGTGGAGTTGAACCAAGAAGTTTGTAAGGGCAAGGAGATCGCCTACTTCGTGAAGATCTACCTCGAGTAAGGCTAGTCCTCCGTGGGCGTAGGCCATGATGGAATAGACAAGGTTGCTTCTTCGTGGACCCTTCGTGGGTGGAGCCCTCCGTGGACTCGCGCAGCCGTTACCCTCCGTGGGTTGAAGTCTCCATCAACGTGGATGTACGATAGCACCACCTATCGGAACCACGACAAAAATCTTCGTGTCACCAAACTGCGTTTGATCTTCTCCACCTCTCTTTACTACATGTGCAATTTACTTTCCGCTGCTTATACTCTAGAATTGCATGTGTAGCGTGATTCTTGAATTGATCTTAATTGTGAAACTGCCAAAAACATTGCATGATCAAAAGGCAGATTTTTATATCGTCAAGTAGTCTAATCACCCCCCTCTAGACATACTTTCGATCCTACAAGTGGTATCAGAGCTTTGGTCTCCATTGTTTTGGTTTCCATTGCATTGGACTCCATAAGCTTGGTTTCACAACCTAGGAGAGTATGGCGTCTAGTGAGGGTAATTATCATAGTGGTCCTTACTTTGATGGTACAAATTTTGCTAGTTGGAAGCATAAAATGAAAATGCATATTCTTTGTCATAACCCAGCCGCATGGGGCATTATTTGTGTTGGTATGCAAGGTGAATTCTTCGAAGAAGGAAAAGTTCCGGATCGCGAAGCTACACCGGAAGAGTTACGGATGTTGCAAAACAATGCTCAAGCTTGTGACATTCTCTTCAATGCTTTGTGTCCCGAGGAGTTCAACAAAATCAGCCGTCTTGAGAATGCTAAAGAGATTTGGGATACTTTGGTTGAAATGCACGAAGGTACTGAATCTGTGAAGGAATCAAAGCTAGATATTCTTCAAGGTCAACTTGACAAGTTCAAGATGAAGGATGGTGAAGGAGTCGCTGAAATGTACTCTAGGCTTGCTCTCATCACAAATGAGATTGCCGGCTTAGGAAGCGAAGAAATGACCGACCGATTCATCATTAAGAAGATTCTCAGAGATTTGGATGGAAAATATGACACCGTATGCACTTTGATCCAAATGATGCCAAACTACAAGACTCTCAAGCCAACTGAAGTCATTGGAAGAATTGTTGCTCATGAGATGACACTTAAGGATAAGGAAGAGCTTCACAACAAGTCAAGTGGTGCTTACAAAGCTACAAGTGATGCTCCCACTACCTCAAGTGACAAGTTAATTTCCAATGAAGAGATAAGCCTAATGGTTAAGAACTTCAACAAGTTCTACAAGAATAATCGAAACTGCTACAATTGTGGAAGACCCGGACACTTCTCAAATGAGTGTACGGCTCCCCACAAGAGAAGAGAAGAATCTCCAAGAAGAAGAGCAAGAGATGAGTCACCTCGGAGAGAGAGAAGGAGTAGAGATGATCGTTATGAACGAAGACCCTCTCGGAGAAGCAAGGATTCGGAGAGGAAAGACAAGTCATCAAGGAGCTACACAAGAAGAAGACATCAAGCTCATGTAGGTGAATGGGTCTCCGGCTCCGACTCCGACAATCAATCCGATGGAAGCTATCACTCCGACTCCGACTATAGTCAAGATGAAGGTGTTGCCGGACTTGCACTCGTATCCTCCAACTCCAACTCCTACGACTTATTTGATTCACCAAATGAGGGAATTGGAAGATGCTTCATGGCTAAAGGCCCCAAGGTAACACACCCTGAATTCATTGACTTTGATAGTGATGAGGATGACTTGCTTGGTGAAGATGAGCTCTTACATGATAAATCTAGTGAGCTTAGTAATGATGAAAATGCTAGTAGTCTTTATAGTCGAGAAGAGTCGAATGACAATGCTATGAAGGAGATTGAGCGTCTAACTAAAGAACTAAACACTCTTAAGTTAGCTCATGAAACAACTCAAGAAGATCATAGAGAGCTCCTAAGATCTCATGAGAAGCTACGCTTCGAGAAGCTCACTCTAGAGCAAGAACATGAGTTTCTAAAAGCGATCAATGACGATCTTCGAAAAAAGAGTTCTTCATATCTTGCCAAACGACTTCTCTTGTCTAATTTCTTGCCACCTATTAAGACTAAGCATGACAAGCATAAGAAAAATTCTTCCTCTAGTAGTAACAATAACAATGTTAAATCCAATATTGTTGCTTCTAGTAGTTCTCTTGATTCCACTAACAATGTTTCAAGCCAAGTTACACTTGAGCAAGAAAATAGCTTATTGAAGGAAATCATAGAGAAAGGTGTCTACAAGAGTCTTGCCGGAAGCAAAAACTTTGAGGAGATTGTTCGCAAACAAGGAAGACACCGGAAGAATCAAGGGATTGGTTTTGAGCGAAAGTTCAACGCCGAAGGTGTTGAGTGGGAAGAAGGTCAATACCCTACTCCACAGTTTGTTTCACAAAAGGAGAAGTATGATCCTACTTCTTCCAATGTGGAACAAGCTCAAGATGACCTTCCACCACAAGACCACAAGCTAAAGGCCAAGGACAAGCTTCAAGAGGAGATTGATGCATTCATTGAAGCACCTCAAGCCATGGTCAAGTGGGTTCCCAAGGACACATCAAGTTCTACTTCGTCAAGCTCAACTACAACACCAAGGATTCCCATCAAGATGATGTGGATCCCAAAGAAGAAGAACTAGAAGGTTCTTGAGGGTGACTCCGCAAACAAACTTCACTCATATTCATTTTGGCAAGAACTTGTGCAATCAACTTCCACATCATGCACTAGTTCATGGAGTCACAAACCCTCTTGTTGGTAAGTCAAGGGACAAGGTAATCATTGCTTTCATGGACATCATCTTTTGTGAACTTCAATCTATGTCTATGGATATTCTTGTTTGTTCCTTGTGGGACTAACCCATGTAGGTATTGAAAGTGCCCTAATCCAAAGGATAGCTCCCAACTCTTGATGATCTACATCAACATTGAGCATCCACATCTTCAACATCTACATGAAGTCTTCTACGACAACCCAAGGTTAGTTTGACCCTTTAAAAGGGGTTCTCACATCTAGGGGGAGCTTTGCTCTAAAAATTGAGCTAAATCATCTCCAAATGATGTGAACACATAAATGCTTTATGTAAAAGTGGTAACCCCACTTGTGCTTAAACGATGAGTATGACCTATGATCAAATGTTCTTATTTGGATCCTAAGTCAATATACTCATATATAGATGACCTAGTCATCGACAAATTGTGTGCTAGTAGCTAGAGTGTTGGTTGTGCATGTTTGACACATATTTCAGTTGCTATCTTATTGTGTGAGCATGTTGAATGCATGATTTTATCCATTCAAGGACATCCATTTGTTGTTTTGATTGTTTTGATTTTTCTGGCCAAATGGATGGACAAGAATGCCTAAGCACCTTCCCTAGCTATCTATGCTTTCTTGTCTCAAATTCTATTCATGCTCATATCACAACTTTGAACAAGTCTTTTTCGGACTCTCCGAGTGAGGAGCACTCGGAGCCACCGATCCGTATAAGGCTGACTTCCAAAACCTTCTAAGTCCATTTCGGTCTGACCGGCTTTTCCATCTCGGTCCAACCGAAACGCTTAGACTGATCTAGGTTTCATCTCGGTGAAACCGAGTTCAAAATCTCGGTCTGACCGATATGCGTAACTGCACAGCAGTTATACATTTTGGTGACACCGAGTTTTTCAACTCGGTCCCACCGACAGCATGGGGTTATATATACCTGAGGGCTGCGCGCGATTTAACTCTTCAAACCGTTCGCCCCCAAGTCCCCTGCTGCCGTCGCCCTCGTCTACGGATCGTCGCCGTCGTCGCCTGTGCGCCCTCGCCGTAGGTCTCCGCCGCGGTCAACGGTAATCATCTCCGCCGTTGCCGCCGTAGAGGGACTCCACCAAGTTAGGGTGAGTCCCGATCCCTTTCGTGCTCCCCATCTGACTCTTGCACGAATGGTTTGCCATGAATCTGTCCACGTTTGAGATATTCCCTATACATTAGATCAGATCCTCTAGTTTCGAGCAAAATTCTTAGGTTTAGGTTTCCACGGAACGCATCTCGGTGAAGCCGATTTTGAAACTCGGAATGACCGATTTGGCCTCTGGCCATTGCACTGCATCATTCGGTCTAACCGAGTTGTGCAAATCGGTGTGACCGAAACTTAGTTTCAGTGAAACCCTAGGTTATCGGTAGGATCGAAATCCATTTCGGTCTGACCGAAAGTGGTGTGTAGGCCTCTGTATACACTTCGCTTTCACCGAAACTTAAAATCGGTTTGACCAAAATACATTCTGTGAAAACTCAAAACTAAGTTTTAAACTCTTTTTTTTTGCAAAAACCTCTGCAGTTGTGATAACTCTTCTACTCTGCCTATACCTTATCTTTTCACAGGTTGTCAGCCATGTCAGATGTCAGTGACAGCCAGAATAGTTCTGAGTCACCTTTTGCTGAGATTCCAGAGGCAGATACAAGTCCCGAGGCTAGCAGTTCCAGTGATGATGGTGAGAGAAGCACCCCTAGTGGTTTGCCTCCTGCAGCCACCAGAACCAGGAAGAAGAGAAATTCTGATGATGAGGACTCTGACTTTGTTGCTGAGGAAGTTACCTCAAAGCCAAAGAGGAATGTGGTTGCCAAAGAGCACCAAGGGCAGCAGACAAGGAAAGGCATAAGCAAAGTAAAGCAGTCAGCTGTTGCAAAGAAGCTCAACTTGGAAGAGCCAGCTCCAAGTAAGGTGAAGAAAACTTCCAAGAGGAAGAGGGTAGTATATGCTGAACCTCAGGTTGATGCAGCTGCTGAAGAAGAAGAAGAAGATGCACCCCAGCCTCCTCCTCAGAAAGCTAAGTTCATGGGTGATGCTATTCGGGCTCAAGCCTCCTCTAAGCCCAAGAAGCCTGCTCAAGCCAAGGCAGCTCCAGCCAAGCCCAAGAGAACAACCAGGAGCATTCCAGCTTCTGAGAAGAACAAAGGTGAGATGCCATCGTCTGAGTCTGAAGAAGAGCATGTGTTGCTTAAGCTCCGTCCTAAGTTGCCACTCCACAATGATGCTCATCCTCAAGCTGAGGACATGAAGGCAAGGAAGCATAAAGGTCTCAGGCTATGGAGACAGTCGGATCCATATGCCGTGAGGAGAAGGACTGCTGTGGACCCCAGATTCCACACCAGAGAGCAGCAGGATTTCTATGAGACCGTGCTGATGGATAAGAAGCCCATTGTTGCTGACACCAGGTATGTTGACTGGAAGTACATTGACAGTGAAGAGCACCGAGACTTCTTTCCCCTTGTGCATGAGAGCTTTACTGCATGTGGAGTTGCTGATCTTGTGGGTCAAGAGCTGACAGCTTGGAATGACGAGATGATCATGCAGTTCTACGCCACAGCCCACTTCTATCCTGATGGCAAGATCACCTGGATGACTGAAGGTCAAAGGTTTTCTTCGTCTGTTGAAGAATGGGCAGAACTTCTGAATGCTCCAGTGCAGAGAGAGGACGACATTGATGTCTATGGGATTCCTAAGAAGAGTCATGATTCCATGAAGAACATGTACAAGGAGATCCCCGCTGCTGACTTGGAAGGGTGGAAGCTTGGCTCAGTGTACTATCTCCAGGCAGGTCTGACCACCACTAACACTATTCTGAGGCATACATTGATGCCTAAGTCTGGAGACCACCGCATGATTCGAGGCTATTCTATCAACATGCTGCACATTCTCGATGAGAAGGCACCTTTCAAGGTGATGGACTTAATGGTAGAGACCATTAAGAGGACTGCAGCTGACCAGAAGAGGTCGTGTGGGTTTGCCCCGCAGATTCAGATGCTCATCAATGCCAAGTTTGGCACGGGCAAATTCATGTTGGATAGGAAGCACTTGCCACTGCAGCCAGAGCATGAGGACAATGTAGTTGTGATGGATGAGGAGGATCCAACCTCAGTTGAAGGACAGGCCAAAATCGAAGCTGCGAAGAAAGCTAAAGCTGACAAAGAGGCAGCAGCAGCAGCAGCTAACCCAAAGAGCTTTGGAGAACAAATTCTTGAAGCTACCCAGAGGATTGAACAACGCCTGGCCAGCATTGAGCAATCTCAGGAAAGCCTAGAGAGGATTGTTGAGGACAAGATCCACGCTCTGGACGTGAAGCTGACAGAGATTCAGGTGTCCGTCAACAAGCTTGAGGCAGACATGGAGGAAACAAGGCAGGAGAGAGCAGAACTCATGCATGATGATCTAGTCCAGGACTCTCATCGCCAGACTGCTCAGGTTCCCAGAGGATCCAGATCTGTAGCTATTCCAGTGACTGACTCCAGGGCTACCACTTCAGCACCAGCTACAGCTCCAGCAGTTACTCCAGCTTCAGCATCCACTCCTCCAGCGCAGACATCAGCAGAAGTCTTCGCCGATGCCGTCATTTCTACTCCGACATCTACCCAGACGGGAGCCGCCAGCAGAGCCCGCAGTGACGCTTAGCTCTATACCTTTTCGAACTTTTTGGTAACTT
Organism: Secale cereale; assembly: GCA_902687465.1. NCBI lineage: Eukaryota > Viridiplantae > Streptophyta > Magnoliopsida > Poales > Poaceae > Secale > Secale cereale. Next base: position 880,240,985 of record LR738710.1, read on the forward strand.
GTTGCCAAAGGGGGAGAAATTGTATAGATCATACGGCTTCGAGAGAGAGAGTGCTCTTTCGTTCTTTTGCCGGTTTCTTTGAGATACATTGGTTTCTTATGGTCTTTCGAAACTTTAAGTGTGCTTGCTACTACGTTTGATGCTACCTTAATGAGTGCTTGATCATACTATGCTTTAATGTGTGCTTAATGCTTATCATATGCTATTCCTTATTGTATGGCTATTTACTCTTGTCTTGGTGATTGAGTGCATGTTATTCATTCTTATCATTTTGTGCGCTCCACCAAGATGTATGTGACATGGAAGAGTGACCCATAATCCTAATCGATTGTGCATTTGCATTCAAACGCAAATTTTAAATAATGCACAAATTTAGGGGGAGCTCTTGTTTATCACATACTTCTCAAAGCGACGATATCATTCATTGATTATATCTTTTGTCGAAGCTTTGATCTATATGTTGTCATCAATTACCAAAAAGGGGGAGATTGAAAGTGCAACTAATCCCCGGGTGGTTTTGGTAATTAATAACAACATATATATCATTGAACTAATATTTACTTGAGAATCATTTCAGAGAAGTTCGATGATATGGGTATGGAAATGTCTGAAGAAGTGGACCCCTCAAAATGCTAAGACAAACATTGGCATAAGCTCAAGACTCTATTTTTGGTTTAGTGATCAAAGATCACATTGAGTCCATAGGAAAAGCCAATACTATTAAAAGGGGATGAGGTTGTGTTAATGATCTGGTTGCTCAAGTGCTTGGTGATCTAGCTCCCTCAACTATCAACACCTTTCACTACTTAACACACTCATAAGTAATCTCGGAAAAACCGATTTTGCAAACTCAGTCCCACCGAGATGAACCACCTCAGTTATTCTTCCAAACCCTCATTTCTCGGTCCATCCGATTTTGAGTTTCGGTCTCACCGAAACTGGACTGCCAACCTTCTGTAACCAATTGACATCACTTCGGAATATCCGAGTTGTTAATTTCGGTCCCACCGAGATGGCAAGCTCCAACCTTTGACTCACTTCGGACACACCGAGATGGTATTTTCGGTCCCACCAAAAATCCCAACGTTCACTATATTTGAACTTTTGGTCTGACCGAGTTTTCACTTCGGTCTCACCGAGATTGCCCAAATATGTGTGTAACGGTTGGATTTTGTGTGGAGGCTATATATACCCCTCCACCCCCTCTTCATTCGTGGAGAGAGCCATTAGAAAGTCTACCACTCCTACCACACACTTTCTGAGAAGAGAACCACCTACCCTTGTGTTGAGATCAAGCCATTCCATTCCTACCATATGAAACTTGATTTCTAGTCTTCCCAAGTTGCTTTCCACTCAATCCTTTCTTCCACCACAGCCATATCAGTGAGGAGAGTTGAGTATTGGGGAGATTATCATTTGAAGCACAAGAGCAAGGAGTTCATCATCATCAACCACATCTATTACCTTTTGGAGGGTGGTGCCTCCTAGATTGGTTAGGTGTCGCTTGGGAGCCTCCGTCTTTGAGATGTGGAGTTGAACCAAGAAGTTTGTAAGGGCAAGGAGATCGCCTACTTCGTGAAGATCTACTCCGAGTAAGGCTAGTCCTCCGTGGGCGTAGGCCATGATGGAATAGACAAGGTTGCTTCTTCGTGGACCCTTCGTGGGTGGAGCCCTCCGTGGACTCGCGCAGCCGTTACCCTCCGTGGGTTGAAGTCTCCATCAACGTGGATGTACGATAGCACCACCTATCGGAACCACGACAAAAATCTTCGTGTCACCATACTGCGTTTGATCTTCTCCACCTCTCTTTACTACATGTGCAATTTACTTTCCGCTGCTTATACTCTAGAATTGCATGTGTAGGGTGATTCTTGAATTGATCTTAATTGTGAAACTGCCAAAAACATTGCATGATCAAAAGGCAGATTTTTTATATCGTCAAGTAGTCTAATCACCCCCCCTCTAGACATACTTTCGATCCTACACCTTGAGGTTGCGGATAGTTGGTGAAACCAACATAGGCGTGCTGGACCATTTCAGAAGCTTGCATGACTCGACAGGTGGTTCTGCCGCATTGACTTCCCGCACCCACTGCTTGAGTTGGCGGTGTGAAGCATGCAGAGAAGCACCGCCGTCGACGCACAAGACCTCGGTGGCTTTCTGTAACTCCTGCTCACTGGTCTCAACATCATCCATGTCTTCATCGTCGTCGTCATCTTCATCCTTGTCGCGGCCGCGGGGAGGTCTGTCTCCATGCCGCTGCTTGGCCTTGCTGCGGCGTCCTCCCCTGCCGGGGCGCTTCGTGCCGGATCCTCCAGCACCTCCTTGGGCCTTCTCCTTGTCGCGTCGCTCGTATTCAGCCTTTTGCTGTTCGACAAGCTGCTCGACCCTCTTGCAGTTCTGGAGGTCATGACCCTTGGTGCGGTGGATCTTGCAGTACTGCTTGTCGGTGTCGTCCTGCTTGTCGGCGGCCGCCACAGCCTGGCAGTTGGTGCATGCGGAAATCTCCTTGCCAGAGCTACCAGCTTTGGCTTTCTTGGCGGCACCTTCGTTGCCGGACTACTCAACGACTAGCACATCTTTGCCTTTCTCTTTCCTATTGTTCCGTCGCCGGTTTTTCTTTGCCGGGGCAGCATCCTCGCTGTCAGATCCTCCTGCTCCTGTACTTTCCCCGGGGAGATTCCTCCCTTCCTCAGCACGTGCACACTTGTCGGCCAGGGCATACAGCTCACTGACGTCTCTGATCTTGCACATCGCCATCTCCTCCCGCATCCTGCGGTTACGCACGTTCTGATGGAACGCGCTGATAGCCGCGGCAGGGTGGACATCTGGGATGTTGTGCTGTACATGGATGAATCTTTGAATGTACTTGCGCAGGGGCTCTCCTTCCTTCTGGGCGAGCAGATGAAGGTCACTCTCTTGGCCATGAGATTTGTGACCGCCTGCAAAGGCGCCGACAAACTGATGGCATAGGTCTGCCCAGGAGGATATGGAGTTGTCCGGCAAGTGCATGAGCCAGGACCTGACGTTGGGTTTGAGCACCAGCGAGAAGTAGTTGGCAAGGATCTTGTCGTCCCGCCCCCCCGGCAGCTTGCACCGCAATGGTGTAGATGCTGAGGAACTCCGACGGATGCGACTTGCCGTCGTACTTCTCCGGTATGTCTGGCTTGAAATTCTTCGTACTGGGACACTGGACTTGCCGCAGCTCACGAGTAAACGCAGGGCAACCTACCGCGTACGGCAAGTCGCCTGGTTCCCCTGGCGCATGCATGTTGATAGTGGGCCAAGCGCGCTGGTCCGATTGACGCCGCGCTTCTCTTCGGCGCTCGATTCGAGTACGAGCGTCTTCTTGCTGTCGTTCATGAAGAACTTGGCGCTGATCGCAACGAGCTCGTGGATCCGATGACGCGGTGGAGTCGCTGTCGAGGTGGATCCGGCGAGTTGGCGATCGTGGTCTTCGGGGCGGAGAGTGCACGGTGGTTGCACCTCCACCGGTCTTGTCGCCATCGGTTCGTGCCTGGGTGACTTGCCGCGGCTCCGATGTGCTCGGCTGCCGTGGAGTGTCGCCGTTGGCGAAGCTGATGAGACTTTGAATGGCGGCCCTCCAGTCGTCGATCTTGTCTGCCGTTGGAGGGTAGTCCAGTAGCAGTTGAGCTCGCGCCAAAGCTTCTGCTGGAGTGGTGGGTAGCGGTGGCGAACGGTGTGAAGAGCGAGATATGCTCGGACTTCTAACTATGTTAGAAGGAGCAGTATCCCGTCCAGGCGACCGTGCCTCGCTTGTGCCAGCATGTTGGCGTGCATGCTGGTCTTGAGCATTCCGAGATCCACCAGCTCGATCTTGGTCCAGCAAACGTATGGTACCGTGAGTAGCATGACGCTGCCGGTCCCGCGCCTCCTGAGATGGGCGCGGTGCATGTATGGACGCCGAGGTCTTGGAGTGCGCCCGGTCGTTGTGGGAGTCGACTACGCCGCCGATGGGTAGCGCCGCCTTGTCCTTGGACCGGGCAGCATCGTGAGCTCCCTCGTCGACGTCCGTTCTTCCGCCGGCGCTTACCCCACCAGCCGTTGGCTCCGGCGGTGGTGGGTTCGACGCGGACGGAGCATCCGCCTCCGAAGCCTTCTTCTTCGGCGGCATGTCGATGAAGACGATGAAGATCTATGCTCGTGTGGACGCCGGATCAGGTTCACACAACCTCGACGCACCCCTACCTGGCGCGCCAAAGATGTCGGGGAAACTGATCCACGAGCACCTATGGGGTCCGGCGGACCGAGCCCCTTTCGGTTCGGCGGGGGCGGAGATCGCACGAAGAGCAGATCGAGGCGAAGCACACGAGCAGTTTACCCAGGTTCGGGCCGCACGGATGCGTAAAACCCTACTCCTGCTTTGTGGTTTGTATTGAGTTCTTGCTCGGGAGTGCTGAGTGCTACAGTACACACCAGAAGCTAACGAGACCGAGCGTCAGTGTTCTCTGGCTTCGAACCCCCCTCTACGTTGCGCATGGGCCTCCTTTTATATGCTCAAGGGGTCACCGACAGGTGGCAACGTAGATGAGGGAAGAAAATGGAAAGGTGTTGCGGTTGGTACAGCTACCTGTACAGTGTATCATACCTAACCCTGACGGCAGGGGACAAGGGCATTGAATGCCCGTCTGCATCGCCCAAACAGTGCCAAAAAGGGACCGTCAGCGACGCCACCGCTCGCCACGACGGCGATCTTGTCAGTGCCGCTTGCCACTGCGCACCGCTGGCTGCACAGCCTCCCGCCGCGTATGCCTGGAAGGGTCCCAGAGCGACACGTTGGTGGATGTGCTGGTGCGTAGGTACAGAGTGGTAGCTTGCGGCGGCAAGCGCCTTGCCGCGGTCGTTGTCTTGTCGCGTCCGGGAGCTTGCCGCTCACCGGGCCTTGCCGGGACGCGTGGCGCGTCGCGGCAAGTCCCTTGAGATGCCTTGGTTGGCCTTCCCGGCATGCTCCTCTTGCCGGGTCTTGTCTCCTTGGCTTGAATACTTTGTTCTTGAATGGCTCCAAAGGAACCATGGAGGACCTTGGTGGTCACCCGGCAAGCCTTGCCGCGGGGTGCTGCGACTGCCCGTGCACGAGTTCGGGATACTAGGGTACCCCTACTCTAGTACACCGACAGGACTACACTTTTTCATTTAGTTTACATGTTGATTATCTCTATTTGTACATAAGAACTATCTCAACTTCTTTGTAGTGGGAGTTAGAAGAAATAACAACTGAAGTTGTTTTTTTTTCTTATTTGTATTCTACTTCCAGTGAACATCTATAATTCATTTTGATTTTCAAGACGATTTGTTAATTTAACAGATCTTCTCAACATGTAGATTAATTGAAAGTTAAATCGGATGCAACGATAGTTTTTTTAAAGGAGATAAGTGATATATTAGAGTTAAATGGTGGTGCCTTTTGACATTCCAAAGGTTGATTAGAGTAATGTGGTTATATGTTAACTTTATGTGATGCCTTGTGAAAAAGTGAAATGCCATCTATGAGAAATCTTAGATTCTAGGGCATCATGCACAAGATTGTAAAATACGACATGCTATATGCAGTGGACTAACTTTTCATTTGAGTGAATATTTACATCGATCCATACAACTCTATGGGATGGTATAATCCAACTTGATGATATCAAGCGGGCCTTTTTGAGAATGTAAGTAAGTACCATTATTATTCTTTCAAGTTATATATTGACGTGGCCCAACCAATGGTCTGACAATGTTTTCTTGTTCATACGTTTGAGGGCGGACTTTAGTTGTGGACATCGAAAGCCATCAAGTGAGTTTTTCATGTACATTTTCAAAATGGCATCCACATATTTTAAAACAAGTGAACTATTTGAAATTTCATGACTTCTTACAATTTTATAAACCTGTGAACATTTTGTAAGTGTTTTGAGCATTTTTTGAAGTGGTTACCTATTATTTTTATGTGCCATAAACATTTTAAAAGTTTGCGCGAACAAAGTTTGGCGTCTTTTAAACGTGTGAACATTTCTCTTGAATTTTGCAGATTATTTATTAAATGTCGCAAACTTTTTGATGAATGGTTCAAATAATTTTTATAAATGCATAAACATTTTATGAAAAATATGGGAACATATCTTTAAATAGTGTGAACATTTTTAAATACACATCGGACATTTTCGATGATTTATTGAGGATATATATTTTAATCAAATTAAAAAGTATACAAAGATAAAATAAAAATGTGTGAAAAATAGAAATAATGCTTTGTTACGCTTCTCTTCCCCTGGGCAATCCAGCCCATCGAAAACCCTCAAAACCAACCCAAAGACAACCCAAACCCCCTTTGCTCAAAAGAAAATGAAGGCTCGCCTTCCATTCGGAGCTAACTCTAATTTGGAGGGGGGACAAACCCCTTGTTTTTGTCCCACCCTGCCACCACTTGTCTCCTCCATTACACATCGGGATCCACGCATCGTCACCAGCCTGTTGCCCTTCCTCCAGCTGCGCCAGCCATAACCACTAAGATCTGGCTAGCGGGAGCTGCTCCATCGCGTAGAGTGCACCTGCTCGCCCAACTGGCAAGCTATGTTATTTCCCAACATAGCCTGATCTCGACCCTTAGAGACAGCATTGCGCCAATCGCCATAAGCTGCGTCACCACTTGATCCTCCTCGCCAAGCGGTTGTATCACATGGCCACCTTTCTAACTTGTCGGAGCAACGCCGAAGATCGTCGGTGATTCCCGCGCTACAACATTCCCTCTTTCACCTCCCCTTACTTATGCATCTCTCGTTATCTCAAATCTCTTTGTCTAGAAACCCGGCTGCTTGCTCTGACCTAGCCCATGCGCATGAGTTGACGCGTTGCACTGCCTCCTGAGACGTTGACTGATGTGAGTTCCAGAAGTGCTACCACCGCCTAACATTTTATGTTCATCGCTAGATGCCCTTTGATCCTTCCTAGATATATCCCAACTTTCCTTAGTTCTTCCTCCCTCCTCCTTGATCTGTCCCACCATAGTATAATTTTCTAAAGGTACACTCGTGGTGCCTGTTACTATGGTTATCCTTTTTAGATTGTGTAATTTGGTTAAATCCACCACCATCATTATATGTATGTTTATTGTAATATGAATACTTTAGTCATACTAGATTTTTCAGTATTTAAAATCTATTTGATAGAATAGATAACAAGCACCATGGTACACACTAGTAGTAATTATTGGATTGGACACATGTATTAGTTTGTAAAGGTTATAATGTTCCACACTAGTATCCCACTTCCGATGGTGAGCGTTGTAGTTCTTAATTTCCAAATGATTGAATTTTTAGCTTCACTAGCACAAAAGTATTTTTTTTGCTACATACACATGTGTGTGACTTTAGTTCACGTATATAGAATTCAAGGGAAAATGAAGGAAAAAACTCTTTTTGTGGGTCTGTAATATACCGTATACCAAGTATGACATTTAGAATTTACATGTGACATGACATGACAAGAGAGGTTATTCGAAAGCACATTCAAAACATATAGAAGGATCTCTTTCCCGTTTGAGCGAAAATGCATGCCCCTCTAGAACATTCTATTTCAGTCTGTCTGTAAAGGTCCCCGCTATCAATTGTGAAATTTCAAATGCACATGTCAGATGACATGTCCCCCATGTGAGATTGTTCTAAGAAACTCTCATAACATATTTCATGTCCTGGCTGCACAGAAGGATCTCTTTCCCCATTGAGAAAAAAATATATGCCCCTCTAGAACATGTTTATTTGTGCCTTGGATCCTACTTTGTCATACAACTTTTCAAGCTTGTCATTTTTTTATTTTTGAATGATTCTGCATATCAATTTTTGCTGTACATAGTATGCATTTGTGTTTTATCTGCATTATAGTTCAACCTATCTTTCTTTCAATCACACAAACTACCACTTTGTGTGTCCCAACCTTATATTCTTGAAATACCATCTTTTTCTTGACTGTATACATATTCTTTGACTCTTTTAAAGAGAATCATAACATTCTCGGATAAGCTTGAAGGGATATACATATATGGGACTATTTAAGATTCACTATTCATTAGCATAACGAGCAAAATGGCTGGTGTTGCTAGGATATAGAGGTCTAAGTGGGACACAAAGGAAATTTCTCCTAATATTGTTGAGATCAGTTAAGATGACTCTCCTCCTATGAATATCGATGATCGCCCCTAAAATGGAGATTTGCTCCCTAGTGAGGACCTCACTAATGAAATGGAAGTAAACTTGGTGAATCTTCAAACCTAAAAATGATACGTTCATGCTCCAAGGCAATATTGAGTATGAGCAGAAATGCGCTGATAGATTAAATAAAGATTTCAAGGAAAAGCATCCTAATGCGTCATCTGATAGGTGGCATGCTCCTAGGAGGCTGATGAGCTGCATAAAAATGATGATTGTGGTAAATTAGCTTCGGAAAAGGCAGCTCGTAACCAATGTATGAGCAGAAATTTCAATGACAAAAGACGTGTCGACGTATGGGGCACTACTATTAGCTGTAGTCATTCTTCTAGGGGTCATCTGGTACAGATGCATGGACGCAGCGCACTCGCATGCCATCTCCAAGAAGTTTTTGGAACATGTGAAGCAGGTATGGTTGAACCACTAGTTACTTCCCTTTTTTGTGTTGAAGACATATAATGGATAATTCCCTTTTTGTAAGGAAACTCGTCATTTTTTTACTGTGCATGTATTGTAACTATGATTGTGTGTTCCATGTATGTTGTTCGAAAATTAACTTTTCAGCAAATCTGGACTTCGAACCTAACTATTAATGAAATCCAAGACAGAATTAATGATTATGCTCCATAAGTAAATTAAACTAGGGCCTACACTTGTTCATTGAGTTTACATGTTGATCATCTATATTTGTACACAAGCCCCATATTATCTTCTTTTCAGTACAAATTAGAAGGAAAAACTATATAACTTGTTTTTTATTATTTGTATTCTACTATTGGTGAACATCTATAATTCATTTTGGTTTGCCAAATGATTTGTTAATTTAAGAGATCTTCTAAACTTTTAGATTAATAGAGAATTAAATTTGATGTAAGATAGTTATTCAAAAAAGATAAACAAAATATAAGAGTTGAACGGTGGGGCCTTTTAATAGTTGAAAGGTTGATTACAGTAATATGGCTATGTATTACCTTTATGTGACGCCTAGTGGAAAAAATGAAATGTTGTCTATAACAACTATTAGATAATAGGGCATCATGAACAAGATTGTAAAATAACACATTCTATTTCTATTGGACTAACATCGCATTTGCTTTGGCAATACGAAGTCAGTTATTGGATGAATATCTCGATCGGTCTATACAACTCTATGAGATGGTGCGATCAAACTTGATGATATATATTCATGCGGGCCCACCAATGGTCCATGGACTTTGTCTTGTTCCTGTGTTTAGGGGCGGCCTTTTGTTTTGGTCTACAAAAGCCATAAACTAAGTTTTGCTAGATTTTTTGAAAGAAGTCATGAACATATGTTAAAATGGCTGAACATTTTTTAATTTCATTATGTTTTAACATTTTACAAACATGTGAATGTTTCTAAAGTGTTTTCCACATTTTTAAAATTCGCACGACCAAAGTTTGACATGGAAAGAACATTTTCAAATATATCACAATTTTATTAAACATGTGAACATTTATCTTGAATGGTGCAAATAATTTCCTAAATGTCATGAACTTTTTTGTTGAATGGTTCGAATAATTTGTTAAATGTCATGAACATTTTATTTAAAAGGTGTGGATATTTCTTTAAACTGCATGAGTAATTTTGTAAATACAGATTAGACGTTTCAATGTTTTTTAAATATTTTTTAATGTCTAATTATGTATAAAAAGCAACAAAAAATTCGATAAAAATATAGACATAAGGCTTTGTTATGTGAAACACAATTCCCGATTGAAAAGAACGAAACATAGAAACAACTAACGAGGCCTCTTTTCTGTCCCATCCCCTAGGCAATACAGCCCACCGAAAACACTCCAAAACCAGCCGAAACAGAACCCAAAACCCCTTTTCTATATAAGGAAAGCTCTGCTTGCAATTTGGAGCAAACCCTAATTAGGAGGGAGACAAACCCCTTGTTTTCCTACCACCCCAATGCTAGTTGTCTCCTTCGATACACATCGTGATCCGCACACTCGGCATCTAGCCCGCCGCCCTTCCTATAGTCGAACCAGTCACAACTACTTAGATCTGGCCGTCGGGAGCTGATCCAACACCGTAGATTGCAGCGCCTCCTTTTTCCTTCCCACCAGCTATGCTAGGGCCTATGGCAGCCCAATCTAGGCCCTTAGAGCATGTATTGCGCCTGCCGACCCAAGTTGTATTACTGCTCGAGATCCTCCTTGTTCCTTAGTTGTTTTGCATCATCGCAGTTCCACCTCCTTGGAGCACCCCCCAAAATTGTCGGTGATTCCAACGCCCCTGCATTCCCTCTTCCTCTCCCTCCAATTCTTTTTTGCATCTCCCTCAAATCTCTCTTTCCAGAAACCCGAGCGCTTGCTCTGCCCTAGCTCGTGCGCATGAGCTCACGCATTGTGTCGCCTCTCAAGCCATTGACCCATGCGAGATAATGAAATGTTGTGCCCTCTAACATCACATGTTAAACGGTAGATGCCCTTTGTTCCATCCTGCGTCTTACCTAGTTCTTCCTCCCTCCTCCTTGATCCGTCCCTTCAAAGTATAATTTTTTGAAGGTACTCTTCTGGTGCATGCTTTTATAGTTATCCATTATAGATCGCACAATTTGGTCAAATCCATCACCCTCATTTCAAGTATGCCTATTGCAATATGAATACTTCTGTTATTGTAGGATTTTTAGTATTTAGCATCTATTTAATAGAATAGATAATAAGATGCATGGCACATAATAGTAAAATTCTTAGATTTCACAAATGGATTAGTTTGTAAATGTTATACTTTTCCACAATACTATCCCACTGCTGATGTGGAACATTATAGTTATTTTTTCCATGTTAGAGAAATTTTTAGCTTCATTTGCACCAATGCATGTAATGTTTTGCTGCCTACACATGTGTGTCACTTTAGTTCACCTATAGAGTTTGGGGGGAAATAGAAAATAAAATTATCTTTTAGTATGTCTATAAAGATACCCTGTATGAAGTGTGAAATTTGGAAAGTACTGGTGACATAAAATGTCCCACGTGTGAGATTGTTTCAGGATGCTCTCAGAACATATCACATGTCCTCGCTGCATAGAAGGATTTCTTTCCCTTTGAGTGAAAATGCATCCCTTTCTATAACATGTTTTTTTCATGCCTTGGATCCTACTTTGTCATACAACATATTCTGCTAGTCATTTTTTCTGTTCATCATTATGCATATCAAAATGTTTTGCACATAATATACGTTTGTGCTTTATCTGCATTGCACTTCTTTGACTATTTGAGAGAGAAAATGGAAGTGAGATGCATATATGGGACTATATAACATCCACTATTCAATAACCTAAAAAGGATAAAATGGCTGTTGTTGCTAGGAAAGGGAGGTTCATGTGGGATACAAAAGAAATTTCTCCCAATATTATTGAGATAAGTGAAAATAACTATCCTTCTACGAATACACATGATCCCCGCAAAGGTGGATATTTGCTCTCGAGTAAGGATGTCACTAATGATAAAATGGAAATCAAATTGGTGACTCCTCAAACCTAAAATATGATATGTTCATGCACTAAGGATGTACTAAGTATGAGAAGGAACGCGTTTAAAGGGTAACTAAAAATATCAAGCAAAGCCATTCTAATGCGCCGTCAGATAGCTGGCATGCTCCAAGATGACTGAAGAGGTGCATAATAATGATAACTAGCATAAGTTAGCTTTGGTGAAGGAAACTTGTAACCAAGGTATGAGCAGAAATACCAATGAAAAAAGATGTGGCGACAGATGGGGCACAACTGTTAGCTGTGGTCATTCTTCTAGGAGGTCATCTGGTCTAGATGCATGGAGGCAACGCACTCGCAATCCATCTCCATTAGGTTGTTGGAACTGGTCAAATAGGTATGGTTGAACAACTAATTACTTCCCTTTTCTCAGTGTTGAAGACATGTAGTGGATAATATTCTTTTTGTGAGGCAAATGATTAGTATTTTACTGTGCATGTATTGGTATTATGATTGCGTGTTCCATGTATGTTGTTCGAGAATTAACTTTTGAAACCTAGCCATTACTGAAATCCAAGATAGAATTAATGATTATATTGCATAAGTAAATAAAGCCAGGGCCTACACTTCTTCATTAAGTTTACATGTTGATCATTTCTATTTGTACACAAGATCCATATCATCTTCTTTTTAGAACAAATTAGAAGAATACATAACTTGTTTTTTATTATGTATTATACTCACTTTTCAAAAAATCTACTCATTCAGCGATTTATCGTCTAATTTATCACCACTCTTGGGGTGACCGATAAAATTATGCATTATCTTCACCGTTTATCATTTGGGAAGATTTATCGCTATGACGAGCGATTTATCGGGAATCTACTGATGAATCAGGCCTATTCATAGCACTATGTTTGCAAAAACTATGCTAATTTGCATTTTGTGGACCTTGTTAAGCAATGTGTATTATTGTCCTATTTTATATGACAATATACGAGGATTCAAGGATTAGGAATCAATGTAACACTTCTGTCCCATATTGTTTTGGTATTGAATATAACATATTTTAGCGTTGGGGGCCTGGTATTGAATATAACATATTTTAGTGTTGTGGACCTTGTTTGCAAAAACTATGTTAATTTGCATTTTGTGGACCTTGTCACACAATATGTATTGATAGTCGACTGTTAAAATTGATTAATCGACCGATTTCGAATTCATCTCTAATCCCAAGCTGAATGAGACGCTAACGATAAGTGATATCCTTAACACTAATTATACCGATGGTGAACATCTATAAGTCTTTTTTATTTTCCAAATGATTTGTTAATTTAAGATATCTTCAAAACTTTTAGATTAATAGAAAATTAAATTGGATGTGAAATAGTTATTCAAAGGAGATAAGCAATATATAAGAGTTAAACCGTCGGGCCTTTTGATAGTCGAAATGTTGATTAGAGTAATGTGGTTATATATTACCGTTTTGTGATGCCTAGTGAAAAAGTGAAGTGTTATCTATAACAACTATTAGAATCTATGGCAGGATGTACAAGATTGTAAAATAACACTTGTTATTTCTAGTGGACTCACATCACACTTGATATGACAAGATGAAGTAAAATATAGGATGAATATCTAGAACAATCTATACAACTCTATGCGATGGTATGATCTAGCTTGATGCTACCAAGGGGCCTTTTTGACAAGGTAATTAAGTATCATTATTATGCTTTCAGGTTATATATCGACGAGGGCCCACAGATTGCTAAATTACGCATTAAGGCCAGGAGATGCATGGAACATGTCATGTAGGTATGGTTGCACCACTTGTTACTTCCCTTTTTCTTGGTGTTAAAGACATGTAGCAAATAATTTTCTTTTTGTGAGGAAAATGATCAGTTTTTTAACCATGCATGTATTGGCACTTTGATTATGTGTTCCATGTGTACTCCCTCTGTAAAGAACTATAAGAGCGTCTAGTGATCAAAATGCTCTTATATTTCTTTGTAGAGGGAGTATATTGTTTCAAAAGTAACTTTTGAGCTATTATGCCGTTGAAACTTAGCTATAACTGGAATCCAAGATAGAATTAACGATTATGCTGCACAAGTGAATCAAGCTAGGGCCTACACTTCTTCGTCAAGTTTATAAAACCAGATCTAGTGATGTGACGTCGATACCTTTGGAGATGGACCTCTTGACGATGGTGAATGGATTGATCTCGACGACTTCATCGTCATCCTCCTCCTTTCCCATCCCGCCACGCCAGAGATCCAAGTCGGACTCCCTGAAGCAAACCTCAAACTCTTCGTAGTCCACATCGTCGTACTCCATATCAAGCACGACCCCAAGCACGTCAAGCCTTGCAAAGCGCCGACCCCCATCACCGCCGCGCCGGAGCTTATTTCACTTGGCCATAAATTTAGCTTCGTCATCCTCCATGTCACTTCGGGCATAAGTTCAGATCCACAAGGATCCCTCCATCGCACATTGCCGCTAGTACCTTGTTGTAGTCACTAGGGGGAAGTAGCCTCGCCCAAATTGGTAATTTGGTAGAGTTTTTAATGACACATGGGAGCGAATGTGTAGGTTGGCACATGGGGGCGGGGACAGTCCCCTATATACATTATTGCCCAAAAATGGCAACTCCTAGGCAAGGGAGCGTGTGGGAGGGCCCACACATTAGTGTGGGGATGCGTGACAGGTGGAAGGCACGAGGCGGTTCTAGAAGACATCGTTTCAATTCAGGGAATCTTGCGCGTTGGCCCCTTCTAAGAAGGGGTATTTCTATTGTATGTTTGTGGGAACAAAAACTGTATTATGGAAAGAGTTTGGAGTAGAAGCCTAGTGGACACACTAGAACTATAGTTCACTATGTTGGACTTGAAAATACATTTTTAGAAAATTGAAGAGTGCAAGGTACACTTTTAGTGAACCAAATTTGTATATTATTGGAAAATGGTAAAGGACAAGTTACATAGGTACCTACTAGCAAATATGGCCGTGCGTTGTAACGGGAGAAGAAAGTGTTCTCGCATAACCCAACAAAAAACAATACTTCCATGATGATACGTGTTTGTCATAGTAGGTCACGTTTTCTGTCATGCATGTACAATGTCTAAATGAGCATTAAAACTTTTTAACAATTTGTTCATGATCTAACCATGTATATAGATATTTTCAACATTTCGATAAAAAAACATGGCAACATTGCTTCACGACTTTGAGTCTTACTTGATGCCGAGAAGAAATCATTTAAGAGTGGTTCTATTTATTTTGAGATTATTAGAATGGCCCATGCATGAATGAAGCAGCAACTCTGGGTCAAACCACAGAATTTGCATTAAAAATCGACACTTGTGTTTTTGATACTCAAATAGCATAAAAATTGTGTAAACCATACATAGAAACTTCCAAAATATCCCAGAACATTCAACATATTAAGTCATTACAACCTTGTGTCCTACCTAAAAATGAAAAAAATTTAACTTCAGAGTGGTGTTTCGGGGTAGGTTGATGCATAACTTATATAGTTATTCATGAATCGACTCATAAATTTGTGTCGCCACTGTACCTAGAGAGAAAAAGAGTGTACGCATGAAATTGGAAAACATACAAGCGTAAACTGAATGGAACCTGGAAATGTAAGAGTGTAGACCATGTGAAAGTAGGAAACGTCTGTTACAGACAAGTTAATTATGTGCTTTGGTGCTACCTATAGCCAGGGGGGATTCAGGTTCCCACTTGGCGATGGACCTACTTAGTTTACCTTAATATGCTACACATATGTGCATGAACGTTACACCCTGGACGCAACCATGGGGTATGGTCCTAGCTCTATCCCGGACTATGATCTAACCATATATTTAAAGCTTCACCAACATAAGAAAATATTTAACCCCCTTACCCATATTCGATTTCAAAGTTTTATGTCCTACACAAAAATGAGAAAATCTGGTACTATAGTAGGCTAGGATGGAAACTATAATCCTAATAGACAGATTAAAACCAGATCTAGTGATGTGACGTCGATACCTTTGGAGAGGGACCTCTTGACGATGGTGAATGGATTGATCTCGACGACCTCGTCGCCATCCTCCTCCTTTACCATCCCGCCACGCCCGAGATCCAAGTCGGAGTCCCTGGAGCCAACCTGAAACTCTTTGTAGTCCACATCGTCGTACTCCATCTCAAGCACGACCCTAGGCACGTTAAGCCTTGCAATGTGCCGACCCCCATCACCGCCGCACCGGGCCTTATTTCACTCAGCCAAAACTTTAGCTTCGTCATCCTCCGTGGCACCGCGGGCATATGTCGAGATCCGCGAGGATCCCTCGATCCCACATTGCCGCTAGTAGCTTGTTATACGACTATGGTTCATCATTCTTTATTTGGTTCTTATATAATTCTTGAACATACGTACCTATGAATCGAATAATGCATATGTTGTTTGAACCTGAAGGATATGAATAAAGCTGTACATATATTCAAATTCAAAATCAAATCGAAATCAGGTAGAATTTGGAAAATCAGCAATTAAATTACGGTGAAATTACGCTCTCCAGGTTGTTACGGCACACATGTTTGGTAAAACACAAATGTTTGCGATATGCACCATAATCTGAGACGGTTCACAGAGAGGAAACATGTGCAAGCATGCACACAGTTGCCGTTTGCAAAGCGTGTGCGATGTCAGACAATATCACAAACGGTGCGGGCAAACTAAATGTTTGTGTTAGTTGCCTTATCATACACGATTGGCAACAATGAACTGTTTCTGATGAAGTATGCATCGTAAACGTTGAACCACAGAATAACGTGTGCGATAGTTATCCTGTACGAAGATTTTACGATGGTCCGACGTTTCGTAATCCTGTCCGACACTCGTACGACGATTAGCTAATCTTCTTAACGGTGAACCGTTTGTGATGGGCCGCACATCATACACGTTCTATAATAGGGAACCGTTTGTGATAGGTCACGCATCGTAAACGTAGCACCACAGAATACCGACTGCGATGGCAATGCATGTAGAAATGAGTAGGAGTACTGCAGGGGCCCTATCCCCGACGGTTTCTTGGTCGTGTGGGAAGGACCCCCCTATCGCCCACACTCACTTGGCGACGGTTCCAAATGCCGTCGCGGAAAGGGGTTAAAAACCATTTATTTAGGACCGGCGCGTACCAGTGATTACTTGTATCGTGACAATACTTGTATCTCCCTTGCATGTGTTCAACATTGATTTTTGGTCGCATACAATGAAACCGATTGTTGAGTCTTGGTTTGTATCAACTGTTGACGTTCCTTTCGAAAAGCCATGTTTTTATAGAACTATTATTATGTCCTTCTATCCGGTATATACATAAATATATGAACCATTTTTCTCCTAGAAAGGTGGAAATGTGTATGTTTCATTTTCTAGACAAGCTTTCCAACCTTTATGCTCAAAAAAATTAAAAAAATAGACAAGCTTTCCAATCTTTCCAAAGCATAGCAATCGTTGACCCTTGGTGTGACATGAGACGGCGAGAAGTAGAACCGCTAGGTGGACTCAAGGGTTGTGAAGGTTCTATAATATAGTCAGTCTCAACTCATTCGCTAAACATCTAATGTTGTTGGTCAGGAGAAATAGAATTGTTGTTTCGATGATCTATTAAGGGCATGAAATATTCTATTCCAAAATTGGTATGACGATGGGAAATGATGCCTTTATCTCCTGTGAAGGAAGGATGCCAATGAAAGACACCTTGACATATTAGGGCATGAGAAGGATGTCGAGGATTTAACCCTTGAATTGGTACTTTGGTTGAGGATGTCGAGCATGTAATTGTCAAATGGTACTCCATGAGGAGGTAAATCACTATGATCCTTGCTCTGCTAGTACCAGAGGAGGACACAAAAAATATAGGCCATCATCTACTCGTGCATGAAGAGGATGAAGAGGGCATAATCATAGATCTGAAACAAGAGGAGGAGGATGTCATTGATAAAGGAGGAAATCGATAGAATAAGACTAACAATAATCTAGTCTATTAAATAATACAAACATGCATATATCACTTCTTGTGCTTCAGCACGAGTTCCCCTAGATTCTTGTATTATCACAATAATTATCCCCCACTTGCATGTGTTTAGTGGTGATTTTTCGTCCCGTACAACGAAAAGGAATATTGGGTCTTGGTGTGTATTAATTATTGATGTGCCTTTCCAAAAGCAAGCAAGTACGAAAGGAGGAAAATGATAGAATATGACTTACAATTATGTGGTTTAACCAGTAATGCAAACCTACCATATATCACTTCTTGTGCTACCACATGACATGGCCAGGTTTCTTGTATTGTCACAATACTTATCTTACACTTTCTTGTGTTTAGTGGTGCTTTTCGGTTCCGTACAACGAAACCGCTTATTGGGTCTTGGTTTGTATCAACTTTTAGCGTGGCTTTCCAAAGGACATATTTCTCGAGGACTCTTCTTATGTCCGTCTCTCCGGCTCATACATAAGTATATGATCCATTTTTCCTATTAGAAAGGAGCAAACGTGTTTGTTCCATTTTCCAGAGAAGCCTTCCGTTCTTTCTAAACCATACCAATTATTGACCCTGGGTGCGACATGTGACACTACTCACGATGAATAGTAGAACCGCTAGGTGGACTCAAGTGTTGTGAAGCTGCTATAATATAGTCGGTCTCAAGTCATTTGCAAAACATCTAATGTTGTTGGTCAGGAGAAATACCGTTGGTGTTTCCATGATCCATTAAGGTCATGAAATATTCTAGTGCAAAAGAGGAGCACGACGGGAAATGAAGCCTTTATCACCCGCCCAAGGAAGATGCCTATGAGAGACGCGTTGATATTGTGGGCATGAGGAGGATGTCGAGGAGGTATCCCTTTACATGGTAATACAGTTGTGGATGACAAACATGTAAGTTGTCTTTTAATAGTTTAAGAGGAGGATATGTACTAAGGCTTTCTCTGCAAGTACTAGTGGAGGACGCTAAATGTATAGGCCATCGTCTACTCGTGCATAAAGAGCGCGAATCGCAAATGCCTGTTGAATTGAAGGAAGACAAGATTGTTGTCCATGATAAACAAGTACGAGAGGAGGAAGACAATAGAATAAGACTTACTAATAGAAAATACAAACTTATCCTATATCACTTCTTCTGCTTTCACATGAGTTCCCCTGGTTTCTTGTATTGTTACTTGTCTCTCCCTTGCATGTGTTCAACATTGATTTTGGTCCCATGCAACGAAACCTATTATTGAGTCTTGGTTTGTATCAACTGTTGTCCTTTCCAAAAGATATGTTCTTATAGAACTGTTATTATGTCCTTCTATTAGAGACAAACATAAATATATGAACCCTTTTTCTCCTAGAGAGGTGGAAAAATGTATGTTTCATTTTCAAGACAAGCTTTTGCAACTTTTACAAACCATAGCAATTGTTGACCCTGGGTGCGACATGGGACACAAGTCGCGACGAGGAGTCGAACCGCTAGGTGGACTCTAGTGTAGCGAAGCTGATATAATATAGTCAGTCTTAAGTTATTCGCTAAACATCTAATGTTGTTGGTCAAGAGAAATACCATTGTTGTTTCCATGATCTACTAAGGTCAAGAAATATTCTAGTGTAAAATTGGGAGGACAATGGGAAATGATGCATTTATCTCCTGTGCAAGAAGAATGCCAATGAAAGATGCCTTGACATTATGGGGCATGAGAAGGATGTAGAGGATGTAACCCTTGACTTGGTACTTTGGTTGATGATGTTGAGCATGTAATCATCACATAGTACTCCATGAGGAGGACATTAACAATATTATCCTTGCTCTGCTAGTACCAGAGGAATATGCCAAAAATATAGGACGTCATCTACTCGTGCATGAAGAGGATAAAGAGGGCATAGTCATTGATCTAAAACAAGAGGAGGATGATGTCATTGACAGGCAAGTACGAAAGGAGGACAACGATAGAATTAGACTGACAATAATGTGGTCTAATAGATAATTGAAACATACCATATATCACTTCTTGTGCTTCAACACGAGTACAACCGGTTTCTTGTATTATAACAATAATGATCTCCCACTTGCATATGTTTAGTGGTCATTTTCGCTCCCGTACAGCGAAAAAGATTATTGAGTCTTGGTTTGTATGAACTATTGATGTGCCTATCCAAAATAAAGCAAGTACCAAAGGAGGAAAATGATAGAATATGAGTTAAAATTCTGTGGTCTAACAGATAATACAACCTACCATATATCACTTCTTGTGCTTCCACATGACTTCCCAAGGTTTCTTGTATTGTCAAAATAATTATCACTCACTTTCTTGTGTTTAGTGGTGATTTTCGGTTCCGTACAAAGAAACCGATTATTGGGTCTTGGTTTATATCGACTTTTAGTGTGCCTTTACAATGGCCATATTTTTCGAGGGCTCTTATTATGTCCTTCTCTCCGGGACATACATAAGTATATGATCCATTTTTCTCTTAGAAAGGAGGAAAAGTGTATGTTTCATTTTCCATAGAAGCCTTCTGTTCTTTCTAAACCATACACATTATTAACCCAGGGTGCGACATGGGACACTACTCACAACGAATAGTAGAACTGCTAGGTGGAATCGAGTGTTGTGAAGCTTCTGTAATATAGTAGGTCTCAAGTCATTCCCTAAACATCTAATGATGTTGGTCAGGAGAAATACCCTTGTTGTTTCCATGATATATTAAGCACATGAAATGTTCTAGTGCAAAATAGGGAGCACGATGGGAAATGAAGCCTTTATCACCAGCCCAAGGAAGATGCCAATGAGAGATGCCTTGTCATTCTGGGCATGAGGAGGATGTCGAGGATGTATCCCTTTGCCTGGTAGTACAATTGATGATGACATACATGTAAGTAGCCACGTAATATTCCAAGCGGAGGATATGTACTAAGGCTTTCTCCGTAAGTACTAGTGGAGGACGCTAAATGTACAGGTCATCGTCTACTCATGCATACATAGAATGAATAGCATATGATCGTTGATCTGAATGAAGACAAGGTTATTTTCCATGATAAGAAAGTACCAGAGGAGGAATACAAAAGAATAAGACTTACTACTAGATAACACATACTTACCTTATATCACTTTGTGCTTTCACATGAGTTCCACTGGTTTCTTGTATTGTCACAATACTTGTCTCTTCCTTGCATCTGTTTAGCATAGATTTTTGGTCCCATACAACGAAACTGATTATTGAGCCTTGGTTTGTATCAACTGTTGACGTTCCTTTCCAAAAGCCATGTTTTTATAGAGCTGTTTTCATGAGCCATCTATGGTTTTCGGTTGGACACTATGTTGAATTTTCGCCCACTGCAAAAAGAACACAAGGAAGTCATATAATAATAAACAACATGGTTTGAACATCCACCAATCACAACACCTAAATATTTGTTTTTCAATCTAAGAAACAAGTATATTCGTACTCACAACACCTAAATATTTGTTTTTCAATCTAAGAAACAAGTATATTCATACTATATGATTATGGTGGAAACATATAATTATACCATGTAAATCAGACCATTCCTTGGTATGAACTTCATCTAGCAAGCTCATTACGCTGACATGTCTGCCCCCACAGCACTTTGGAAGATGTTGCTCCGTTTTGTGGAGAGATTGTATGTCTCCATGGGACCAATTTTAGTCTTGGGCTAAATGTGATGTAGGGAGAGGTGATACTGTTAGGTTTTGGTAGGACACATGGTCTGGGCCTACTATGCAATATAAATCCCCCAGTTGCATTATTTTAGTATTGATGAGGAGACCACCATTTAGAAGGCCTTAACCTATGAATCTATAAATGACATGTTTCACCCTCCGCTGTATTCTATGGCATCCTCCCAATGCAACAACCTTGTCATTAGTCATGATCAATTGAGCCACTTTGATGATGATGGCTCCTGGAAACTCACTATGGGCAAGGGTCTTTTTATCCCACCCCTATGTTCTGGATATTGAAGCCATATTGTGAATGTAGACATATGCTCTTTTCTGACTCCTACTTTGACATGCTCTATAACTGAGATCTTCTGGGGAAGGACCGCAACACTCTTATTTTTTGGATGTGACTTGGCCAATACATTTGGTGGATGTTGAACCACGAGTGGAATTTGGACATGCAACTCATGGATATGTGAAAAGAAAGTAAACAAAGGAGCCAAGCCAAATGCTTCTTTGAGGTCGTTATTCTTGTATGCTGGAGGTACTGGAACCACAATAACATGATCATATTTGAGACACCTAACATTCATGAACATTTTAGCATGTTCAAAGAAAACTTTGCTAACGACACGTATAGAGCAAAACCATCTCAGGTCCTACAGTTGAAGGCTTCACATTTATAGATTTTCGGTACTTGTCATCAGATAGATATATTTCTCTATGGTATATCTGGACTTTTGTTCAAGTCTATTTTATTTTACCTATTCTTTGTTTCATTTTTAAGTGGCAAATAGTATGGAAGACACCACTGCAAACTCGTGTTACATACAAAAAATACAATCAAGAATCTGGAGATGTTGCAACAACGAAATGTTTCAACCCCGAAATAGTTAACATGTTACAACTACCTTCTATATTTAACAATAATGTGACAAAAGACTCATTTTGTTAGAGTTTGAATTGTTTTGACCTCATTGGCCTCTCGCTATCAAATTCTTTTTTGATAATATGCCCCATTAGTACCAATAGAAAATGTATGTTTTGTCCCTGTCTATCATGAAAGTGATGCCTAAAGGAACAAGTCCAGCTTACGTCCTATAGTTGAAGGCTTCAACACCTATTATGTAAGAAAATGGAGATTTGATTGGATTGAGTAGTAAAACAGTTACATAACTTAGAAGCACGGTGCAAACTTCTACCAATCAACATCCTAGTAAGGAACTAAGGATATATGTTGGGCTCAGTGTATGTGTAGGGTGTGCATATGGGTTTGGCCCAAAGGCCCACCCTTGTGTATATCTACTTATACTTATAGGCTATAGCTAGAGAGCAAGAGAGTGTTGCAGATTTATTCCCAGGAGACAATATGGTATCAGACCCAGGTTACAATTGAATTCATTGCCAGAGGTGAGAGGAAAAGTGGTGCTCATAGCTGTTAGTGAGGAAGGTTCTGGCGCTAGTGGAACTTCCTGGAATGATGGGGAAATTGCACGGGAGAAGCTATACAACAGAGCCATTGCCTACAGAAGTGAGGAACTGGTCTGGTGCAAGGGGAAGAAAAGCTCTGGTGGTGGTGGACTAGAACGGAGATAAGAGGTGCATACAGCCAGGAGAGTGGGGCAACACAGTAGGTCGACATTGAAGCTTGTGGTGTGCAATTTGGGACTCGGTCCCCTCCTTGTGGCTCGTGCAGGTACTACAGGTCATGGGTGCTGGGGGCAGCACCAGTAGGAGGCGGAAGTGTGGCTGCTCAAAATAGAAAGCTTCAGCCAAGATGGCTAACAACAGCGCATGCAAGTAGATGGATCTGCAGGCCTGCGGTGCTGGTCCGTGCTGGTGAAAGGAGAGCTGGGTAGCGGTGATGGTGCAGTGAGTACCATAGCAAGAAGCAGAGAAGATATGTGTTGCAGGAATCTGTTAGTGGAGAGAAGGAGTTTTTATTCCACTGGTTGCTGGAAGAAGGCAAGGGATAAATTCTATTAGGAGGTGTGGTCTGTGTCTGTGACAGGGAGTGGCATGGTGGATTCATGGCATTGGTGTGCTAGTTGCACTGAACCTGCTTTTTAACTGATTTTGCTAGAGTAAAGTGAAAGAGAAGATCCAATAGAGCAGAAGAGAAGATGTTCTTCGTGCTTTCCAGTGCCATTGAACATTGGGGGGGAAACCAAAGAATTAAGAAGCTGCATAAAAAAATCATTCATTTTTCTGAGGAAAAAATGGCAATCTAACTTTGAGTGCAAAAGGATCAAGTAAGATGCTTAAACCCTCACTGGAGGAGTTAGATAAATTGAGACGGTCAAAGAGGATCGCAGAAATTCCAAACCTACCATATATCACTTCTTGTGCTTCCACATGACTTCACCAAGTTTCTTGTATTATCACAATAGTTATCTCTCAATTTCTTGTGTTTAGTGGTGATTTTCGGTTCCGTACAATGAAACCAATTATTGGGTCTTGGCTTGTATCAACATTTAGCGTGCCTTTCCAACAGCCATATTTTTCGAGGACTCTTATTATGTCCTTAATTCTCTTCGGGACATACATAAGTGTGTGATCCATTTTTCTCTTAGAAAGGTGAAAATGTGTATGTTTCATTTTCTAGAGAAGCCATCCGTTCTTTCTAAACCATAGCAATTATTGACCCTGGGTGCGACATGGGACACTACTCACGATAAATAGTAGAACTGCTAGGTGGACTCAAGTGTTGAGAAGCTGCTATAATATAGCTGGTCCCAAGTCATTCGTTAAACATCTAATGTTGTTGGTTAGGAAGAATAACCTTGTTGTTTCCATGGTCTATTAAGGGCATGAAATATTCTAGTGAAAAATTGGGAGCATGAATGGAAATGAAGCCTTTATCACCCGCCCAAGGAAGATGCCTATGAGAGATACCTTGACATTCTGGACATGAGGAGGATGTCAAGGATGTATCCCTTGACCTCGTAGTACAGTTGAGGATGACAAACATATAAGTTGTCACATAATTGTCCAAGAGGAGAATATGTACTAAGGCTTTCTCCTCAAGTACTAGTGGAGGACGCTAAATGTATAGGCCATCGTCTACTCATCCATAAAGAGAATGAATATAATATGACCATTGATTTGAATGATTACAAGGTTGATGTCCATGATAAGAAAGTAAAAGAGCAGGAAGACAATAGAATAATACTTACTGATAGATAATACACACTTAGCTTATATCACTTCTTTTGCTTGCACATCAGTTCCCCCAGTTTCTTGTGTTTTCAGAATACTAGTCTCTCCCTTGCATGTGTTCAACATCGATTTTGGTCCCATACAACAAAACTGGTTGTTGAGTTTTGGATTGTATCAACTGTTAATGTTCCTTTCCAAGAACCGTGTTTTTATACACTACTAGGAAAAGGCCTGTTTGTCAGGGATATTACTAGCAGGTATAAACCGGCTAGTATAAACCGAATTATGATGATATAATTGTGTAATTGTAAAACCCAGTAGAGATTACGGCCCATGAAGGTTTAGGGCCCATGTATAGAATTACGGTTTCTAAACCGCCTGGTCATGTAACTTGAGAGACAAGGAAGAAAGAGTAGAGACCGAGGCGGACACAAATATGAGCCGGCCTCGGGATTCTGTAAACCGGACCGAGCGTCACCTCTATATAAAGGGGCGACCCGACGACGGTTCAAGGACAAGAAACAACCCGTTGAGACACAGGCAAGCAATCCGCTCCCTGTTCTTCGACGCCCAAGCAATACCAAACCAAACTAGAAGTAGGCTTTTACCTTCCTCGAAGGGGCCGAACTAGTATAAAACCTCTGTGTCCTTTGCGTGCTTTTAACCCCTTCAAGCTAACCCGTGCGATGGTTCCTCAACTAAGTCCGTTAAACCGGACATCTGCCGTGTTAATTCCACGACAGTTGGCGCCCATCGTGGGGCCTCCGCACGATGGTTTCGAGTTCTTGAAGGGCAGCTTTGAAGGGCTCAGAGGCTACGCGGTCGGCCGGATCACCAAGAGCCGCCGCGGCCGGATCTACATCGACGATGCAGGCTGGGGACCGGAGGCCGATTCGATCGAATACGGGTACCGGGTTCCCTTCGACGGCATCCACGTCTTCATCGGCAAGATTGGCGAACCGGGACCTGAGCCGGACATCTTCTTCGACAACATCGAGCCGGCTCAGCGTGCAAGATCGGCCCGGATTCAGCCTGCCATGAAGCGCGTTTTCGTTGGAGCAATACATGGAGTCCAAGCCGAGGACGGATCCGATTCTAGTGGTGAGACAGTTGTCTATTCCGATGATGGATCTTCATCCGGAGAGACGGAGTCCTTGTATCAGTTGCGGGACGGCCGAGCTGAGGGTGTGTCCGACGGAGACAGTATTCCGGACCCCTTTGATCTGCCAAACCGGGTGGCTGTCTTTATGGCCGGATCACAACCTACACCACAGTCCATGGTGAACGGGGCAGTCACAGCAGAAGCTGGTGCAGGGGGAGTGGCCAGGCCCTCTTGCCCTCTGACGCTCTATCCGCCTTAGTAGAGGAGTTTACAACCCGGGCAGTAGCAGAGGTGGCTCCAGCAGACAAGGCGCAACACGATGCAGAACTCCTTCAGCTGAAGGGCCGGATCGATCAGGCAAAAGAGGATCTAAAGGCAGAGAAGGCTATGATAGCGATAAGGCAGGCAGAGCTGGATGATCAGGCTTTTCAGCTGAGGATGGAACAGGCCTCTACACAGGGAGTAAGGAATCGAAGGTACCAGTCTCGTCTACCGCCGGTTTACGAGGCGACGAATCTTTTCAAGACACCAGGAGCGGGAGCCAGCAATGATCCGGTGGAAAACCGGAGGGCGGCACCGGCGAGGGGTGAGCCGGTTCAGCAGCCCGCTGCGGAGCAAGATCGGCGGATTATGTACGCACCTCACGTCCCTACCCCTCCGGGTCATTACTCAAATCCTTTGGATAATATTGTTGCTGCCGCTTCACGCCTGGCCGCTTTACCCATTGAGGGGACATCCCCCGTGGCAATGGAGGCACGCAGGGTTAAGGATCTGCTTAACACGGCATTAACACAACATCAAGCATATTCTTATAGCAGGGGGAGGCTTCATTCAACACCCCGCCACAGCCGGAGTTACACTAGGCATTGGGAGGAACCAGAGGTGTCTAGTAGTGAACGGAGGCGACACCGTCACAGGCAAGATAATCCGGCGGGCGCAGAGGCACAAGATCAGGGGGCGCAAGACCGGGTTAGATCTGCGGCTCGCGAGGAGGTCCGCCAAACGACGCCGGTTCACACAACCACAACAGAAACATGAGTCACGACGAGTACCTTCGGGGTGCAGTGTCTTGTTCCCGCTTTACGGAGCGTGAAGTTGCCCAAGGATTTTAAGGGTCCAGGTAAGGTGCCTAATTACACAGCAGATCTGGCTCCAGAGGCTTGGGTTGACAGTTACGGGATGGCCATGGAGATGCTGGATGTGGATGAAGCGGCTTGCGCGAAGTACTTTACCATGATGCTTGAGGGTACAGCCCGGACCTGGCTAAAGGGTTTGCCACCCAATTCCATCGGATCATGGGGAGAGTTACGCCGCCAGTTTATAAAAAATTTCAAGGATACGTGCAAGCAACCAATGTCAGTGGTGGATCTAGCAGCATGTATACAAGGAGAACAGGAGCCTACAAGGGCATGGGTACGGCGAGTATCAGAAATCTTGCACTCTTCGAATGGCATCAGCCCCAGTACGGCGATAGTAACACTGGAAAACAATTGCCGGTTTGAGTCCCTGAAGTTAAAGGTGGGACGGCTCAAACGGGATTGTAATGACATGGGAACTCTCATGAGCGCTCTGGTTAAATACGGGGACTCTGACAACACTAAGTATGCAGAAGCTGATGGAGATAAATCGGGAAAGGCAAATAAATCTGGTAAACCGGTGCAGGCTAATCCGGTCGGAACAAGCTTCTTAGGCAAACGAAGGGCAGAGGGTGGCTCCGATTTCGTGGCCAATACCAAAGTTCAAGGAGGTTTTCAGCGCAACAATGGTAAACCGCCCCCACAAACCGGCGGAGGGTCCGTTAGCTGGGAGCAAGACGTGAATGAGCCTTGCCCGAAACACGGATCAAAGGCACATCCAGCTAAACACACCATAGGAGAATGTAAGGCCATGATGGAAGCCATGAGCTGGTTCAGATCTAACAACAGGCCACCGGGCGGCGGATCAGTCCCCGGGTTTTAAGGTCCGGGTCACCAGGGGAACGGCTCCGGATCAGGATATCGTGGCAACAACAGTGGTTATAATAACCAAGGCCATAATCAGTATGGTCAGGGCGGTTATAATAACCAAGGCAATCAGCAGCATGGTAAGGGTGGTTACAATAACCAAAACAACCAACAGCAGGGCCAGGGTAATCACAATAACCAAGGCAATCAGCAGCGTCAGCAGCAACAGCAGCAGTCCGGATATCAGAGTAATCCGAAGGAGCCGAGTAGCGGGCAGTATCATGTGTTCACTACGAGTTTGTGCAGACGGGATCTGAAAATCTTAAAACGGGCGGTCCATGCGGTTGAACCGGCAACACCACAGTTCCTGCGGTGGTCAGAGCAACCTATCGTATGGAGCCGAGAGGATCATCCGCCGTGAGTGGATAATCCGGGAAAATTGGCTTTAGTGGTGGCACCACAGGTGGGTGGCTACAAATTCACTAAAGTCCTCATGGACGGCGGCAGCAGCATCAATATCTTATATTATGAGACTTTCCGTCGCATGGGGCTGACGGATAAGAAGCTAAGACAGTCAAACACGGTGTTTCATGGAGTGGTGCCAGGTAAATCAGCTTACCTAGTTGGGAACATAGACCTAGAAGTTACCTTTGGAGATGAACAGGATTCCAGGTCGGAGATGATAACCTTTGAAGTTGTCAAGTTCCGGAGCCCCTATCATGCTCTGTTTGGAAGGTCGGTTTATGCCAAGTTCATGGCCAGGCCGTGTTATGTTTATCTACAACTCAAGATGCCGGGTCACAAAGGAACCATTACGGTGCATGGAAGTTGCAAGATTGTATTGGAGTGTGAAGAAGGAGACGCTGCTTACGCGGAAGCAGTATGTGCTACGGAGGAGTTGAAGTTTTACAAGGACAATGTTGATCCGGCAGATATGTCCCCGTTGAACAAGCCAACTACAGAGCATGATCCGGCATTGAAGATTAAGTCTGCGGAGGAAACCAAGCAAGTTGATTTTGTGCCAGGCGATTCATCCAAGCAGTTCACTATCTGTCAGGACCGGTTTTCCAATAAAACATTTATTGAAAAATCGCCCCTTTCATCAAACTAGTATAGAGAAATCCTCCATACTGGCAGACAAATCCTTGATACAGAAATCCAGAAGTGCTAAATATTATACAGGGTTGAGCTGAGGCTGCTCAACAATTTATTACAAGCACGCCAATATTATACATAGAGGCGGATATGACACAACTGGATATGGTGGCATAACTACTAACTCGTGGATATGGTGGTAGTGGATATGTCACAGCGGTGTGGGTGGCGTGACTCCAATATCTTACACTCATCAAGCGCCGGAGTGAGGCTTGATGATTTTATTATGGTGGCGGAAGCGTATATAATACAAGTGACCAACTCCAGGATCGCAAGGGACTGACTGGGACTCCTCTAGGCGTCGGACTCGCTATCGAACTCTTCATCCATAAGATCGCCTTCGTCAACATCTGGCCAAATCAACAAGCCAGGTGAGTACTTTGAATGTACTCGCAAGACAGTTTGGACATAAGATATAACAAATGCAACATGATGCACAAGAGCAATAATGCACACGTAAGTAATTCAATTAGTGTTGCAAGATAAATAAATAGCGGAAGACCAATCGGGTGTCTGGAGCGACGCCTCGAAAGGTAAAATAAAATAAACATGCCACAGTCGGGCGTCAGGGCGACACCGCAGAAAGGGCTTATATCAAAGGTAAATAACAAGAATGCCACAGTCGGACGTCTGAGCGACATCACATAAAGGGCTTATATCAAAAGTAAATAACATGAATGCCACAGTCGGACGTCTGAGCGACATCACATAAAGGGCTTATATCAAAAGTAAATAACATGAATGCCACAGTCGGACGTCTGAGCGACATCACATAAAGGGCTTATATCAAACAAGGAAAAATTTGAGTAGTTCCTGGAGGTAGCACCGTCCTAAGGAATACTCGGCACATAAAAGTAAACGGGTTAGTCCATTCACAGAAGTAACGATCAACCGGGTTTACCCTTGTCAGAAATATTAATTCTACAGAGACTGACACTGAGACTGACACGGACCTGCTAACCAACGTCCTTGTCCAAGGACTTGATTATGCGAATGGTTTTGACTCTGCAGAGTTTGTACCTTACCACAGCCAACGGATTTCAGTAGTCACCAAGGACTAGTTCCGTTCACGG
The DNA here is from genome assembly GCA_902687465.1 of Secale cereale. NCBI lineage: Eukaryota > Viridiplantae > Streptophyta > Magnoliopsida > Poales > Poaceae > Secale > Secale cereale. The sequence continues at coordinate 880,270,791 of LR738710.1, forward strand.
TATTTTAGAAGAAAACACATCTAACCAGTACACACCCATTCCACATTCCGCTGCCAGGAATCACCCTAGGCAACGTTCACGAAAACTCTTGAGGCGGGGAGGCCACTCCTCGAATAGCATGGGATCAAATTTATACCGCGCGCTCTAAGGGGTGCCCCCCTCTCGGTCCCAACCGGAAACACCCATGCCCCCTGACCGGATGACGGCTTTAATCCAGGGCCATGGAACCTTCATCACGGCCTCTCTATTTGGTGTGTACCAGGAAAGAGGTTTGCAACATACTAAACCGTATTCTTTGCAGAAAACATGTGGTAGCACAACAAGGAAAATGGACAGGATCGAGACTTGGCCCACGTCAACACCGTAGTTAAAAGTGGATGTAGAACTGGCATGCTCCAACAATACCAGCTTACATCTTATCATGCCACCACATGATCAGGCTGTTCTTCATCAACTGATCTCATCAAGTTTTGTAGCTCACTTGCAACTTACCGTGCATGGAATATAACATCCACCAAATGCTTATATAAACATGCCTTAAGAAAACCACACTAGCAAACATGAAAAACACTCATCATATCAAAGGTTCAAACATGCTTGCCTGGTTCGGAGTAGTCGGAGTCTAGCTCGGCGAAGTTTGCGGCTCCGTCACCTCCGTCGGTATCTACGGTATAAAAAAAAAACCGAATACTATGTAAATACGTGCATGCGCAAAAGTGTTCCAAACATTTTTCAAATAAATATGATAAAAAACTAGGCAGAATTATGAAGATGACAGAAAAGGAATCAACCAAAAATCCTTTTTAGTTTAAAAGTTATAAAGAAAACAAACCCAGGGACTAGTCTGTAATGAAACAGAAACTATCCAGGGTGTAGTTTGAATAAACAGAAAACGCTTCGGATGAAAATACGCCGAACCGAATGGGAAGCGCACTTTACCCGAAGGCGTTTTCAGAAAACGATTCGAATAAAAAGAGACAGCTGACAGGGGGGGGCCGCATGCCAGGTTTAAAAGAGGGGAACAGAGCTCGCCGGCGCCAGAGACCTGCGGTGATCGCCGGCGACGAACCACTGCGAGGCAGAGAGAGAGGGAGGTACCGGCGTGTTCAGGATGTTCTTCCACGTCGGTGGGTGGTGGGAGAGACCGACGGGAGGCACCACAACGACGGCGACTTCCTCTACGGCGGACGGCGGCGTCGGGCGATGATGGATCTCACCAGACGGGGTCTCTGACTGCAAATTGATGCTTGGGTTAGACTAGGTGGTGGACTAGGAGGTTGCTGACCGAGTTTGGTAAGCGGAGGTGCCCTCACCAGAGCGAACCTTGCCGGAGCCCGAAGCGGATCGGGGCGGCCGGAGTCGGGGAAGAAGGCCTTTCCGAGGCCCCCTGAGTGGTTTTGGCGAGGCTGTGGTGAGGTGTGGTGGGCGCGGTGGCTTCACAACGTCTCTGGAGCCCTATTTATAGGCGGGCGAGGGAGGTGCCGCGGCAAAATATCTCCGGCGAGGGATTACGGCGAGGCAGGAGTCGGACTGGTGGTTTAGGGGGTTGAGCATCTTCAGGGTGGTCCACTGGCTCCATTCCGCGTCTAAGCTCGTTCGCATTTGGCCTGCTCCGCTGTTTCAACGGAACGGCGCTCACGGGCTCGTCGGCGGCAGAGAGCGCGCTCTGCGCTACTCAGGCCACGGCGACGGTTCTGCAGCGCGCTCAGGGGGGAAGGATGGACACGCGGAGGCCACCGGTGGTTTGGGCGGTGCGGAGCGGCGCCGTACTGCAGGGCTCATCCCTGACGGCCGCCACGGGCGGTACTGTCGCCGCTGCTCTCGCCGGAGACGACGGGACAGCTCAGCACCGACGCCCACGTCCAGCCAACCGACCATGCGGCGCACGGATAAGGAGAGGGAGCAGTGAGCAAGAGGCCAAGCGAGTCACTGGCGAGATTGGCGACGGCGACTGAAGAAAACGACGCCGACGACTGAAGCTCAACACTGAATCCTGAAACTTAACAGGAACAGTGCATGTAAGGTGCTTGATGAAATGTTTGATGCATGTGGAAGATTTTTCTTGAGCTGGGACTTGGTGAGGGGGTCTCTTGATGCATCTGGAGGCTGCATGAATTTCCCCAGAATTTTTGGAAAGAAGAAAGAATGAAATTCATCAAAATTAGCAAATCTGCTCCAAACTTGCAGCAAGCATATTTTGAAAATTTTGAACTGATGACCAGTAGGTCTTGATGGATATGAGTTGAGGGTACTAAGGACTAGCCCTAGGAATTTATTTGGAGCCAGGATTCAAAAGAGATCTAGTAGTTCCTTTGTAAACCACTAGGGTCCAAATAAATGACAGAAAAATATTTTGTGGTTTAAATAAATAGAAATAAAATCTAGAGGAAGTTGAAACTTGCTGGAATTGATGCTTAACCTGACCCCAAGGTAGGGAAGAGGGTTTTGGAAGAAAGTTATCCACATAGGTCATGGTAAGAGAGCATCTTTGAATAGGGAGGGATAAATCCAAGGATTTAAAAGAATTCTTTTTAACAAAAGAAATAGTAAAAATGATCCAAGAGTAATTGTGTTGAACCAACACAAGTTGAAAGACCCTCAAGACCAGAATCAAAAATTGAGAAGGGCTCAAAAAGATTTGTCAGAAGCAAAAATTTGGGAAGGAGGGTCTCTCAAAGGGAAAGTTTCAAATAACCTCCTTTAAATCAATTAAAGAATTTGGTAAAAACCAAACCAAAATTTTTAGGGTGTTACAACACCCACCCCCTTAGGAAAAATCTCGTCCCCGAGATTCCAGCTGATCCTCAAATAGGTGTGGGTACTCTGTTCGAAGAAAATCCTCTCTCTCCCAAGTTGCTTCATCTTCGGTGTGGTTGCTCCACTGAACCTTGAAGAATTTAATTGTCTTCTGACGGGTCCTCCTTTCAGACTCCTCCAATATTTTTACTGGACGTTCCCTGTAGGTGAGGTCCGGTTGCACGTCAATGTTCTCATGAGATACACGCTTTTCTGGGTTGCTTACACACTTCCTCAATTGTGATATGTGGAACACGTCATGGACGTCAGATAGTTCTTTGGGTAGGTCTAGCTGGTAGGCTACTGTGCCTCTTCGTGCGGTCACACGGAAAGGTCCAATAAAACGTGGTGCTAGCTTTCCCTTAATTTTGAATCGCTGCAGGCCCCGCATAGGGGATACTCTTAGATACACATAGTCACCGGGTTCAAAACTGACTTCACGATGTTTCTGGTCATAATAACTATTTTGTCGGCTCTGGGCTGTCTTGAGTCGATCCCTGATTAATTTAACCTTCTCCTCAGCTTCTTTGAGCATGTCTGGGCCGAAGATACGGCTGTCTCCTGTCTCTGACCAATTTAATGGGGTACGGCATCTTCGCCCATACAAAGCTTCAAAAGGTGCCATCTGTAGACTGGATTGGTAACTGTTGTTGTATGCGAACTCGGCATATGGTAAGCTTTCTTCCCAGCTGGTTCCATAAGTGAGAACACATGCTCTCAGCATGTCCTCTAAAATTTGGTTCACACGTTCGGTCTGTCCTCCAGTCTGGGGATGTTATGCCGTGCTGAATACTAGTTGAGTTCCCAGAGCTTGTTGCAAATGATCCCAAAATCTAGAGACGAATTGAGTGCCTCTGTCGGATATTATGGTCCTTGGAACTCCATGTAGACAAACAATACTGGAGAGATAAAGCTTGGCAAGCTTCTGTGTGGTGTGGGTTGTCTTTACCGGAATAAAATGTGCCACCTTGGTCAACCTATCTGTGATGACCCATATGGCATCATTTCCGTGTCGTGACCGAGGTAGTCCGACAATAAAATCCATTCCAATCTCGTCCCATTTCCATTCAGGTATCTTGTTTGGCTGTAATAGTCCTGCTGGTTTTTGGTGCTCGGCTTTAATGCGCTGACATGAATCACAACAGGCAATGAATGTGGCTATATCCCTCTTCATACCGTGCCACCAAAATCTTTCCTGAATGTCCTTGTACATTTTTGTTCCTCCGGGGTGGATGGAATATGGAGCGGTATGACCTTCGGTCAAAATTTGTTGTTTGAGGTTTTCTACATTTGGCACGCAAAGCCTGTCCCTGTACCATAGTATTCCCTCACTGTCTACGACAAATTCCGAGGCTTTGCCCAGATTTACTTTTCTTTTTATGCCTTCGATGCTGGGGTGTCCATGCTGGGCTTTCTTAATTTGTTCCATTAGGGTGGGATGTATTTCCAAATTTGATATAGAGCCTTCAGTGACCAACACCATGTTGAGTTTGGCAAACTCCCTCTGAAACTCAGGTCTCAAGTTTTGTGCACTGTCGTTGCTTGAGCTTGGATTACGGCTGAGAGCATCTGCCACTACATTTGCCTTTCCTGGATGGTAGTGAATGCCAACATCATAGTCTTTTACTAGTTCCAACCAGCGTCGTTGTCGCAAATTGAGTTCTGGTTGTGTGAAAATATATTGGAGGCTTTTATGGTCTGTATATATTTCACAACGATTTCCAAGCAAAAAGTGCCTCCATTCTTTGAGTGCATGAATAACTGCTGCTAATTCCAAGTCATGAGTGGGATAGTTCTCTTCATGCTTTCGCAGTTGCCTGGAAGCATATGCGACTACTTTGCCTTCTTGCATTAATATGCATCCGAGGCCTTTCCGGGAGGCGTCGCAATATACTTCAAAATTTTTGTGTATGTCTGGTACGACCAATACTGGTGCTGTGGTTAATCTCTTTTTGAGTTCTTGGAAACTTTTCTCGCAATCCTCAGTCCACACAAATTTCTTATCCTTCTTGAGTAGCTGTGTCATAGGCTTTGCTATGGTGGAGAATCCTTCAATAAATCTTTTGTAATATCCAACCATTCCCAGAAAGCTTCGTACGTCGGTTACGTTGGCTGGTGGTTTCCAGTCGAGTACAGCCTTGACTTTTTCTGGGTCTACGGCAACACCTTCTTGGGTTAATACGTGGCCCAGAAAACCAACCTGTTTTAGCCAAAATTCACACTTACTGAATTTGGCGTACAATTGATGCTTCCTTAATTCTCCCAGCACAATTCTGAGATGTTCAGCATGTTTTTTTTTGACTATGTACTGCAAGGCAACAGCCTCACAGTGTTTTATTATCTTAAAATCCCAGAGAGGGAATAGAGTACAAAGGTCTTAAGTATATACAGAGAAAAGGGGAAGGGACTTACAGCTAGTCTACTGGAGAGAGGCTATCCAGGAGAGGAGTCTATCTCTATATTTACATTTAATTCTATGTGCAAGTAAGGAGATATCATACACAAAGTTTCTTCTCCAGGATCTGAAGCTAGGTTGTTCATTCCTGAAAACTTTGCCATTTCTCTGGGTCCAGATATTCCAAGCAGCAGTGAAGACTACCTCAGTGAAGAATGGTTGTCCGAAGTCTTGACGTGCTGCTAGAGCCATGGAATACGTGGAGGAGTGTCCTGTAGATGTCCAAGAAATACCAAGGAAGTTCCAAACTCGCTGACTGAAATTGCAGACGAAGAAGAGGTGTGCCCGGTCTTCAAGATGTGGCAAAAGACATATAGAACAATTAGCATCTTCTACATGCCAATGTCTTCGCTGCATCATATCTCTGGTGTTGAGTCGATCCATTAGAAGAAGCCATCCGAAAACTTTGATCTTCAGCGTGCAAGAGCATTTCCAAATCCATTTAAATATGGGGTCCACCGCAATGTGAGAAAACCTGAAATCATAGTACACCTTGGAGATGAAGGTGCCAGATTTGGAGGGCCATTTCCAGCTGTCATGTGCTGAGGGATCAAGGTGTATAGTAACCAAAAGAGACTGCAGCAGCTGTAGTTCCTCAAAGGCTTCGATGGACAGTGGTAAATGGAAATTCTGTGTTTCACTTGGTTCCAGGAAGAAATCCTTGACAGTGATAAATTCATTGATTATAAATGAAAACAGATGCGGAAATCTGGTCTGTAGGGAAATCACCCTATTATCAATATGCCATTTATCCGTCCAAAACAAGACTGTGTCACCCGAGGAAACCTGTGGGACGGCGAGGGAGCAGAATTGATCATAGAGCCGAAAGATGTCCCTCCACCAGAAGGAGCCACAGTTGCGAGTAGCTTGAGGAGGAGAGGAGACGTAATAAGTGTCCCAGATCAATTGGACCCAAGGAATATCCAATTTGTTAAAAAATTTGAATAGGTGCTTCATGAGTAAAGCCTCATTTTGAGTTTCCAGATGGGTGATACCAAGTCCACCACATTTCTTGGGTCGGCATACAAGGTCCCAGGCAGCGAGAGATTGACGAGGCGTCTCCGAATTTCCTCTCCAGAGACATTGGCGCATGATCCGTTCCAGTTGTTTAATAATGCCTTTTGGGAGAGACAGAGAGCACAAGAAATAAATCGGCATGGAAGCTAGGACCGATTGAAGGAGTTGAAGGCGGCTGCCCTGGTTGAGCAAACATGATGAAGCAGACAGTCTCCTCTCCAGGCGATCCACTAGCGGTGTTAACTCTGCCACAGTTGGCCTCGAGGTGCCCATAGGCAAACCGAGGTATGTGAAGGGGAGAGTACCCACCTCACAGCCAAGAAGTGACGCAATGCGGGAGCCTTCTTCATCAGATAGGTTTAAAGGAATCAATGAAGACTTGCTAAAGTTAACACGGAGCCCGGTGGCCTGAGCAAACTTATCGAGCATCTGTTTCAGAGCAAGGAGCTGGTCATCAGCGGCTGGAAGAATGATCAGAGTATCATCAGCGTACTGAACAATTGGGTAATCATTGGAGCTGGTGGGTATTGGCATTTGTAGAATGTTTCGAGAGCACATATCATTCACCACCGATTGAAGAAGATCCACTGCAATGACAAAAAGAAGCGGGGATAAAGGGTCCCCTTGGCGCACTCCAGTTCTGCAGTGGAAATGCTGTCCAGGAACACCATTAAGAAGCACAGAAGAAGAGCCAGACGATAATAGAGAATTAACCCAGCCAGTCCAACGCTTGTCAAAACCCTTATAATGCAACATCTGAAGAATGGTATCATGTTCCAGAGTATCGAACGCCTTCGTGAAGTCAAGTTTGAGAAGCACAATGGGCCGTTTGGAAGCTTTGCATTGGTGTATGTATTCGAAACACCAAGCTAGGCAGTCCTGGATTGATCTGCAACGTAGAAAACCATATTGGTTTTTATGGATGCACCGGAGGATTACCTGTTGCAGTCTGTTAGCTAGCAACTTCGTCAGAAATTTCAAACAGGTATTGGTCAGAGAGATAGGCCGAAAGTCTCCCACCACCTCAGGGCTTAACTTCTTCGGAATGAGGGTGATGAGGGAATTGTTCAAGCATTCAAGGTCACACTTGCCCTCATAGAAGTCTCGGACAAGGGATAAGAAGTCATGTTTGAGAATTGGCCAACATTTCTTCAAGAACAGACCAGAAAACCCATCAGGGCCCGGAGCACGATCAGGGGGGATGTTTTTGATCACTTCCTCCACTTCTTGCTCAGAAAAAGGCCGAGACAGTTCTTCAAGGCCATCAACCTTGGCAATAAGGGTGGCAAGGTCAAAATCCATCGTAATTCCCTTAGCATGGCCCATACGGTGCTTGAAATCAGACCAAAACATAGTCGCCAGTTGTTGATGGTCAGAAATTACTTCACCCTCAGCATTTCTAAGCGAAGAGATGGTATTTTTGCGATACCTCTCCGTGGCCATGGCATGGAAGAATTTGGAGTTCTCCTCACCCACTTTAATGGTTCTGATCGTGCAACGCTGCTTCCAATATATGAACTGCATGTGCAGGATATCCGCAAGATGTGTTTTAACAATGCGGCGGAAGTTCGTTTCAGGCCAACTCAAAGGACGACAGTCCTCAAGTTGGTCAAAGAAGAGAATAACCTTGTTACAATCCTCGATAAGTGCCTTCACCGTAGCCAGCCGAATATGCCATTGCTTAAGGGCATAGCGTAGGGCTTTGAACTTTGCCGATATTCGTGATGCAATATTGGTCTGCCTGAAGTTTCTGTTCCACACCGATGAGACACACTCAAAGAAGCCAGGGAGATCAATCCAGTAGTTCTCAAATCGGAATACCTTGGCCTTAGGGATGCTCGTGGCAATCGAGACAACACAGGGCACGTGATCAGAGGCAGTTCTGGCTAGGGGATAGACCAGTGTATTGGGGTGATCCTGCGTCCATGCAACTGAAGTAAAAAACCAATCAAGCTGTTCGAGCAGTGGGTGTGCTTGCATATTGGACCAAGTGTATTGTCTGCCTTTTATTGGTAGTTCAATGAGGCCAAGATGCCCGATGATTTCATTGAACAAGAACATATCGTTAATGTTGCCCCCTGGAAGATTACGATTGTCCACATATCTCATGAAGTTAAAGTCACCTAGAAGAAGCCATTTGTCATCCACATTAATATTAAGGTTATAGAGCCACTGAACAAACTCGTCTCGGGCAGGGCCCTGACAAGGTCCATAAACTGTGACAAGAGTCCAGACTTCAGAGGTGTGAGCCGAGCTGAATTCCAGGACGATACCATAAGGTTTAGCCACGATTAGCTTGCCAATGAAAAAAGCGGAATTCCATATGACTACAATACCACCAGAGGCCCCAACTGAAGGAACATACACAAAATTATCAAAACGCCTGGGGCAGAATTTACGGAGGAAACGATGATCAATATGCATGCACTTGGTTTCCTGGAGGCAAATAACAGAGCATCCGCTTTCATCAATCTTTTGCTTGACAGCAAGTTGACGTGCCTCCGAGTTAAGACCCCTAACATTCCAGCAAAAGACCTTCCAAGCTCTACAGTTGGTTTGATTCATGGGGAACATGTAGAAAGCAGAAGCAGCATGAATCACGCAGTGATCCATAGAGTAGCATATTACATAACCGAGCCATAAAGTTCAGAACAAAGTAAATAAAACAAAGATAAATGGCGATTTGGGAGGTACGCCATAGACCCAGACTTGTGAGAGGTTTAATGATCATCAGAACTCGTGCTGCTGGTGACAGACGGATCCGCCGTAAGCTTCTCCTTGGTCATTTTCTCCTGGGCAATCCGAAGACGAGTGCCAATGCGCTGGAGGTCGTCAATCGAGCACAGAGGGGGGGGGCGGCAGGCCATGCGCAGACGCCTTCGTCTTGCGCTTCTTCGGGGCAGAGTGATGGCTCGATTCGTCAGGCACCGGGACGCCTTCGCCTTGCGCTTCTTCGGGGCAGAGTGATGGCTTGATTCGTCAGGCACCGGGGCAGATGTTCAGCATGTTCTTCTGGTGTTTTAGAATATACCAAAATATCATCAATGAACACCACAACAAATTTGTCCATAAATTTCATGAACACTTTGTTCATGAGGTGAACAAAGTATGCGGGGGCGTTTGTCAGTCCGAACGGCATTACTGTAAATTCATATAATCCGTATCTAGAAGTGAATGCTGTTTTAGGGATATCTTCTGCCCGTACTTTTAACTGATGATATCCCGACCTTAAATCAATCTTTGAGAAGACCTTGGCTTGTGCAAGCTGGTCAAATAAATCATTGATCCGTGGCAGCGGATATTTGTTTTTGATGGTAACCATGTTGAGTGCTCGATAGTCTATACATAATCTCAGTGTCCCATCCTTTTTCTTGGCAAATAATACTGGCGAACCCCAAGGTGAGGAGCTGGCCCGGATAAATCCTTTGTCCAGTAATTCCTTTATTTGCTTCTTCAATTCTACCAACTCGGAAGGTGCCATCCTATAAGGTTTCTTGTAAATGGGAGTGGTTCCAGGTGCTAGTTCAATAGTGAATTCTATTTCTCGATCTGGTGGCATGCCTGGTAGCTCTTCAGGAAATACATCAGGAAACTCACATACCACTGGAACTTCATTTAAATCTGAAATATCCACCTTGTTCAATTTTGGTCGCAATGATACTGGTCTTACTTGAGCTGCAATTTTTATCGTCTTCCCTTGGTGATGAGTGAGGATCACAGTTCGATTGAAACAGTCGATAAATCCCTTGTTGGTAGTTAACCAGTCCATTCCTAGGATAACATCCAGTCCCTTATTTTCCAATACAATGAGGTTTGCTCGAAACTTTAATCCCTCGAGCTCAATAATCACACCTTGGCAATAACTCTGGGTGATTTGCTTAATCCCGGGGGACTTGATGGTCATAGAATTTTCCAAGGGGAGAATTGAAAAATTATGTTGTAAAGCAAATTTCTTTGAAATGAACGAATGAGAAGCTCCAGAATCAAACAAAACCGTGGCAGGTATTGTGTTGACAGGAAACGTACCGAGTACGATATCCGGAGCATTCTGCGCTTCTTCCTTGGTCACAAGGTTCACGTGACCCTTCTTGTGATTGTTGCTGGGATTGAAGTTGTTACGCTTGGGGGCTGAATTATTTCCACCATTATTTGTCTTGGGGGCCGAGTTTCTTGGCTTTGGGCATTGCTTGGCATAGTGTCCTTCCTCTCCACAAGCGAAGCAAGTAACGCCCGGGTGATACGTAAAATCTTTATCCCTTGCATGAAAATTCTTGTTTGAGCGGGGAACATTGGTTGCAGATTTGTTCGCCCCATTTTTCCGAGAATCAATCTTGTTCCGGTTGTCGCGAGATTGAGAAGTCTTGTCCCGCTTGCGCTTGCGAAAATCCTCCAAGCTACGGCGTTCATTCTCCAAGGTAATAGCTTTGTCCACAAGTGTTTTGAAATCCGGAAAGGTGTGCACGACCAGTTGGCATTTAAGTGCTGGTGCCAGGCCGTCCAGAAATTTTTCCATCTTTTTATTCTCAGTCATATGTTCTTCGTTGGCGTAGCGAGATAGTTGAGTAAACTGACTGTTGTACTCAGTCACTGACATGCTTCTCTGCTTGAGGTCATCAAACTCCCTTTTTTTGATCTTCATAATACTTCTGGGAATGTGCGCCCCACGAAAATTTTCCTTAAACTCCTCCCAGGTGATGTTGTTTTCATTGGGGTGCATATGTAGAAAATTTTCCCACCACGATGCAGCTGCTCCAGTAAGGTAGTTAGGTGCATAAAGTACTTTCTCACGGTCTGAACATTGTGCGATAATTAATTTCCTCTCAATGTCTCGAAGCCAGTCATCAGCCTCAAGGGGTTTATCCGTGTGGGAGAACGTCGGGGGACGCGTCTTTTGTAGTTCAGCCAACTTGGAATGCTGCTGGTATGGTTCACGGTGATTTCTCATGTTGATAATATGGTTCATCATTTCTTGATGTTGCTGCTGGCTTTGCTCATAAAGGCGGCATACTTGAGAAAGTGCTGCTTCACTGTTTTGCTGACTTGACTGCCCCTGTGTGAAATCGTTACTTGCCTGGGTACCATTATTTTCTTCCGGAGGGCTTCGCATGGAACGAGTCCAGGGACGATGCATTTTCCACTCTGGGGTATTTTGTAGAACTCATGAGAAAAACCGAGTAGTAAAAACAATTAATATTGCGAAGGCAGAAATTTTAAAACTCCAAGATTTTTCAAGAAACACTTGATTGCGTAAGGAGAAGGACCGCTCAGTATCTTACAAGCAAGCCATAATTATACAATACTTCACTCAGGATGTGTGTACACATTCCTGACCTGTTATTTAGGCTAGTGCACTTCTCCCAGTCCCTACATGATGCGCACACAAACTACTTCTCACCAAGCCTATGTACATATAAAACATATCATACAAGCAGGTACATCGCACGGTTGCTCGGCGCACTCAGTCGGAGATGGTAAATACTTCCTTCGGCCTGCCGAGGGTAAGCCCCAGTGCTGCTGGGGACTCAACTTCTTCCTCACTAATAGGCTCCAGGCGCGGGGTACTAGGTCGTGCGGTTGAAATGGGAGTGGTAGGCAGTGCAGCACGAACTGGGGTAGGAGCAATGACTTGGTCAAACTCCTCAGTGGTAGGTAGGCGGCGAGCGGTGGCTCGGATGGCAGGTGCATAGGATGATGAGGACGAGATGTATGACAGTGGTGGTGCTGTATGGAGCAGCTCCCTCCTGTTGGCAACACAGCCCTGAACTGAATCCATACGGGCAGCCACCAAGTCGTCCACGAGGTTATCAAAAGCTGCCTCAAGAGCCTTGAGATACTCAACAAGCATCTCAATAGCATCATCTCGTTCTCCCCTAGTGCAAGCGAATGCATAGTGACAAGTGTACGGCACGTGGCAGGGGAGGTAGCGGTAGCGACGAGCCTTCATCGAAGGGAGAGCATCCCGGAGACGTGCTATTGCCTCACGGGCCGCCATCTGCATGGCATGCTTCTCTGTAGGCATGGCCCTCCCAACAAATCGGAAGCGGCGTAATTCAGAACGCCCTCCCTTGAATTGCACCGCAGCCTGGTGCATAGACACGCTGTCGCTGAT
>LR738710.1:880283177-880320487 GCA_902687465.1 Secale cereale
ATAGTCAAATCATAAATTTATGATGACTAACAGAAAAATTGCTACAATTGCAATATGCTAAAACAGCACCTATTACGCTAATAACCGATTAGCGAGCGCACCTAGTGGCTTCCTACAGTCAGCCTGGCTCTGATACCAAGGTTGTCAGGACCGGTTTTCCAATAAAACATTTATTGAAAAATCGCCCCTTTCATCAAACTAGTATAGAGAAATCCTCCATACTGGCAGACAAATCCTTGATACAGAAATCCAGAAGTGCTAAATATTATACAGGGTTGAGCTGAGGCTGCTCAACAATTTATTACAAGCACGCCAATATTATACATAGAGGCGGATATGACACAACTGGATATGGTGGCATAACTACTAACTCGTGGATATGGTGGTAGTGGATATGTCACAGCGGTGTGGGTGGCGTGACTCCAATATCTTACACTCATCAAGCGCCGGAGTGAGGCTTGATGATTTTATTATGGTGGCGGAAGCGTATATAATACAAGTGACCATCTCCAGGATCGCAAGGGACTGACTGGGACTCCTCTAGGCGTCGGACTCGCTATCGAACTCTTCATCCATAAGATCGCCTTCGTCAACATCTGGCCAAATCAACAAGCCAGGTGAGTACTTTGAATGTACTCGCAAGACAGTTTGGACATAAGATATAACAAATGCAAACATGATGCACAAGAGCAATAATGCACACGTAAGTAATTCAATTAGTGTTGCAAGATAAATAAATAGCGGAAGACCAATCGGGTGTCTGGAGCGACGCCTCGAAAGGTAAAATAGAATAAACATGCCACAGTCGGGCGTCAGGGCGACACCGCAGAAAGGGCTTATATCAAAGGTAAATAACAAGAATGCCACAGTCGGACGTCTGAGCGACATCACATAAAGGGCTTATATCAAAAGTAAATAACATGAATGCCACAGTCGGACGTCTGAGCGACATCACATAAAGGGCTTATGTCAAAAGTAAATAACATGAATGCCACAGTCGGACGTCTGAGCGACATCACATAAAGGGCTTATATCAAAAGTAAATAACATGAATGCCACAGTCGGACGTCTGAGCGACATCACATAAAGGGCTTATATCAAACAAGGAAAAATTTGAGTAGTTCCTGGAGGTAGCACCGTCCTAAGGAATACTCGGCACATAAAAGTAAACGGGTTAGTCCATTCACAGAAGTAACGATCAACCGGGTTTACCCTTGTCAGAAATATTAATTCTACAGAGACTGACACTGAGACTGACACGGACCTGCTAACCAACGTCCTTGTCCAAGGACTTGATTATGCGAATGGTTTTGACTCTGCAGAGTTTGTACCTTACCACAGCCAACGGATTTCAGTAGTCACCAAGGACTAGTTCCGTTCACGGTATTTTAGAAGAAAACACATCTAACCAGTACACACCCATTCCACATTCCGCTGCCAGGAATCACCCTAGGCAACGTTCACGAAAACTCTTGAGGCGGGGAGGCCACTCCTCGAATAGCATGGGATCAAATTTATACCGCGCGCTCTAAGGGGTGCCCCCCTCTCGGTCCCAACCGGAAACACCCATGCCCCCTGACCGGATGACGGCTTTAATCCAAGGCCATGGAACCTTCATCACGGCCTCTCTATTTGGTGTGTACCAGGAAAGAGGTTTGCAACATACTAAACCATATTCTTTGCAGAAAACATGTGGTAGCACAACAAGGAAAATGGACGGGATCGAGACTTGGCCCACGTCAACACCGTAGTTAAAAGTGGATGTAGAACTGGCATGCTCCAACAATACCAGCTTACATCTTATCATGCCACCACATGATCAGGCTGTTCTTCATCAACTGATCTCATCAAGTTTTGTAGCTCACTTGCAACTTACCGTGCATGGAATATAACATCCACCAAATGCTTATATAAACATGCCTTAAGAAAACCACACTAGCAAACATGAAAAACACTCATCATATCAAAGGTTCAAACATGCTTGCCTGGTTCGGAGTAGTCGGAGTCTAGCTCGGCGAAGTTTGCGGCTCCGTCACCTCCGTCGGTATCTACGGTATAAAAAAAACGAATACTACGTAAATACGTGCATGCGCAAAAGTGTTCCAAACATTTTTCAAATAAATATGATAAAAAACTAGGCAGAATTATGAAGATGACAGAAAAGGAATCAACCAAAAATCCTTTTTAGTTTAAAAGTTATAAAGAAAACAAACCCAGGGACTAGTCTGTAATGAAACAGAAACTATCCAGGGTGTAGTTTGAATAAACAGAAAACGCTTCGGATGAAAATACGCCGAACCGAATGGGAAGCGCACTTTACCCGAAGGCGTTTTCAGAAAACGATTCGAATAAAAAGAGACAGCTGACAGGGGGGGGGGCCGCATGCCAGGTTTAAAAGAGGGGAACAGAGCTCGCCGGCGCCAGAGACCTGCGGTGATCGCCGGCGACGAACCACTGCGAGGCAGAGAGAGAGGGAGGTACCGGCGTGTTCAGGATGTTCTTCCGCGTCGGTGGGTGGTGGGAGAGACCGACGGGAGGCACCACAACGACGGCGACTTCCTCTACGGCGGACGGCGGCGTCGGGCGATGATGGATCTCACCGGACGGGGTCTCTGACTGCAAATTGATGCTTGGGTTAGACTAGGTGGTGGACTAGGAGGTTGCTGACCGAGTTTCGTAAGCGGAGGTGCCCTCACCAGAGCGAACCTTGCCGGAGCCCGAAGCGGATCGGGGCGGCCGGAGTCGGGGAAGAAGGCCTTTCCGAGGCCCCCTGAGTGGTTTTGGCGAGGCTGTGGTGAGGTGTGGTGGGCGCGGTGGCTTCACAACGTCTCTGGAGCCCTATTTATAGGCGGGCGAGGGAGGTGCCGCGGCAAAATATCTCCGGCGAGGGATTACGGCGAGGCAGGAGTCGGACTGGTGGTTTAGGGGGTTGAGCATCTTCAGGGTGGTCCACTGGCTCCATTCCGCGTCTAAGCTCGTTCGCATTTGGCCTGCTCCGCTGTTTCAACGGAACGGCGCTCACCGGCTCGTCGGCGGCAGAGAGCGCGCTCTGCGCTACTCAGGCCACGGCGACGGTTCTGCAGCGCGCTCAGGGGGGAAGGATGGACACGCGGAGGCCACCGGTGGTTTGGGCGGTGCGGAGCGGCGCCGTACTGCAGGGCTCATCCCTGACGGCCGCCACGGGCGGTACTGTCGCCGCTGCTCTCGCCGGAGACGACGGGACAGCTCAGCACCGACGCCCACGTCCAGCCAACCGACCATGCGGCGCACGGATAAGGAGAGGGAGCAGTGAGCAAGAGGCCAAGCGAGTCACTGGCGAGATTGGCGACGGCGACTGAAGAAAACGACGCCGACGACTGAAGCTCAACACTGAATCCTGAAACTTAACAGGAACAGTGCATGTAAGGTGCTTGATGAAATGTTTGATGCATGTGGAAGATTTTTCTTGAGCTGGGACTTGGTGAGGGGGTCTCTTGATGTATCTGGAGGCTGCATGAATTTCCCCAGAATTTTTGGAAAGAAGAAAGAATGAAATTCATCAAAATTAGCAAATCTGCTCCAAACTTGCAGCAAGCATATTTTGAAAATTTTGAACTGATGACCAGTAGGTCTTGATGGATATGAGTTGAGGGTACTAAGGACTAGCCCTAGGAATTTATTTGGAGCCAGGATTCAAAAGAGATCTAGTAGTTCCTTTGTAAACCACTAGGGTCCAAATAAATGACAGAAAAATATTTTGTGGTTTAAATAAACAGAAATAAAATCTAGAGGAAGTTGAAACTTGCTGGAATTGATGCTTAACCTGACCCCAAGGTAGGGAAGAGGGTTTTGGAAGAAAGTTATCCACATAGGTCATGGTAAGAGAGCATCTTTGAATAGGGAGGGATAAATCCAAGGATTTAAAAGAATTATTTTTAACAAAAGAAATAGTAAAAATGATCCAAGAGTAATTGTGTTGAACCAACACAAGTTGAAAGACCCTCAAGACCAGAATCAAAAATTGAGAAGGGCTCAAAAAGATTTGTCAGAAGCAAAAATTTGGGAAGGAGGGTCTCTCAAAGGGAAAGTTTCAAATAACCTCCTTTAAATCAATTAAAGAATTTGGTAAAAACCAAACCAAAATTTTTGGGGTGTTACACTATCAGCGCTAACCTTGATCCTAAATAGGAAAGCGCGCTCATCGAGTTCATCCATCAGAACCGGGATATTTTTGCATGGAAACCTTCTGACATGCCAGGTATTCCGAGGGAACTCGCTGAGCACAGTCTTAACATTGATCCGAAGTTTAAACCGGTCAAGCAGTATCTGCGTCGCTTCAACGAAGAAAGGCGCGAGGCCATATGAGAAGAAGTGGCCAGGCTTTTGGCCGCAGGGTTCATAGTTGAAGTTTTTCACCCGGAGCGGTTGGCTAATCCGGTGCTGGTGTTAAAAAAGAATGGAAAGTGGAGAATGTGTGTAGATTACACAGATCTAAACAAAGCTTGTCCAACCGATCCTTTTGCTCTTCCTCGTATTGATCAGATCATTGATGCCACGACAGGATGTGAGCGGCTAAGTTTTTTGGATGCATACTCAGGGTATCACCAGATCAAGATGGCAGTTAAAGATCAGGAGAAGACGTCCTTCATAACCCCTTTTGGTGCTTTTTGCTATGTATCTATGCCCTTTGGGCTCAAGAGTGCCCAAGCAACCGACCAGCTTTGTGTACAGAATTGTCTTAAGGGGCAGATAGGGAGGAATGTTCATGCTTATGTGGATGATATTGTGGTGAAGTCAAGGAAGGAGGAGACACTGATAGAGGACCTCAAGGAGACCTTTGACAATCTTCGGGCCTATAAAATGATGCTTAACCCGGAGAAGTGTGCTTTCGGTGTTCCGATGGGTAAGCTCCTTGGATTCTTGGTGTCAAACAGAGGAATAGAAGCCAATCCGGAGAAGATCAAGGCAATCACATCTTTGACTAAACCGGCTAGCATCAATGATGTTCAGCGGATCGCTGGCGGGATCACAACATTGAGCCGGTTCATCAGCTGTCTGGGAGAGAAGGCAATCCCGCTTTATCAGATGCTGAAAAAGACAAACCGGTTTATATGGAGTGATGAGGCGGATGCTGCGTTTGAGGATTTGAAGCGGCAATTGGCAGCACCGCCGGTCCTTGCTGCCCCTGTTGATAATGAACCGTTATTGTTATACGTCGTCGCCAATGCACGGGCAGTCAGCGTGGCAATCGTGGTTGAGCGCAAGGAGGCAGGAAAGGAATACCCGGTTCAACGTCCGGTCTATTATGTCAGTGAAGTTCTCATTGAATCTAAGCAAAGGTACCCGCATTGGCAGAAGCTGGTATATGGTGCGTTCATGGCAAACCAGAAATTGAAGCATTATTTCCAAGGCCACCCAATAACTGTTGTTAGTTCAGCACCATTGGGGGATATAATCCAGAACAGGGAAGCTACTGGCAGAGTGGCGAAGTGGGCCATTGAGCTTAGCCCACACGGATTGAAGTATGTGCCACGCACCGCTATCAAATATCAAGCATTGGTGGATTTCATCAATGATCTGACAGAACTGCAAACACCAGAGGAGAAGCCGGATCTTACATACTGGACGATTCACTTTGACGGTTCAAGGCAATTAGAAGGCTCGGGGGCTGGAGTTGTTTTAACTTCCCCGCGAGGAGACAAGTTTTGTTATGTCCTCCGTTTACTGTTTCCTTGTACTAATAATGCAGCAGAGTATGAAGCATTGCTTCATGGCTTACGGATGGCTAAGGAAATGAACTTGAGCCGGGTAACGTGTTTTGGCGATTCAGATTTAGTGGCACAGCAAGTATCCGACAAGTGGGATTCAAGAGACCCTCTCATGGCAGCTTACCGATGAGAAGTTGAAGCAGTCGCAGGATACTTCAAAGGGTATCAGGTGGATCACATAGACCGGCAAAGGAATGAAGCGGCCGATGCTCCGAGCCGGTTGGGATCTCAACGTAAACCTGTACCTCCGAATACTTTTTTGGATGAGCTGCACAGTCCATCAGTTCAAGTACCATCGGAGGAAGACCTGGCTGTTCCTGATCCGGAGGCACAGCTAGTTGCAGCACTTCATGTTATTCCGGATTGGACGCTGCCATATTTGGCGTATTTAAGCCGGGGAGAGCTGCCGGACGACGAGATCGAAGCAAGACAGATAATCCGCCGTTCCAAATCTATGACAATTGCAAACAGAGAACTTCACCATCGCAGTGTTTCTGGAGCATTTCAGCGGTGTGTGTCATCTGAGGAAGGTTGTGATATTCTGCGTGAAATCCATGAAGGGGATTGTGGTCAGCATGCCGGTTCAAAATCCTTGGTGACTAAAGCTTTTCGACATGGGTTCTATAGGCTGACAGCCCATGCTGATGCAGCGGATCTAGTCCGGAAGTGCGATGCTTGTCAGAAATTTTCACGACGGGCTCTTGTTCCGGCACAGGAGCTCCGGATGATACCGATTACTTGGCCGTTTGCAACTTGGGGGCTTGATATGGTTGCGCCTTTCAAACGATCACAAGATCAAAAAACTCATTTGCTTGTTGCTGTGGATAAATTTACAAAGTGGATTGAGGCAGAGCCTGTGAGCAAGTGTGATGCGGCAACAACGGTTAAATTTATCAAAAAGGTAATTTTCCGGTTTGGCTTTCCACACAGCATCATCACAGACAATGGCACCAATTTATCTAAGGGAGATATGGAAGAGTTTTGTCAACGCGAGCATATTCGTCTAGATGTATCTTCTGTACCTCACCCTCAATCCAATGGTCAAGCTGAAAGAGCAAATCAGGAGATTTTGCGAGGTATCAAGCCCCGGCTTATGACTCCCCTGAAAAGAACACCATGGTGTGATGGGCCTCTAACCCCTCGTTGGTTACCCCAAGTGGAAGGTGTGAGATGCAGTGTTGTGGAAGTTTTTCCCTTAGCAAAGATGCCAAGGATCGAATCCCAATAGACTCCTAGGTTCAACAAGTAGGTGTCAACTGCTAACGGCGCCAGATATTAGCAATCAACGTGGACCTGCACACAAATACAAATAACTTTGCTCCCAACGAGTACATAGAGGTTGTCAATCCCTTCGGCCTTGTAGTTGACAAAGGATTAAACGCAAATGATAGTAGTGATAGATAATGTTTGCAATAGTAAATAATAGCGAAAAGTAAATAGCGGATGTGATCAATGATGGTAATATGGACCGGAGTCTCATGATGTTCACTAGTGATGTCTCTCTCTGTCGGTGTACTAAGATAGGGGTACCTTAGTACTCCAACTTGTGCACGGGCAGTAGCAGCTTCCCGCGGCAGGGTTTACCACGTGCTTGCCGGAAACCTTTCTGGTCCCTATAAAACCATTCAAAAACAAAGTATACAAGACAGAAGATCAAGGCCCCGGCAAGTGGAGCTTGCCGGGAAGGCCGTCCCAGGCTCAAGACTATCACATTAGCACAAGACCCTGGCAAGAGGAGCTTGCCAGGAAAACCAGAAGACTGCATCTCAGAAGACATGCCTTGGCGCATCATGCGCCCCGGCAGGGCCCGGGGAGCGACAAGCTCCAGGGCCCGGCAAGATCAAGACCCCGGCAAGGTGCTTGCCGGGGGAAGCCTGCACTGTGTGTCCACGCTCCAGCTCATCGGCCCACGCGTCGCCCTGGGGCCCTTCCAGAGACGCGTGGCGGATGGCTGTGCAGCCTGGGGGACACGGTGGCACTCCACGGTGACGAGGCTATCGCCGTGGCGAACGGAGACGCATGGACGGGTGCTTTTGGGGTCGACGGTGACGGGCATTTAATGCCCTTGTCCCCCACTGTCAAGTTAGGTGAAGACCACTGTTTATCCACTGTTCATACACTGTTCTCGCACTGTTACAACTACCACCAAAGTTACATTTTTGCCCTCGTCTACGTTGACACCTGTCGGTGACCCCTTGAGCTATAAAAGGAGGCCGATGCACAATGTAGAAAGGGTTCGGAACCTAGATAGCTCTCTTGCTCGGTGTAGCTAGTTCTTCAAGCTCCCGAGCCCACAGACTCAATACAAACCAAGCAGGAGTAGGGTTTTACGCGTCCGCGCGGCCCGAACCTGGGTAAACTGCCCGCGTGTGCTCTTCGATCCGCTCTTTGTGCTCCCTCCGCTCCCTTACCGTAACGTACAAGGGGCTCCTGTCCCATAGGTGCTCGTGGTGGACAGTTTCCCCCGACATCTTTGGCGCGCCAGGTAGGGGGCGTCGAGGTTGTGCGAACCTGATCCGGCGTTCACGCGGGCGCATTCTTCATCAACCTCTCCAGCCGCATCAACTTCATCAGCAACAGCATGGCCCCGAAGAAGAAGGCTTCGGAGGTCGCAGGCCCGTCTGCGTCGATTCCCTCGCCACCAGAACCAACGGTGGGTGGAGGAGACGCCGACGGAAGGGTGGTCGCCGGCGAGGAAACTCACGGCACCGCCAAATCCAAGGACAAGGCGGACGACCGGACCAACTCCAAGGCCTCGGTGTCCGTAGACGCGCCACGTCCATCTCAGCAGACGACAGGCCAGCAGCGCCGTGGTACAGGAGGTACCATCCGCTTGCTGGGCCAAGGACAAACCGGAGGCTCGCGGGATGCTCCAGGCCATCGCCCTGGCACGAGCAAGGCACGGTCGCCGGGGCGGGAAACTGCTCCTTCTAACCCTGTTAGGAGTCCGAGCATATCCCGGTCCTCGCACCGCTCGCCACCGCTCCCCTCCTCTCCAGCAGAAGCTCTCGCAAGAGCGCAACTGCTCCTCGACTTCCCTCCAGCGGCGGACAAGGCCGAAGACTGGAGGGCGACGATCCAAAGCCTCATTGCCTTCGCCAACAACGACACGCCGCAGCAGCCGGCGACATCGCGGCCACGGCAAGTCGAGAAGACGAAGGCCGATGGCGACAAGACCGCCGGGGGTGCAACCACCATGCACTCCCCGCCGCGGAAGCAGAAGAGGCCACCCCGCCGGATTAACGTCGACGACGACTCCACGGCGTCGTCGGATCCGCGGGCCCGTCGGGACCAGCGCCAAGTCCTCGATGATCGGCGACAAGAAGATGCTCGAACAACGATCGAGCGCCGGCGAGAAGCCCGGCGACAATCGGATCAACGTGCTGGGACCGCTGTCGACACGCACGCGCCCGGTGAACCAGGCGACTTGCCGTACGCGGCAGGTTGCCCTGCGTTTACCCGTGAGCTGCGGCGCGTCCAGTGGCCCAGCATGAAAAACTTCAAGCCCGACGTACCCGAGAAGTACGACGGCAAGACGCACCCCTCGGAGTTCCTCAGCATCTACACCATCGCGGTGCAGGCTGCCGGGGGGCGCGACGAGAAGATATTGGCCAACTACTTCCCGCTGGTGCTTAAGCCGAACGTCCGTTCTTGGCTTATGCACTTGCCGGAAGGCTCCATTTCTTCGTGGGCAGACCTGTGCCACCAATTTGTTGGCGCCTTCACAGGCGGCCACAAACCCCACGGCCAGGAGAGTGGCCTCCACATGTTGGCCCAGAAGGAAGGAGAACCCCTGCGCAAGTACATCCAACGATTCAGCCGCGTGCAGCACAACATTCCCGACGTCCACCCCGCCGCGGTTATCAACGCGTTCCACCAGAACGTGCGTAACCGTCGCATGCCGGAAGAGATGGCCATGACCAAGATACGGGATGTCAGCGAGCTCTACGCTCTGGCCGACAAGTGCGCGCGCGCCAAAGAGGGGAGGAGACTCCCCGGGGAGGATGCTGGCGCAGGGGGAAGCGACAGCGAGGATGCCGCCCCGGCAAAGAAGAGCCGGCGGCGGAACAACAGAAAGAAGAAGAGCAAGGAGGTGCTGGTCGTCGAGAAGTCCGGCAAGGAGGCTCCCGCCAAGATAGCACAAGCTGGCGGCTCCGGCAGGGAGCCTGCCCCTGTAGCGGCGGCCGACAAGCAGGACGGCTCCGACAAGCAATATTGCAAGATACACCGCACCAAGGGCCATGACCTTTCGAACTGCAAGCGAGTCGAGTACCTCGTAGAACAGCAGAAAGCTGAATACGAGCGGCGCGACAAGGAGAAGGCCCAAGGTGGCAGGGGAGAGCCAAGCAAGAAGCGGCCATTCAATGGCTAGGGAGGACGCCGCGGCAAGGCCAAGCAGCGGCAAGGTGATCGACCTCCCCGGGGCCGCGACAAGGATGAGGAAGAAGACGACGATGACGACATGGAGGAAGGTGATAACAGCAAGCAGGAGTTTCAGAAGGCCACAGAAGTTCTGTGTGTCGACGGAGGCGCCTCTCTGCACACTTCCCACCGCCAACTCAAGCAGTGGGTGCGGGAAGTAAACGCAGCAGAGCCGCCCGTCGAGTCACGCAGGCTCCTGAAGTGGTCCAGCACGCCCATCATTTTTGATCTTGAGGATCACCCTGCCGCACCACTGCGGTCGGGTGCTTGCCGATGCTGGTCTCTCCCACCATCCGCAACCTCAAGGTCACCAAAATGTTGGTCGACGGCGGGGCCGGCCTGAACTTGATCTCCTCGGCTGTGATCAAGAAACTCCAGATCCCAGACGGCGAGCTCGAAGAAACCGGTTCGTTCCAAGGAATAAACCCGGGGAGGAGCAAGCCGAAGGGCAAGATTACTCTGCCAGTGACCTTTGGCGGGGAGCTCAACTTCAGGACGGAGAGGATAACCTTCGATGTTGCCGATATCCCATTGCCATACAATGGGATACTTGGACGTCCTGCCCTCGCCAAGTTCATGGCAGCTTCCCACTACGCCTACAACATACTCAAGATGCCGGGGCCGATAAGCGTCATCTCTGTCCATGGCGACAAGAAGGACGCGCTTATCTGCGCCGACAAGATATACCGGGATGCAGCAGCCGCGGCGGAGAGCAAAACACTTGCCGCTGAAGCTCCCGGGGGGAAGAAGACCAAGACCAAGTCCGGCAAGTGATCTGGGGCCGACTCCGGCAAACGCACCTCTTCGGAGTGCTGCGCTGCTGTCGAGGACGTTCCATCGAGCTCCATCGGCAAGTGCAAGAAAGGAATGGCCGCTCCACCGGCAACCAAGAAGGTGTCCGCCAAGGAGGACGGCACTGGTGGTACCTTCACCATCAGTGCTACACTTGATAGCAAATAGGAAAGCGCGCTCGTTGCCTTCCTGCGGGCGAATGTCGATGTGTTTGCGTGGCAACCATCTGACATCCCCGGCGTTCCCAGGAAGGTAATTGAGCACAAGCTTGCTGTTTGTCCTCATGCGCGGTCCGTCAAGCAGAAGGTCAGGAAGCAAGCCGTGGAGCGCCAAGAATTCATTGCCGAAGAGATCAAGAAGCTAGAAGCAGCGGGCCTGGTTAGAGGCGTGATCCATCCGACGTGGTTAGCCAATCCAGTTGTCGTGCGTAAGGCTAACGGGAAGTGGAGGTTGTGTATAGACTTCACTGATGTGAATAAAGCATGCCCCAAGGACCCATTTCCCTTGCCGCACATTGACCAGATTGTTGACTCCACTGCTGGATGTGAGCTGCTTTCCTTCCTTGATGCATACTCAGGCTACCACCAGATTTTTATGGCCAAGGAAGATGAAGAGAAGACTGTATTCGTTACTCCATGTGGCACATATTGCTTCGTTCGCATGCCCTTTGGATTGAAGAATGCAGGCTCAACATTTGCAAGGGTGGTGCACACTGCTTTTGAGCCACAGATCCACAGGAATGTAGAAGCTTACATGGATGACATAGTGGTCAAGAACAAGAGCAAAGATACCCTCATCCAAGACTTGGAAGAAACTTTTGCAAATCTGCGCAAGATCCAGCTCAAGTTGAACCCCGAACAGTGCGTCTTCGGAGTCCCTTCCGGCAAGCTTCTCGGGTTCTTTGTGTCCCAGAGGGGGATTGAGGCCAATCCCGACAAGATAAAAGCCATCGAGCATATCGAAGCCCCGAAGCGCGTCAAGGACGTAAGGAGGCTTGCAGGTTGTGTAGCTGCCCTCAGTAGGTTCATTTCGAAGTCTGCAGAACGCGCCCTGCCTTTCTTCAAAATCTTGAAGAAGGCAGGTCCTATGAAATGGACTCCGGAAGCGGAGGCAGCGCTGCAAGACTTGAAGGGATACCTATCCTCCACTCCAATACTTGTCGCACCTAGGCCACAAGAGAAGTTGCTGCTGTATCTAGCAGCGACCAATCAAGTGGTTAGTGCTGCGTTAGTAGCAAAGAGGGAGGCAGAGGAAGAGTCTACACCACCGGCAAGCGAATCCAGCGACAAGCAGGGGGCTGCTCCGGCAAACTCTGGCCCCGACAAGGACAACTCTGCGCAAGAACAAGAAGAAGTGCGAAGGAAGATGGTGCAGCGCCCAGTGTATTTCGTAAGTTCCCTCTTGCAGGGGGCTAGATCAAGATACTCTGGGGTGCAGAAATTACTTTTCGGTCTCCTCATGGCCTCGAGAAAGCTGCGTCATTACTTCCAAGCACATGAGACAACAGTGGTCACTCGCTTTCCGTTGAAGAGGATATTGCACAATCCAGAAGCAACAGGCAGGATCGTCGAGTGGGCACTGGAGCTGTCAAGCTTTGGTCTCAAGTTTGAAAGTACTTCAACTATACAGAGCAGAGCTTTGGCAGAATTTATAGCTGAATGGACCCCAACGCCCGATGAAGAAGTTCCAGAGACAAGTGTCCCCGTACAAGAAGCAAGCAGTGAATGGGTGATGTACTTTGATGGTGCCTTCTCGCTGCAAGGTGCCGGTGCCGGCGTGGTACTGATAGCTCCCACCGGAGAGCACCTCAAGTATGTTATCCAAATGCACTTTCCCAGGGAGCAAGCGACAAACAATACTGCTGAGTATGAGGGTTTGCTTGCCGGTCTCAGAATTGCGGCCGAACTTGGGATCAGGAAGTTGATTGTGCGGGGAGATTCTCAGTTGGTGGTCCGACAAGTGAACAAAAGTTATCAGAGCCCTTTGATGGAAGCTTATGTAGATGAAGTGAGGAAGCTTGAAGAGCACTTTGAAGGTCTGCAAATGGAGCACGTCCCGAGAGCTCAGAATGATATTGCAGATGGCCTTTCAAAGTGTGCTGCAATGAAGTTACCTGTGGAACCAGGGACCTTCCTGCTCAAGCTGACTCAGCCATCCGTTACACCATCAATTGGGCAGCACAAGAAGAGAAAGTTGGTCTCCGGCGACTACTTGCCGGCGGATCTGCCCGAAGCCGCCGCCAAGGTCCCCAAGATCAACAATCAGAACGCTGAGGAACAGCTTGCTCTTGCGGATCTAAGGATCTGTACAGTTGAAGCAAGGGTTCCCGACAAGCTTTGCCCCGGCAGGCTTGCCGGGGGACCATCAGCTCTGGCAGAACCAGAGGTTCTTGCCGTAGAAGCTGGGGTTCCCGCAGCGGCCCTCATGCCTTTAGTCCTTGTTGTTGAGCCTCGGGCTCCAGCATGGGCACAGCAGATCATCCATTTTCTGCAAACTGGAGAACTTCTCGACGACCGAGCAGAGATAGAGAAAATAACCAGGCAGTCAAGTATGTACCAGTACGTGGACAATGAACTGTACAAAAGAAGGCTCAATGGTGTCAGGTTGAAGTGCATTTCCAGAGAAGATGGGCAGAAGCTGTTGGCAGAAATACATGGAGGCATATGCGGCCACCACATTGGCGCAAGGGCGCTTGCCGGGAAGGCATTCCGGCAAGGTTTCTTTTGGCTAGAAGCCCTCCAAGATGCAACTGCACAAGTAACCAAGTGTGAAGCGTGCGAGTTCCATGCCAAACAAATTCATCAGCCAGCTCAAGCTCTCCAGACGATCCCTTTGTCCTGGCCCTTCTCGGTCTGGGGGCTCGATATCCTCGGCCCCTTCCCCCGTGCTGTCGGGGGCTTTGAGTACTTGTACGTTGCGATCGACAAGTTCACAAAGTGGCCAGAAGTGGAACCGGTGAGAAAGGTGACAGCACAGTCAGCGGTCAGGTTCTTCAGAGCGATTGTTTGCCGTTTCGGGATCCCTAACAGGATCATCACCGACAACGGCACACAGTTCACTAGTCGCACCTTCATGCAGTACGTCCAAGACCTTGGCGCCAAGGTCTGCTTCGCTTCTGTTGCTCACCCGAGGAGCAATGGCCAAGCGGAGAGGGCCAATGCTAAAGTGCTGCGCGTGCTCAAGACAAGAACCTTTGACAGGCTGCGCAAGTGCGGAAGAAACTGGATAGAGGAGTTACCGGCGGCTCTTTGGTCAATCAGAACGACACCAAGTCGAGCCACCGGACAGACACCCTTTGCTCTTGTCTATGGAGCTGAGGCAGTTCTCCCCACGGAACTCGTATACGGATCTCCTCGAGTGCTCGCCTATGATGAGCTCGAGCAAGAGCAACTGCGACAAGATGATGCATTGCTCCTCGAGGAGGAACGTCACCAGGCTGCTGTACGAGGTGCTCGATAGCAGCAAGCCTTGCGCCACTACCATAGCCGCAAGGTTAAGGCCAGGAGTCTCGAGGAAGGCGACCTTGTTCTTCGGCGTGTTCAGTCCGCCAAGAATTCCAACAAGTTGACGCCGAAGTGGGAAGGCCCTTATCAGGTGAGACAAGTCACAAGGCCCGGCGCTGTCCGCCTTGAGACCGAAGAAGGCTTACCAGTGAGCAATTCCTGGAACATAGAGCATCTTCGCAAGTTTCACCCATGAGGCGCGGTTGCCGTGATTCGCTCCGGCAACCACCTTTTGTACAAGTCTTGCCGCTGTTGCATGTAATCCTTGGTACAAAGCCGGGAGCAGATCCCGTGCATCAGTAAAGCTTTTGTGTTTCACACTATTTGCCATTTCCATGCTTTTCTTCGATATTTGCATGCATTGTTTGGCATCTTGTGCAATACACTTACCCGGTAAGCATTAGCACGCCGAAAGGCTCTATACTTGTATTCCCTCTTCTTTTTTCCCTCTCAAGCAGAAGGAATGTTCCTCGCACACAAGTTTGCCGGGGGGGAAGGGGGTGGAGGATGAACCAAGTGTTGTTCAAGAAAGAGAAGCTTGCCGGAGAACAAACACATTATGAAAGCTAAGTTACCAGGATCTGAGCAGTTCAAATTTTTAAATTTTAAGTTATCTTCCTTGAACATCCACGCTTTGTATGGAAAACCTGTGCGCGGAGGAACCTACCCGTGGCTAGCCGCTCCCTTACCTTGTTTTCGAGTACGCTCAACGGCTTAAGTGAGCTGCGACAAGTGTCGCGCCCTTACTTCGTTTTCGAGTTCGCTCAGCAAGCTAAGTGCGTTGCGACTAGCTGCGGCAAGGTTGCTTGCCAGTAAGGCCTTTGCCAGCAGGCTGCTCAGAGTCCAGCACTCAGCGCTCGCGGCAAGGGTCCCTTGCCGGCAAGTTCCCTAAAAAGCGTAGGTTAAAAACATACAAAGTAAAGGACCAAAAGCAAGGGAGATAACACCGCATCGATTACTCAGAAAATAAGATAATATATTACAGAGATAACTTGTCGCAATGACTAATAGATTCGTGTTCATGGCACACTTTGCAGCAGCAAAGGAAATAAAAAGAAAGAGGCCTAGTCTACGCGGTCGCCTTAACGCCTGGATATCTTGTTCACCTTGGCGATGATGTGGGCGACCTGCGCCTTCAGCGCCTCCTGATCTGCGTCGGCCGGCAAGCTGCGGAGAACGTTGACGAGATTTATGCCAGGGTTGCGGTAGACAATCTTGGTCAAGACGCGCTCCAAGGTACACGCGCAGAGCTGGCGCGACTCCTCGGCCAGCTGCGCGGGGAGCTTCTCCTGCAGACGTGCGAGCGCCGGCGCGATCCCCCTGAAGAAAAGACTTAGCTTGGCGCTGTGAGGGAGTTTCGGGTCCGGAGAGTACACGAGGTGCTCCACCCTCAGCGCCATCAGCTCCTTGTCGATGTTGGCGGCGGAAGTGACCAGCTCCTCCGTCCATTGCTCCACCGCCTGGTTGAAGATGTTCGCGGAGGTGGCGGCACTCTCCACCAGCTCCCGCTCCTTGCGAAGCTCCTCCTTCAACTTGGTCTCGCGGTCCCGGGCAGCGTCAAGTGAATCTCTCAAAGTGGAGACCTTCAACTCCAAGTCAGCGATCGAGTCCTTGGCGGCAGTAAGCTCGTCGCCCTTGTTGGAGAGGCGTACCTGAAGCTCGGAGTTGGTGTGGACGTCCTTCTCGCGCTCTATGTTGAGCGCAGTGACCCTATCCTCGCTCGCCTTCAGGTACTGCTCCAGTTGCTGCACCTTGAGCTCCAAGTCCCACTTGGCGGTTTCCGCGGCGGCGGTAGCTTCCTTCGCCTCCTTCAGGGCCCCGCCAAGAGTCTGCTCCCGGGCGGTGAGCTCGTCGTCGTGGGCGTCGAGCTCAACCTTCCGCTGGTTGAGCGCTCCTTCTCGCCGGGACAGCTCTTCGCCAGCCAAGCGCTGCTGCTCCTCAGCCTCGGCCTTCTCAAGAAGAAACTCTTGATGCTCGCCGGCAAGCCTTTCGCGCTCCTCCGCCAAGTCGCGGAGGGCCGCCTGGTTGCCGGTGCGGAGCTCCACGGCGCGCTTCTCCAAGTCTGCTCCAGCCTTGGCGGCGAGAGCTTCTCGGGAGTCCAGCTTCGCCTGCCTGGCCCGGTAAAGGGCCAGGAGCCGGCGGAGCAACTTCTCCTCCTCGGGCTCGTCGCTCCCGCCGGGCGCTTCAACGATCTTCAACCCCGCGGAGGCGAGGACCTCTCCATCAAAGGTCTCTCCCTCCACGGGGGCTCGCGACGAGGACCCCCACGGCACTTGTATGAAGACGCCATTGGGGGCCTCAAGGTAGATGCCCGACTGCTCCTTGCCGGCGGAGGGGTCGGCGGCCGGCGTAGTGCTTGACGCTCCTACCTCCTCCGGGCCGGTAGTGTGGTCGCCGTCCCCTTCCCCAGCCGCCGCGTCTGCGGTCGGGGCAGTCTCCTCAGCGGCAGGCTCATCGGCTCCTGCCATATCCTCAACAACAGTGGCATTGCCGGCGTCGCCTTGCGCACCCTCCTCCTCGACGATGACCTCCGTCTCCATCCGCTCTGGGGGAGGAGGATCTAGAAGAAAAAGAAGAAAAGAGAAGATCAAGCAAATATCCAAAAAGACAAGTACAAGAAGAAGAAGCTGCAAGACTTACCTTCGCGGATTTCGTCGACGACAGGCTCCCTCGCCGGGGAGTCCTCCCTTGGCGGTGGAGCGGTGGCCCCTGCTGGCGGAGGGCCGCCCGCGCCCTCCCTTGGCGCGGTGGCCACCCTTGTCGGGCTACCCGCCCTTGGCGGTGGGAAGTGTGCAGAAAGGCACCTCCATCGACGCACAGAACTTCTGTGGCTTTCTGAAACTCCTGCTCGCTGTTGTCTCCTTCGTCCATATCCTCATCATCGTCCTCGTCTTCATCCTTGTCGCGGCCCCGGGGAGGTCTGTCTCCTTGCCGCTGCTTGGCCTTGCCGCGGCGTCCTCCCCGGCCATTGAACGGCCGCTTCTTGCTGGGCTCTCCTCCGCCTCTTTGGGCCTTCTCCTTGTCGCGACGCTCGTATTCAGCCTTCTGCTGCTCTACGATGTACTCTACCCTTTTGCAGTTTTTGGAGGTCGTGGCCCTTGGTGCGGTGGATCTTGCAGTACTGCTTGTCGGCTGCCGCTACAGGGGCGGGCTCCTTGCCGGAGCCACCAGCCTGTGTATTCTTGGCAGGAGCCTCCTTGCCGGACTGCTCGACAACCAGCACTTCCTTGCTCTTCTTCTTTCTGTTGTTCCGCCACCGGCCTTTCCTTGCCGGGGCGGCATCCTCACTGTCGCTTCCTCCTGCGCCAGTATCCTCTCCGGGGAGCCTCCTCCCCTCTTCAGCACGTGCACATTTGTCAGCCAGAGCGTAAAGCTCGCTGACGTCCCGGATCTTGGTCATGGCCATTTCCTCCCTCATCCGTCGGTTACGCACGTTCTGGTGGAACGCACTGATAACCACGGCAGGGTGGACATCGGGGATGTTGTGTTGTACACGGCTGAACCTTTGGATGTATTTGCGCAGGGATTCTCCCTCCTTCTGGGCTAAGATGTGGAGATCGCTCTCCTGGCCGTGGGGTTTGTGGCCGCCTGTGATGGCGCCGACAAACTGGTGGCACGGATCCTCCCATGAAGAGATGGAGTTTCTCCGGCAGGTGCATAAGCCAAGACCTGACGTTTGGCTTAAGCACGAGCGGGAAGTAGTTGGCTAGGATCTTCTCGTCGCGTCCCCCGGCAGCCTGCACCGCAATGGTGTAGATGCTGAGGAACTCCGAGGGGTGTTGACGGTGCACTAAGATAGGGGTACCTTAGTACCCCAACTTGTGCACGGGCAGTAGCAGCTTCCCGCGGCAGGGCTTACCACGTGCTCGCCAAGATCCTTTCTGGTCCCTATAAAGCCATTCAAAAACAAAGTATACAAGACAGAAGATCAAGGCCCCGGCAAGAGGAGCTTGCCGGGAAGGCCGCACCAGGCTCAAGGTTGTCACTTCAGCACAAGACCTTGGCAAGAGGAGCTTGCCAGGAAGGCCAAGGAACACTTACCTCAAGAGATGCCTCGGCGCGTCATGCGCCCCGGCAGGTCCCGGAGAGCGACAAGCTTCCGGGCCCGGCAAGATCACTACCCCGGAAAGGTGCTTGCCGGGGAAACCTATACTGTGTGCCCGCGCTCCAGCTCATCGGCCCACGCGTCGCCCTGGGGCCCTTCCAGGGGCACGTGGCAGATGGTTGTGCAGCTTAGGGCACACGGTGGCAAGCCACGGTGACGAGGCTACAGCCGTGGCGAACGGAGAAGCATGGACGGACACTTTTGGGGTCGACGGCGACGGGCATTTAATTCCCTTGTCCCCCACTGTCAAGGTTAGGTGAAGATCACTGTTTATCCACTGTTCATGCACTATTCCCGCACTGTTACAACTAGCACTAAAATTACACTTTTACCCTCCTCTACGTTGACACCTGTCGGTGACCCCTTGAGCTATAAAAGGAGGCCCATGCACAACGCAGAGGGGGTTCGAAACCTAGACAACTCTCTCGCTCGGTGTAGCTAGTACTGTAGCTCTTCAAGCTCCCGAGCTCAAGAACTCAATACAACCTAAGGCAGGAGTAGGGTCTTACGCGTCCGCGCGGCCCGAACCTGGGTAAAACTGCCTGCATGCATTCCTCGATCTGCTCTCCGTGCTCCCTACGCTCCCTTACCGCAACGTAGAAGGGGCTCCGGTCCCATAGGTGCTCGTGGGAGGACAGTTTCCCCCGACATCTTTGGCGCGCCAGGTAGGGGACGTCGAGGTTGTGCGAACCTGATCCGGTGCTCACGCGGGCGCATTCTTCATCAACCTCTCCAGCTTCATCAACTTCATCAGCTACAACAACATGCCTCCGAAGAAGAAGGCTTCGGAGGTCGGAGGCCCGTCTGCGTCGATTCCACCGCCACCAGAACCAACGGTTGGTGGAGGAGACGCCGGCGGAAGGGTGGTCGCCGGCGAGGAAACTCACGGCGCCACCAAGTCCAAGGACAAGACGGACGACCGGGCGAATTCCAAAGCCTCGGTGTCCATGGATGCGCCACGCCTCTCTCGGGAGGTACAAGACCCGCAGCGGCGTGGTACTGGAGGTACCATACGCTTGTTGGGGCGTAGCCAAGCCGGAGGATCGCGGGATGCTCAAGGCCAGCGTGCTGGCACGAGCAAGGCACGGTCACCGGGGCAGGAACATGCTCGTTCTAACGCTGTTAGAAGTCCGAGCGTGTCCCACTCCTCGCACCGCTCGCCACCGTTCCCCTCTTCTCCAGCAGAAGCTCTAGCAAGAGCACAGCTGCTCCTCGATTTCCCTCCAGCGGCAGACAAGGCCGAAGACTGGAGGGCGACGATTCAGAGCCTCATCGCCTTCGCCAACAACGACGCGCCACAGCAGCCGGCGACCTTACGGCCGCGGCAAGTCGATCAAGCGAAGGCCGATGGCGACAAGACCGCCGGGGGTGCAACTACCGTGCACTCCCCGCCGCGGAAGCAGAAATCGCCACCCCGCCGGATCAACGTCGACGACGACTCCACGGCGTCGTCGGATCCGCGGGCTCGCCACGATCAGCGCCAAGTCCTAGACGACAGGCGGCAAGAGGACGCTCGGAATCGCATCGAGCGTCAACGAGAAGCCCGGAGACAGTCAGATCAGCGCGCTGGGACCGCTGTCGACGCGCTCGCGCCCGGTGGACCAGGGTACTTGCCGTACGCGGCAGGTTGCCCTACGTTCACCCGTGAGCTGCGGCAAGTCCAGTGGCCCAGCATGAAAAATTTCAAGCCCGCCGTACCCGAGAAGTACGACGGCAAGACACACCCCTCGGAGTTCCTCAACAACTACACCATCGCGGTGCAGGCTGCCAGGGGACGCGACGAGAAGATACTAGCCAACTACTTCCCGCTAGTGCTTAAGCCAAACGTCCGCTCTTGGCTTATGCACTTGCCGGAGAACTCCATTTCTTCGTGGGCGGATCTGTGCCACCAGTTTGTTGGCGCCTTCACAGGCGGCCACAAACCCCACGGCCAAGAGAGCGATCTCCACATCCTAGCCCAGAAGGAGGGAGAATCCCTGCGCAAGTACATCCAGAGGTTTAGCCGCGTACAACACAACATTCCCGACGTCCACCCTGCCGCGGTTATCAGCGCGTTCCACCAGAACGTGCGTAACCGCCGCATGAGGGAAGAGATGGCCATGACCAAGATTCGGGATGTCAGCGAGCTCTACGCTCTGGCTGACAAGTGCACGCGTGCCGAAGAGGGGAGGAAACTCCCCGAAGAGGATACTGGCGCTGGAGGAAGCGACAGCGAGGATGCCGCCCCGGCAAAGAAGAGCCGACGGCGGAACAACAGAAAGAAGAAGAACAAGGAGGTGCTGGTTGTCGAGCAGTCCGGCAAGGAGGCTCCCGCCAAAAAGGCACAGGCTGGCGGTTCCGGCAAGGAGCCTACCCCTGTAGCGGCAGCCGACAAGCAGGACGGCTCTGACAAGCAGTACTGCAAGATCCACCGCACCAAGGGCCACGATCTTCAGAACTGCAAACGAGTCGAGTACCTCGTAGAACAGCAGAAGGCTGAATACGAGCGTCGCGACAAGGAGAAGTCCCAAGGGGGCGGAGGAGAGCCCAGCAAGAAGCGGCCGTACAATGGCCGCGGAGGACGCCGCGGCAAGGCCAAGCAGCGGCAAGGTGATAGACCTCCCCGGGGCCGCGACAAGGATGAGGACGAAGACGACGATGATGACATGGAGGAAGGAGATAACAGCGAGCAGGAGTTCCGGAAGGCCACAGAGATTCTGTGTGTCGATGGAGGCACCTCTCTGCACACTTCCCACCGCCAGCTCAAGCAGTGGGTGCGAGAAGTGAACGCAGCAGAGCCGCCCGTCGAGTCACGCAGGCTGCTGAAGTGGTCCGGCACGCCCATCGTCTTTGACCTTGAGGACCACCCTGACAGCACCACGGCGGTCGGGTGCTTGCCAATGTTGGTCTCACCAACTATCCGCAACCTCAAGGTCACCAAGATGTTGGTTGACGGCGGGGCTGGCCTGAACTTGATCTCCTCAGCTGTGATCAAGAAGCTACAGATCCCAGACGGCGAGCTCGAAGAAACCGGGTCATTCCAAGGGATCAACCCGGGAAGGAGCAAGCCGAAGGGGAAGATTACGCTACCAGTGACCTTTGGCGGGGAGCTCAACTTCAGGACGGAGAGGATCACGTTTGATGTTGCCGATATCCCATTACCATACAATGGGATACTTGGACGTCCCGCCCTCGCCAAGTTCATGGCAGCTTCCCACTATGCCTACAACATACTCAAGATGCCGGGGCCGATAAGCGTCATTTCTGTCCCTGGCGCCAAGAAGGACGCGCTTATCTGCGCCGACAAGATCTACCGGGATGCAGCAGCCGCAGCAGAAAGCAACACACTTGCCGCTGAAGCTCCCGAGGGGAAGACCAAGACCAAGTCCGGCAAGAGCTCTGGGGCCCACTCCGGCAAACGCACCTCTTCGGAGTGCTGCGCTGCCGTCGAGGACGCGCCATCGAGCTCCACCGGCAAGTGCAAGAAAGGAATGGCAGCTCCACCGGCAACCAAGAAGGTGTCCGCCAAGGAGGACGGCACTGGTGGTACCTTCACCATCAGTGCTACGCTCGACAACAAATAGGAAAGCGCGCTCGTTGCCTTCCTGCGGGCGAATGTCGATGTGTTTGCATGGCAACCATCTGACATCCCCGGCGTTCCCAGGAAGGTAATTGAGCACAAGCTTGCTATTTGTCCTCATGCGCGGCCCGTCAAACAGAAGGTCAGGAAGCAAGCCGTGGAGCGCCAAGAATTCATCGCCGAAGAGATAAAGAAGTTGGAAGCAGCAGGCCTGGTTAGAGGCGTGATCCATCCCACGTGGTTAGCCAATCCAGTTGTCGTGCGCAAGGCCAATGGGAAGTGGAGACTTTGTATAGACTTCACTGATATGAATAAAGCGTGTCCCAAGGATCCATTTCCCTTGCCGCGTATTGACCATATTGTTGACTCCACCGCCGGATGTGAGCTGCTTTCCTTCCTTGATGCATACTCAGGTTACCACCAGATTTTCATGGCCAAGGAAGATGAAGAGAAGACTGCATTCATTACTCCATGTGGTACATATTGCTTCATACGCATGCCCTTTGGATTGAAGAATGCAGGCTCGACATTTGCAAGGGTGGTGCACACTGCTTTTGAGCCACAAATACACAGAAATGTAGAAGCCTACATGGATGATATAGTGGTCAAGAGTAAGAGCAAGGATACCCTGATCCAAGACTTGGAAGAAACATTTGCAAACCTGCGCAAGATCCAGCTCAAGTTGAACCCCGAGAAGTGCGTCTTCGGAGTCCCCTCCGGCAAGCTTCTCGGGTTCTTTGTGTCCCAGAGGGGGATTGAAGCCAATCCTGACAAGATAAAAGCCATCGAGCAGATTGAAGCCCCGAAGCGCGTCAAGGACGTAAGGAGACTTGCTGGTTGTGTGGCTGCCCTCAGCAGGTTCATTTCAAAGTCTGCAGAACGCGCCCTGCCTTTCTTCAAAATCTTGAAAAAGGCAGGTCCTATGAAATGGACTCCGGAAGCGGAGGCAGCGCTGCAAGACCTGAAAGGATACCTGTCCTCTACTCCAATACTTGTCGCACCTAGACCACAAGAGAAGTTGCTGCTGTACCTAGCGGCAACCAATCAAGTGGTTAGTGCTGCGTTAGTAGCGGAGAGGGAGGCAGATGAGGAACCCACATCCCCGGCATGCGAATCCAGCGACAAGCAGGGGGCTCCACCGACAAGCTCTGGCCCCAACAAGGACAAGTCTGCGCAGGAACAAGGTGAAGTGCGAAAGAAGATGGTGCAGCGCCCAGTGTATTTTGTAAGTTCCCTCTTGCAGGGGGCTAGATCAAGATACTCTGGGGTGCAGAAGTTGCTGTTCGGTCTCCTCATGGCCTCAAGAAAGTTGCGCCATTACTTCCAATCACACGAGATAATAGTGGTCACTCGCTTTCCGTTGAAGAGGATATTGCAGAATCTAGAGGCAACAGGTAGGATCGTCGAGTGGGCACTGGAGCTGTCAAGCTTTGGTCTCAAGTTTGAGAGTACTTCAACCATACAGAGCAGAGCTTTGGCAGAATTCATAGCAGAATGGACCCCAACGCCCGATGAGGAAGTTCCAGAGACAAGCGTCCCCGTCCAAGAAGTGAGCAACGAATGGATGATGTACTTTGATGGTGCTTTCTCGCTGCAAGGTGCCGGTGCCGGCGTGGTACTCATAGCGCCCACCGGAGAGCACCTCAAGTATGTTATCCAGATGCACTTTCCCAAGGAACAAGCGACAAACAATACTGCTGAATATGAAGGCTTGCTTGCCGGCCTCAGAATTGCAGCCGAGCTTGGGATCAAGAAGTTGATTGTGCGGGGAGATTCACAGTTGGTGGTCCGACAAGTGAATAAGAGTTACCAGAGCCCTTTGATGGAAGCTTATGTTGATGAAGTGAGGAAGCTTGAAGTGCACTTTGAAGGTCTGCAAATGGAACACGTCCCAAGGGCTCGGAATGATATTGTAGATGGCCTCTCAAAGTGTGCTGCAATGAAGTTACCTGTGGAACCAGGGACCTTCCTGCTCAAGTTAACTCAGCCATCCGTTACACCATCAGTTGGGTAAAACAAGAAGAGAAAGTTGGTCTCCGGCGACTACTTGCCGGCGGATCTTCCAGAAGCCGCCGCCAAGGTCCCCAAGATCAACAGCCAAGATGCTGAGGAACAGTTTGCTCCTGCAGATCCAAGGATCTGTATAGTTGAAGCAAGCGTTCCCGACAAGCCTTGCCCCGGCAGGCTTGCCGGGGGACCATCAGCTCCGGCAGAGCCGCAGGTTCTTGCCGTAGAAGCTGAGGTTCCCGCAGCAGCCCTCACGCCTTTAGTCCTTGCCGTCGAGCCTCGGGCTCCAGCATGGGCACAGCAGATCGTCCGTTTTCTGCAAACTGGAGAACTTCCCGACGAGACAAAAGAGATAGAGAAAATAACCAGGCAGTCAAGTATGTACAAGTTCGTTGACAATGAACTGTACAGAAGAAGACTCAATGGTGTCAGGTTGAAGTGCATTTCCAGAGAAGATGGACAGAAGCTGTTGGCAGAAATACATGGAGGCATATGTGGCCACCACATTGGCGCAAGGGCACTTGCCGGGAAGGCGTTCCAGCAAGGGTTCTTCTGGCCAGAAGCCCTCCAAGATGCAACTGCACAAGTAACCAAGTGTGAATCATGCCAGTTCCATGCCAAGCAAATTCACCAGCCAGCTCAAGCTCTCCAGACGATCCCTTTGTCCTGGCCCTTCTCGGTCTGGGTGCTCGATATCCTCGGCCCCTTTCCCCGCGCAGTCGGGGCTTTGAGTACTTGTACGTAGCAATCGACAAGTTCACAAAGTGGCCAGAAGTGGAACCAGTGAGAAAGGTGACAGCACAGTCAGCAGTCAGGTTCTTCAGAGCGATTGTTTGCCATTTCGGAATCCCTAACAGAATTATCACCGACAACGGCACACAGTTCACAAGTCGCACCTTCATGCTGTACGTCCAAGACCTTGGCGCCAAGGTCTGCTTCGCTTCTGTTGCTCACCCGAGGAGCAATGGTCAAGCGGAGAGGGCCAATGCTGAAGTGCTGCGCGGGCTCAAGACAAGAACTTTCGACAGGCTGCGCAAGTGCGGAAGAAACTGGATAGAGGAGTTGCCGGTGGCTCTTTGGTCAATCAGGACGACACCAAATCGAGCCACCGGACAGACACCCTTTGCTCTTGTCTATGGAGCAGAGGCAGTTCTCCCCACGGAACTCGTATACGGATCTCCTCGAGTGCTCGCTTGTGATGAGCTTGAGCAAGAGCAACTGCGACAAGATGATGCATTGCTCCTTGAGGAGGAACGTCTCCAGGCTGCTGTACGAGCTGCTCGATACCAGCAAGCCCTGCGTCGCTATCATAGCCGCAGGGTCAAAGCCAGGAGTCTCGAGGAAGGCGACCTTGTTCTTCGGCGTGTTCAGTCCGCCAAGAATTCCAACAAGTTGACGCCGAAGTGGGAAGGCCCTTATCGGGTGAGACAAGTCACAAGGCCCGGAGCTGTCCGCCTTGAGACCGAAGAAGGCTTACTGGTGAGCAACTCGTGGAACATAGAGCATCTTCGCAAGTTTCACCCGTAAGGCGCGGTTGCCGTGATTCGCTTCGGCAACCACCTTTTGTACGAGTCTTGCCGCTGTTGCATGTAAACCATCGTACAAAGCCGGGAGCAGACCCCATGCATCAGTAAAGCTTTTGTGCTTCGCACTATTTGCCATTTCCATGTTTTTCCTTGTTGATTGCATGCATTTTTTGGCACCTTGTGCAACGCACAACCCCGGTAAGCATTAGCAAGACATGAGGCCCTATACTTGTTTTCCCTCCTCTTTTTCTTTCCCTCTTAAGCAGAAGGAATATTCCTCGCGCACAAGTTTGCCGGGGGGAAGGAGGTGGAGGATGAACCAAGTGTTGTTCAAGAAAGAGAAGCCTTGTCGGGGAACAAGAAATTTATGAAAGCTAAGTTACCAAAGTTTGAGTAATTCAAATTTTTAAATTTTAGTTGTCTTCCTTGAACAATCACACTTTGTATGGAAAACCTGTGCGCGGAGGAACCTACCCGCGGCTAGCCGCGCCCTTACTCTGTTTCGAGCACGCTCAACGGCTTAAGTGAGCTGCGACAAGTGTCGCGCCCTTACTTTGTTTTCGAGTTCGCTCAGCAGTCTAAGTGTGCTGCGACTAGCTGCGGCAAGGTTACTTGCCGACAAGGTCTTTTCCAGCAGGATGCTAAGAGTCCAGCACTCAGCGCTCGCGGCAAGGGCCCCTTGCTGGCAAGTCCCCTAAAAGCGTAGGGAAGAAAGCATACAAAGTGGAGGACCAAAAGCAAGGGAGATAACACTGCATTGATTGTTCAAAATAAGATTGTATATTACAAAGATAGCTTGCCGCTGTTCTAATCAACTACTGCCTATGACTTAATTGGCAACGGCTAAGGAAGAAGAAGAAAAGGAATCTAGTCCACGCGGTCGCCTTCATGCCTCGTAATCTTGCCCACCTTGGCAACGATGTGGGCAACCTGTGCCTTCAACGCCTCATGATCAGCTTCGGGCGGCAAGGTGCGGAGGACGTTGACGAGGTTGATGTCGGGGTTGCGGTAGACGATCTTCGACAAGACGCGCTCCAGAGTGCCCATGCAGAGCCGACGCGACTCGTCGGCCAGCTGCATGGGGATCTTCTCCCGCAGCCGCGCAAGCGCCGGCGCGATTCCCCTGAAGAAGAGACTCAACTCGGCGCTGTGGGGGAGGTTCTCGTCCGGAGAGTAAACGAGATGCTCCGCCCTCAGCGCCATCATCTCCTTGTCAATGTTGGCAGCGGAGGTGACCAGCTCATCAGTCCACTGCTCCACTGCCCGGCTGAACTGGTTCGCCGAGACGGCGACACTCTCCACCAGGCCCCGTTCCTTGCGGAGTTGCTCCTTCAGCTTCGTCTCGCGGTCCCGGGCGGCGTCGAGCGAATCAGTAAGAGTGGAGACCTTCAACTCTAAGTCAGCAATGGAATCCTTGGCGGCAGTGAGCTCGTCGCCTTTCTTGGAGAGACGTACCTGCAACTCGAAGTTGGTGTGGGCATCTTTCTCCCGCTCCACACTGAGCGCAGTGACTCTGTCCTCGCTCGCCTTCAGGTACAACTCCAGCTGCTCCACTTTGGCTTCCAGATCCTTCTTGGCGGTCTCTGCGGCGGCTGCAGCGCTCCTGGCCTCCTTCAGAGCCCCGCCAATGGCTTGCTCCCGGGCGGTGAGGTCGTCCTCGTGGGCGTCGAGGTCGACCTTCCGCTGGTTGAGTGCTCCTTCTCGCCGGGACAGCTCCTCGCCAACCAACCGCTGCTGCTCCTCGGCCTCAGCTTTCTCAAGGAGGAAGGCTTGCTGCGCCTCGGCAAGCTCTTCGCGCTCCTCCGCCAAGTTGCGGAGGGCCGCCTGGTTGTCGGCGCGGAGCTCCGCGGCGCGCTTCTCCAGATCAGCTCCAGCCTTGGCGGCAAGAGCCTCCCGAGACTCCAACTTCGCCTGCCTGGCCCGGTACAAGGCTAGGAGCCGACGAAGGAGCTTCTCCTCTTCGGGCTCGTCGCTGCCGCCAGGCGCTTCAACAACCTTCAACCCTGCGGAGGCGAGGACCTCTCCGTCAAAGGTCTCTCCCTCCACGGGTGCTTGAGACGAGGACGCCCACGGGACTTGTATAAAGACCCCGTTGGCGGCCTCCAAGTAGACGCCAGATCGCTCCGTGGAGGCGGAAGGGTTGGCGGCCGGTGCAGCGTCCGACGCTCCTGCAGCCTCCGGGCCAGCAGTGCGGTCGCCGGCCTCTTCCCCAGCCGCGGCGTCGGCGGTCGGGGCGCTTTCTTCAACGGCTGGCTCGTCAGCGGCAGTGGCGTTGCCGCCGTCGCCGTGCACCTCCTCCTCAGCGGTGACCTCCGTCTCCATCCGCTCCGGTGCAGGAGGATCTAGCAGAAGAAAAAGAAAAGAAAGAGTCAAGCAAATATCCAAAAAGACAAGTTCAAGAAGAAGAAGCTACAAGATTTACCTTCGCGGACTTCTTCAACGACAGGCTCCCTCGCCGGGGAATCCACCCTTGGCGGCGGATTGGTGGCCCCTGCTAGCGGAGGGCCACCCGCGCCCTCCCTTAGCGGGGTGCTCACCCTTGTCGGGCTGCTCACCCTTGGCGGGGTACTTGCCCTTGGCGGAGTGCCCATCCTTGGTGGAGCATTCTCCCTTGCCGGGGAGTTCACCCTTGGCGGGGAGGGTGGAGCAAGTGGCTCGTCGGGGGTGACCTCCGGGCGCTCCTGTGGCTGCGGCTCCACTTCTGCACAAGACAAACAAGACAACAAAATATCAGTACAAGCAACAACCTCAAGCGTGCCCGACCAACAGAAAAATAAATACCAGACTTACGCTGGGGGCTGCTCCTCGGAGCAGCAGGTTGATCCGGCAGGTTTGCCGCTGGCACATCTCTTGTCGCCGCGGCGGGCCAGTCGTCTTCAATCTCAACCACTGGGATCTTGGCCCTCTTCGCCATCCGCTGGGTCAGGGTTCTGAAAGCAAAACAAAAGCAAGATCAGAACCAGCAAGGAAAATCAAGACAAAGTCAAAGAAACTAAAAGGAGTGCAAGTACTTACTCCTCTTCCTCTTCGTCGGAGCTGAGGGCGGAGAAGTCAAACTCCGCCTGAGGTGCTCCCTCGCGAGGAGCTGGAGGAGAAGGCTCTCTCGGGCGCTTGGCGGTCTCCGGGGCCGTGGGCTGTGAAGACCCGGCCCCCGTCGTCGCCGAGGCCCGAGGAGCAGAAGGAACACCCGTTCCACTCCAGGAAGATCCTCCCCCGCTTGGCGCACGGGCACGGGGTGCCTCCTTGACGACTTCGCTCGTCTTGGTGGTGCACGTCGCCCGGCAAGCCGGCTGCTGTCGAGGCGCCTGTGGCCTCGCCGCCTCAGCCGCCTTGCGGAGGCGCTTCCTCGGTTGTTGCGTAGGACTTGCCGGAGGTGGGGAGTTCTCTGAGGATGAGGAGGCGTCGTCATCGAGATTCAGAGATCCACCAGAGTCTTCGTCAGCCCCGACGTCCTCCTCCTCCCCGGCAGGCCCGCTGGACTCAGCACCATGCCCAGCGGCCTCGCTCCCTCCGGCGACCTCGCTCCCCCCGGCGACCT
The DNA here is from genome assembly GCA_902687465.1 of Secale cereale. Classification (NCBI taxonomy): domain Eukaryota; kingdom Viridiplantae; phylum Streptophyta; class Magnoliopsida; order Poales; family Poaceae; genus Secale; species Secale cereale. The sequence continues at coordinate 880,312,377 of LR738710.1, forward strand.
CGCTCGTCCCGGCAAACTGCACGGAAGGCTCCCCGGCAAACTCCTCGGGCGCAAGTTTCAGTAGCTTGAGGATTTCCGCCTCCTCTGCTTGGCTCACTGCGTCCGCGGCCTATGTCTCTTCCACGGTATACCCAAAGTTGCCCGCCGCCGCAGCTGCGGCGGCCTCCTCCATCCTGGTGGCGATGTAAGCTATATCCCGTGCCGTAGTGGCCCGGGTAAGGCCCCTGTTCTCCTCGGCGTTGCGGGGCGTCTCGACCAAGTTGTTAAAGAAGGTCAGCACAGTATCCGGCGGAGGCTCTATCCAAGTGGGAGCGACGCCATGGGAGTCGCACGCAGGCATCATCGCGCGCAAGGAATCACGGGCAGTGCTGTTGCACAGCGGCACCACTCCCCGGGAAGGTTTGAACCACTCCGGGTGGGCCGGGTCATGCTTGAAGAGCTCTCGGACCATCCCCTTCAACTCCAAGGCAGTAAAGTTATAGTTTAATCCAGGGCGCAGCCTCATGACGCCGCAATAGACGCGTGCCGTTAGGGAGGGATGCGACGGATGCGGAAGGGGATACGAATTGCCGTGGGCCGCGCGTGCCCGTGCACTGTCTTGGGCCTGGCCCAACAGCGCTCGGCACCGTGTGTGGCCCAGGCCCGGGGGCTCCTGTCGGTGTACTAAGATAGGGGTACCTTAGTACCCCAACTTGTGCACGGGCAGTAGCAGCTTCCCGCGGCAGGGCTTACCACGTGCTCGCCAAGATCCTTTCTGGTCCCTATAAAGCCATTCAAAAACAAAGTATACAAGACAGAAGATCAAGGCCCCGACAAGAGGAGCTTGCCGGGAAGGCCGCACCAGGCTCAAGGTTGTCACTTTAGCACAAGACCCTGGCAAGAGGAGCTTGCCAGGAAGGCCAAGGAACACTTACCTCAAGAGATGCCTCGGCGCGTCATGCGCCCCGGCAGGACCCGGAGAGCGACAAGCTTTCGGGCCCAGCAAGATCACTACCCCGGCAAGGTGCTTGCCGGGGAAACCTATACTGTGTGCCCGCGCTCCAGCTCATCGGCCCACGCGTCGCCCTGGAGCCCTTCCAGGGGCACGTGGCAGATGGCTGTGCAGCTTGGGGCACACGGTGGCAAGCCACGGTGACGAGACTACCGCCGTGGCGAACGGAGAAGCATGGACGGACACTTTTGGGGTCGACGGCGACGGGCATTTAATGCCCTTGTCCCCCACTGTCAAGGTTAGGTGAAGATCACTGTTTATCCACTGTTCATGCACTATTCCCGCACTGTTACAACTACCACTAAAATTACAGTTTTACCCTCCTCTACGTTGACACCTGTCGGTGACCCCTTGAGCTATAAAAGGAGGCCCATGCACAACGCAGAGGGGGTTCGAAACCTAGACAACTCTCTCGCTCGGTGTAGCTAGTACTGTAGCTCTTCAAGCTCCCGAGCTCAAGAACTCAATACAACCTAAGGCAGGAGTAGGGTTTTACGCGTCCGCGCGGCCCGAACCTGGGTAAAACTGCCCGCGTGCGTTCCTCGATCTGCTCTCCGTGCTCCCTCCGCTCCCTTACCGCAACGTAGAAGGGGCTCCGGTCCCATAGGTGCTCGTGGGAGGACAGTTTCCCCCGACAGGTGTGTCTTGCCTTCGTACTTCTCGGGTACGTCGGGCTTGAAATTCTTCATGCTGGGCCACTGGACTTGCCGCAGCTCTCGGGTGAACGCAGGGCAGCCTGCCGCGTACGGCAAGTCGCCTGGTTCACCGGGCGCGTGCATGTCGACAGCGGTCCCAGCTCGCTGATCAGACTGCCTTCTGGCTTCTCGTCGACGCTCGATGCTGGTTCGAGCGTCCTCTTGTCGCCTGTCGTCGAGGACTTGGTGCTGATCGCGGCGGGCCCGCGGATCTGACGACGCCGTGGAATTGTCGTCGACGTTGATCCGGCGGGGCGGCTTTTTCTGCTTCCGCGGCGGGGAGTGCATGGTAGTTGCACCCCCGGCGGTCTTGTCGCCGTCGGCCTTCGCTTGGTCAACTTGCCGCGGCCGTGAAGTTGCCGGCTGCTGCGGCGCGTCGTTGTTGGCGAAGGCGATGAGGCTCTGGATCGTCGCCCTCCAGTCTTCGGCATTGTCCGCCGCTGGAGGGAAGTCGAGGAGCAGCTGGGCCCTGGCCAGGGCTTCTGCTGGAGAGGAGGGAAACGGTGGCGAACGGTGCGAGGAGCGGGACACGCTCGGACTTCTAACTGCGTTAGAAGGAGCCTGTTCCCGTCCCGGCGACCGCGCCTTGCTCGTGCCGGGGCGGTGGCCTTGAGCGTCACGTGACTCGCCGGCCTGGCCACGTCCCAGCAAGCGTATGGTACCACCGGTACCACGTCGCTGCTGGTTTGGCACCTCCTGAGAGGGACGTGGTGCGTGCACGGACACCGAGGCCTTGGAGTTCGCCCGGTCGTCCGTCTTGTCCTTGGACTTGGTGGCGCCGTGGGTGTCCCCACCGGCGTCCACCCTTCCGCCGGCGCCTCCCCCACCAACCGTCGGCTCTGGTGGTGGTGGGATTGACGCAGACGGGCCTCCAATTTCCGAAACCTTCTTCTTCGGAGGCATGTTGATGTAGCCGATGAAGTTGGAGAGGTTGATGAAGAATGCGCCCGCGCGAGCGCCGGATCAGGTTCGCACAACCTCGACGCCCCCTACCTGGCGCGCCAAAGATGTCGGGGGAAACTGTCCTCCCACGAGCACCTATGGGACCGGCGCCCCTTCTACGTTGCGGTAAGGGAGCGGAGGGAGCACGGTTAGCAGATCAAGGGGCACACGTGGGCAGTTTACCCAGGTTCGGGCCGCGATGACGCGTAAAACCCTACTCCTGCTTTGGTTGTATTTAGTTTTCGGAGCTCGGGAGCTTGAAGATCTACAGTACCAGCTATACCGAGCGTGGAGTGAGCAAGTTTCTGGAGTCGAACCCCCTCTACGTTGTGCATGGGCCTCCTTTTATAGCTCAAGGGGTCACCGACAAGTGCCAACGTAGAGGAGGGTAGAAGTGTAAATTTGGTGGTAGTTGTAATAGTGCATGAACAGTGTATGAACAGTGGTCTTCACCAAACCTTGACGGTGGGGGACAAGGGCATTTAATGCCCGTCGCCGTCGACCCCAAAAGCGTCTGTCCATGCGTCTCCGTTCGCCACGGCGGTAGCCTCGTCACCGCGGCTTGCCAGCGTGTCCCTCAGGCTGCACAGCCATCTGCCACGCGCCCCTGGAAGGGCCCCAGGGCGACGCGTGGCCGAGTGAGCTGGAGCGCGGGCACACAGTGTTTCTCCCCCCGGCAAGCACCTTGCCGGGGCCGCTATCTCGCCGGGCCCAGAAGCTTGCCGCTTCCAGGGCCCTACCGGGGCGCACGATGTGCCGTGATGTATCTCTTGTGGTGTTTATCCTTTGGCCTTCCTGGCAAGCGCCTCTTGCCAGGGTCTTGTGCTGGAAAGATGTTCTTGAGCCTGGTGCGGCCTTCTCGGCAAGCTCCTCTTGCCGGGGTCTTGTCTTCTAACTTAAATACTTTGTTCTTGAATGGCTTTAAGTAGTCTGGAGCGGGCCTCGGCAAGCGCGTGGTAAGCCCTGCCGCAGGAAGTTGCTACTGCCCGTGCACAAGTTGTGGTACTAAGGCACCCCTATCTTAGTACACAGACAGAGATGCACGGGGGCATCCCCAAGCTTAGACGCTTGAGTCTCCTTGAATATTTCGGGTGCACGGGGCATCCCCAAGCTTGAGCGCTTGATCCTCCTGAATCTTTTTATCATCTTCCCTCGCACACTTGAAAACTCCCTTCATACATAACTCATCATAATCTGATTAGCGAGGTCAGTACCCTTAATAAAATAATTATACCTTGCTGGAAATAAAGATATTCTTGAAGCTCTACTGTTTCTCAAGATTGCCAAAAGGTTTTTGCAAAGAAAAAGCAAGCTCTTGGTTTGCAAAATGAAGGAAAGGCAAAACAGGACAGAATCTGTGAAAAACAGAACAGCAGGTAGTAATTGATTTGTTCGGGGTACTTGTGCAACTCAAATCAAAAAACTCAGAACAGACGCACGAAAGAAAATTATATGGAGAACGCTGTCGAAGAAATTCAGACCAGAAAGATAATCTGGTGATTTTATACGAATTTTTCTATCCAAGGACAGAATCTGTTTCCTGGACAGCACCTAGCAACTTTTGAACTTTCTAGCAATCAGAGGCTATACTTGGCACAAATATGAAAAGCAAAGATACATTGATGATGTTACTGTAGTAAACAACAACAAGACACAACAAAAGCAAAATATAAAAATTTATTCATGTGGGCTGCCTCCCAAAAGCGCTTTCTTTTATGCCTTTAAGCTAGGCATAATGCATATAGATCAAGTTGTATCAATTGAACCATCATCAAGATCATCAAAAAGCTCTTCAATAATACAACTAGTCTTAAGAGGACTCTCAAATAAAGGCCTCATAGAGATACTTCTAGGTAGAAGACCAAAAGGATAAAAGTCAAGGGAAGATTCATTTATAAATTCATCACAGAGAGGTGTTTCTTCCAAAGTCTTACAGTTTCAACCCCTTTGGCAATAGATGGATTACTTTTAGAACGGGGAGCCTTTGGAACGTGAACGAACTTAGGCTCCCTCTTTGCCGGAGTTTCTACCTTTTTGGTTTTGATCGAGGAGAAGGTAGTTCCTAGGGTATCAAATATTTCCTCAATCTTGTCTATCCTAGAAGAGTCCAAGTCATGGAATTTGACGGTCTCCAAAATTTTGAAAATTTTATGCATGGAGCTATCAAGCCTATTCAAATTCCCTTGGATCTTACGATCCAACTCATTCATCTTATTAATGCTTGGCATCTCTAGCTCTATCTTTTCAAGTTTTTTCATAATGTGAGCTAGGGTGATGTCATCTCGAATGCTAACAACAGGGAGATTCCCAACAAGATTTTCAATAATACTAAGGGACTCCCAAACTGGGGCCTCTAGGAAATTCCCATTGATAGCAGTATCTAGAATAAACCTATTCCAAGAAGTAATTCCAACATAAAAATTTCTAAGCAAGATAGTAGTAAGTTGCTTCTTGGTGGCTCTTTTTTGTGAATCATTAATTTTATACCAAGCATCTTTCAAACTTTCCCCACCTCTTTGTTTAAAGGTGAGAACTTCTGCCTCGTCAAAGACAAAAGGACCCAACATAATGACAACTAAAGAACGAGATAACTATTTTTGTGATTTTCGATAAAAGGTACTAAAGCAAAAACTGAAAGGTAAACTAACAAGACTAAAAAGCAAAGGTAAAAGATAGCGTGCAACTCCCCTATCCTGAAGAGTGGAGTCCCCGGCAACGGCGCCAGAAAAACTCCTTGATGGGCCTCTAAAACCCTTGTTGGTTACCCCAAGTGGAAGGTGTGAGATGCAGTGTTGTGGAAGTTTTTCCCTTAGCAAAGATGCCAAGGATCGAATCGCCAGAGACTCCTAGGTTCAACAAGTAGGTGTCAATTGCTAACGGCGCCAGATATTAGCAATCAACGTGGACCTGCACACAGATATAAATAACTTTGCTCCCAACGAGTACAGAGAGGTTGTCAATCCCTCCGGCCTTGTAGTTCACAAAGGATTAAACGCAAATGATAGTAGTGATAGATAATGTTTGCAATAGTAAATAATAGTGAAAAGTAAATAGCGGATGTGATCAATGATGGTAATATGGACCGGAGTCTCATGATGTTCACTAGTGATGTCTCTCTCCCAAAAGACGATAAAACAACTATGTGAGGTAAACGAATTACAGCTAGGCAATTGACAGGACCACGAACGCAAACCAATGCTGACTACATTGCAAGAAAGGTTGAGGTTCAAAGCATGGGCGGTACGCCAAAGTAAGTAGACCGAAATCCATCAATATCTACTACTAATCATCCACCTTGAGATATATCTATCCAGAACATCTCGCTGGTATTAAGTTGCGAGCCCCACCCATAGTGTAAACCCAATGCAACAGACAACTGCATTAAAAGAACTTTGCGTAAAGTAAACAATCCTTGCACCCGCGGGCACAAGCACCGTTGTTTTCCCCCTTGTGGCAACAGCACATCCCCTAGACTCATGTTTCTGTCACTCAAGCTAGTCATCGAGGGGCATGAACCCACAATCAAGCATAACGTTCCCTCTTGGAGTCACTACGTATTACTTGGCCAAAGCAATAAATAAGAACGGAGAACATGCAAGAATTACTTATGAACATAAATATAAAAGAGGTAGATCAAATATATTACTCAATCACAATCTGAACATAATCTCATAATTCGTCGGATCCCAGCAAACTCATCATAGCTACAACATAAGGATTACATATGTGCCTCGATCACGTAGGGCAGCTCACGAGGACTAATTAGTGAAGCACAAGAACGGGAGGAGAACATCACATAGCTACTGGTCATGGACTCATGGTCCAAGGGAGACTACTCACAACTCATCCGGGAGGCGTCCATGGTGGTGGAGAGGCTCCCGATGGTGATCCTCCCCTCCGGCAGGGTGCCGGGAAGAGTTCTCCTGGTGCTCCCGATCTTGGAAGCGGCGGCGGCGGCGGAACAGAGATGAGATCGCGAAAAAGAGTTCCCGTGCTGAGGGTTTCGAAGGACGCTCTAAATATATGCCAAAGGGGGGCACCAGACGGGGCTCGGGGGGCCAAGGCGCCCCCCTGGCGTGGCCCGGGGGGGGGCGCCGCCAGGGCGCCTGGTGCCCTGGTGCCCCCCCCCCGGCTGTACTTCGGGCGCAAGGTAGGTTCTGGAACGCTGATTTTTTATATATTTTTTCTGGATTTTTCCTGACAGTTCTCGTAATGTGAAAACCTGAAATACAAAAACAGCCGAAAACAGAAACTGGCACTGGGGTGCACTGGATTAGTAGGTTAGTCCAAATATGATCAAAAGTGTATCGAAGTGTACAAATATCATAGCAATATCACCCAAAAGTGGCATGGAGCAAGCAGAAATTATAGATTCGTTTTGGACGTATCAGGGTGCTGGGTTGAGCAGTTACCTTCTGTCCTTTGGAGCATCAACACTACGCCGAACCGGTCCACATGTTATACACCTTTATTTATGGTGTATGGTGCTGAAGCGGTCCTTCCAAGTGATATCCGTCATGATTCGCCACGGGTGACGGCTTATGTTGAAGCGGCCAATGAGCAGGCAAGACAGGACAGTTTGGACCGGCTGGATGAGGAACGTGACATAGCAGCAGCACGGTCTGCAATTTATCAACAAGACTTGCGCAGATATCACAGCCGCCGGATCAAGACCAGGACGTTCCAGGAGGGAGATTTGGTACTCCGGCTCATCCAAGATCAAACAGATATACACAAGCTATCCCCGCCTTGGGAAGAGCCCTTTGTGGTCAGCAAGAATCTGCACAACGGTTCATATTACCTAGTGGACGTTCGAGAGCACAAAGACTCACGGACATCGGAGGAAGAGTCAAAGAGGCCGTGGAACATCGCCCTCTTGCGGCCCTACTATACCTGAGCCATGAGCTCTGCTGTATCCTATGTATATATTATGATTAATGAATAAACCTGCACCCTCGGTAAACCGGGGGACCAGCCTTTTTTCCAATATAAAGTATCTTATGGTGATAACCATTTATAGCTTACGTCTCTTACTATATGTCATATTTTGAAAGAAAATAAAATGCTTTGATCAGTCTATCTGGTTATGCAGGACCATTGACGTATATGTACTCTGGAGCTTTGATCACTAAAGGGCTTCCTGTTCAAACATAGGTCGTATTCGAACCAAAGAGAACATAGCCATTTCCTGTTCAAACTTAGGTCGTATTCGAACCAAAGAGAACATGGCAAAGGCCAGTAGGGGGCAGGATCGTATTCGAATCCTAGCTTAGCCCCCTATGGTCCGGTTTGTATGATCGTATTTGAATCGTAAGCTCAATGGGTCGTATTCGAATCCATTGCTTGGCTAAAATTTCAAAGGCCAGTAGGGGGCAGGATCGTATTCGAATCCTAGCTTAGCCCCTATGGTGCGGTTTGTATGATCGTATTCGAATCTTAAGCTCAATGGGTCGTATTCGAATCCATTGCTTGGCTGAAATTTC